>OU343218.1:52316146-52748314 GCA_910596185.1 Chrysanthemum makinoi
TTAGTCTAATCATTAGGTTTGCACGTTGATTTCATTATGATTTCCATTTTTTTATCATTTGTATTTACTTTGTGTTATTCTACATTTATTATGGGCTAACATGTAGCAACCCATATTTTTTTATAAGGTAAAATGACTATTTTACCCTTTAACTTTTTAAAGTTGACCTTTGACTATTTGACTTTTACTATTCATCCCGTAAAAATTTTTATTTTTATTTTACCATAATGACAAGATAAATAAAACTCGACAAGTAGTCCTGACGACGTACGTTGAATCCATTCAGAACCAATTTTACAAAACCGTGTCCGAGAATTACTTTTAGCTTTAAACGTCATTCGGGCATTGATAACGCTACACGCGTCGTTCGGGGTCAAAGGAACTTCCTTTTCGTCGAGCAAGTTTTTCAACACCCTAGGCAGTGAACATAATCGTTGTAGTGTAGTATTAGGGTAAGCCACGGGAATTGATATCGTTCTCTAGGGGAATAGGAATGCTAGTGAGAAGTTACTACGCTAAGGTTAGGGTTGAGGAAGACTATTTTTTATCTTTTTATGTTTTTTAGGAAATGGAAAGGTACGAATCTCGGGGTTTGAGTTTTGGGGGTTGGTATTTCTACCGATTACTTCTACTTATCTAATTATCTAAACTAAGGTGTATGTAGTCTATGTCTATTGTTTTGTGCTCGTATGATAGTTAAAAATGTATTTTCTTAGGCTTTATTACTCCTTAGTTATATCCTATTGGTGGTTGAATTGTCACGTCCTTATTCTTAATTGCGTCGTGTCTCTAAGGTTGTAGGGTATGCGTTTATCCCTAACTGTTTGAAGCTACCAAAGGTTAATGACTACAAAATCTCTAGGATTTATAAACTTTAACTCTAAGGTATTCTTTGAATGACTAGCCTACAATTACTCTAGGCGATCATAAACTAAGGTTCATCAAAGATTAATCAAGCATTACAAACACAACGAATGACCTATCGCAATACTAGGTCAATCACAATTAAGATAATAGACAACCAATCAATATTCAATAACTAAGTTTCATATTACCTAAGCAAACACACAAGTAAATTAGCCGGACATGGGGAACATGCAAGCATACACACAATCAAAGGAAGACATAATTAAATTAATGAAGTAAAACACTTATCTTGATGTAAGATAGGGTATGGAACCCTAAAATACTGTACAAGATAGCCTTGGTTCGGTTTAGGTTTTTACTCCAAAGACTACACACTGAAAACTAAAAAATTCGGATTCTATATATAAGATTACAAATGCGACGGTGTCACCCTTTGATTTGTGACACCGTCGGGTCGCCGTTATTAAGGTTTCGTCTTAGCCACCTTAGTCTTGCGACGGCTTCACCTTATGTCTGTGACGCCGTCCCCTTCAGTCTCTGACGTCATCTGGATCAAATCTAGGCCGTCTGAGTTGCGACGCCCTACTCTTTTAAAACCTGAAGCCGTCACTTGTAATTGGGCAATTTGGCTACGGTAGTCGTACAAAGTTGTCCGGACGAAGGCGCGCTTAGTTGTGCCTGACGCATTGTCCCCTTTAGTTCCGCTACCCAGACATTCTGAGTAAGGTCTCGATTCTTGACTTTGGCCATTTTCATATATTCGCGTCTTTTTCGTCCTAATAAGTGTCATTCCAAAGACATTTTGCCTTCAAAGATACCTAAAAGTGAAAAGGAACGATATTAAGTAATAACGGATACAAAAGTGACTAAATAAGGGCTTAAACTAACCCTCAAAAGGTACATTTTAAAACCTTATCAAATATCCCTACACTTGGTATTTGCTTATCCTCAAGCAAATGTGCTTTTAGCCAATCGATTTATAAGTTAGAGGTCATGAAGCATTAGTTTAGAGCGATTCACAACACATATAAGCCCCGCAAAAGTCATAACAAGCACGGAAATTACATACTACCACCTCACATGGGGTGTTTGGATACTCACATCTCTCGGGTGTATATGAAATATAACAAGTTGGAAATGGGAGATAAACACTCATTAACCGGTCCTAGTACATAGATTATCATAGGCTTGAGACTAGATCAAACCTCCATCGCTTTGGCGTAAGCACCTAGGAAAGACTATCCAAGAGGTCTTTTAAAGGGTTGTAATGTTAGGCTTACGGTAGGGAAACAAAGGGTTTGGTGGGATAGGCTATTTAGTGGTGGCAAGTCAAAAAATTTTTTGTTACAAGCATGCGAAGAATGGCGTTGTTAAGCCAAGACTCGACACTCTAGACTCTAGATAACTGAAACAAACAAACATAATTTTAAAGATAGATGTAGGATGGTAGCCGTTTTTTTTTTTTTTTTCAACGCTCTATTTTTTTTCTCTCTTTTTCTATTTTTTTCGATTTTTTTTTCATACACTTTTACTCTACCATCCTCTACGATAACATCAAAATGATAGGGATTTATAGGCACATCCCTACACTTGAGTTTTTATTACTCTAACACTAATATGACCCGAATCGAAAAGATCAAAACACTTGGAGTACATTATTATGCAAATAAAGGGAATTTGAATTTAACGTTCCCTTCCCGTCATCTCATAAAATTTAACTTTTCCCATGAGTCCCAATCGTCCCAAAACTGTGTACAAAGGATATGACTCGACTTAGCAACTTATGCAAGCAACTAGATAATTTAACTAAGGGTTTAGTGTGATAACAATAATGCACTAAAAGTGAGTGCATACAAGGTAGGCTAAGGCGATTTGGGTGTACATTTGGGGGTGGATTGTAAACAATGCTCTTCATTGATATTCCGGAAAACCGAAATATCACGAGAACCGCGAAAAGGATAGGCTCTGAGGGTTAACTAGGAGTATCGTGTACTAAAAATGAGTACAACGCAAAGGTGTCGGGGAATTACTCAACCGATGTGGAAGAAGTAATTATATTACAGGTATTAAACAAGGGTTATCCTAATGCCTCTTATCATTTAGTTATTCCTAACTACACAAGTGTAGTCTTACTAGCGATCTCGGGATGCATCACAAAACAAGTTCTAGAATCTATTATACTACCGGTTCACACTCTAAGCATTAAAGATGAATGCTTTAATTCCTACTAATCTAAGGGCGATCCTCACATTTTAGGTGGAATTTAAGTGGTAAAGGGTTTTTGTGCTAGTCATATAATTTCCTATCCATGAGGCGCTTTATTAAGACTAATGGCCCACTCCTATATGTCATGAAAAATTTTAAATTTGGTGCCAAAATTACCCTAACCGATATTTCTCATGGTTTATTACACAAATGCATTTGGACAAAGCAAATATTCAAGGATAAGCATAGTTTCAAAGTTCTCGTTTTATTTTTCCTCCCTACACTTTAAGCATTGTCCCCAATGTTCCCGAAAGTATCAAAGTTATGATAATGGAAGGTAATAAAAGATGAAAGAAACCAATACTCCTGATTAGCCGGTAGGATCCGTTTAAAGTGGTGGTTACATCTTTCTTCAAGAAGAACGTTTGCGTGAAAAGCTCTTTCTCATCTTATGTATCTTCTTCTTGGTAAATTAAACATGCATACTTGAAGAAAACAAACAAAACCTTTCGCGTAAAATCGGCGGTAACATTATATATAGGACTCTACTAAACTAGGATATAATGCTTGTGGAATGGATGTTTACAGATATTCTGGAAAATTAAGACACGGAAAATTCTAAAATTTAGAAGTAGTTAGAAAATGAGAAAAGTGTCAGTTGTTTCTGCTCCTTCTGGCCGTCAAGTGTTGCGATCTGACATACGTCAGTTATCTGACATAAAGCGGTATGCGATTTTCTAAAAAATTCGGAAAATTTACATCTTTAGAATGAAAAAAATTTCTCCCGCAAAACATCCATTATGACTCGATACAAGCATTTGACTCGAACAAACACACATGTATATCTTTTAATTATTTGAAATTCTCATGTTTACGTTTCTTTTGAAAACGTGTGTAATCCTCCCCAAAATTATCCCTTATGTAAAATACTTTTATATGTAATTAAGATGAGGTTAAAGACAAAATAAAGCATTTTTACAAATTTAAACATGAGAATAAACAATCAATAAAAGATGCACGACACAAACAAGGAAACAATTAAGCATGGGTTGCCTCCCACGAAGCGCTTTTCTTTATTTATGAGTCTTGTAGCTAGACTCGAAGTCGTGCCCTTACGTGGTCTCGTGCACGCTTATGTGCCCATACCTAAGCCATTTCAATGTTTTCTCATTCTTCTTGTAATCATCTCCTAACTCTAGGCATTTTTTATAGTACCGCTCATTTTTTTCATAAGTATGCCTAAGTCCACGTTGTTTATCTCTCTCACTGAGTATTGGAATGGGAGCCATCATGTTGCATGCCTCTATATCTTTGTGCTTAAACCTAGGGTGTGTACGGGGCATTTGATAGATAAAATCTTCAACTCCATCGGAGAATGTGATTAGACCATCGATCATCCGTTCATTCAACCTAGTCATTCTCTTAAAGTTTGTTCCAAAGATAACTTGGGTAAGACTTTTATCAATGAATTCACCTAAATCCTCTAGGACCATGAATTCAACCACATAGGCAAAACTTTCAACAAACACACCCAAGTAAGTGACCGCGTCAACAACATTATCCCCTTTATAGGCTAATTCATCCACCTTTATTTTGTTATATAGGTTTCTAGAGATTAAGTTTAAAGGTAAAAATGAGTGCAAGTTAGCATCAAAACTTTCAAATCATATCTTACAAGGGAATTGCATGTTAAAGGGCCCATCTTTCTCAATTCTACACCTAGGGTCAAAACATTGGGAGGGGTCTTCTTCCATTTCAAAACTAACTTCATCAATGACCTCCCCGTTGTCAAGTGCTTCACCATGATCAAATTCCTCATCGGAATCTGAGTCATAGAAAGGACTTTGTTGTTGCCAATTTATCTCATCATGCCCTAGGTGATTTCCAAAGTGGTGAACGGGTGAAGGGTTTTGTGGGATTGAGTTCTCAATTTCGGGATTGGGAAGAAGATTGGGGGAGGGTAGTGTGAAGAATCTTCCGGAAGACGATATCATGGTGAGTGATAGGTTTTCAGAACAAAGGTCACGAAGAAGGGAGATAGACTACGAGGAAGCTAAAAATGCAAAAATAGCTTACTTGATAGGAATCAAGCAAGGAAACCTAAACGAGGTGAACTCCTAACTAGCTATTCTATTCCCTGGCGGTAGCCAAAAACTTGATAACGCTGCGTCATTCGAGGTCAAAGGAACTTCCTTTTTGCGAGCAAGTTTTTCAACACCCTAGGAAGTGAACCTAATCGTTGTAGTGTAGTATTAGGGTAAGCCACAGGAATTGATATCGTTCTCTAGGGGAATAGGAATGCTAGTGAGAAGTTGGAAGACTATTTTTTTATCTTTTTATGTTTTTTAAGAAATGGAAAGGTACGAATCTCGGGGTTTGAGTTTGGAGGGTTGGTATTTCTACCGATTACTTCTACTTATCTAATTATCTAAACTAAGGTGTATGTAGTCTATGTCTATTGTTGGGTGCTCGTATGATAGTTAAAATGTATTTGCTTAGGAAACTTACTCCTAGTTATCCCTATTGGTGGTTGAATTATCACGTCCTTATTCTTAATTGCGTTGTGTCTCTAAGGTCGTAGGGTATGCGTTTATCCCTAACTCTTTGAAGCTACCAAAGGTTAATGACTACAAAATCTCTAGGATTTATAAACTTTAACTCTAAGGTATTCTTTGAATGACTAGCCTACAATTACTCTAGGTGATCATAAACTAAGGTTCATCAAAGATTAATCAAGCATTACAAACACAACGAATGACCTATCGCAATACTAGGTCAATCACAATTAAGATAAGAGACAACCAATCAATATTCAATAACTAAGTTTCATATTACCTAAGCAAACACACAAGTAAATTAGCCGGACATGGGGAACATGCAAGCATACACACAATCAAAGGAAGACATAATTAAATTAATGAAGTAAAACACTTATCTTGATATAAGATAGGGTATGGAACCCTAAAATTCGTACAAGACACCTTGGTTGGTTTAGGTTTTACTCCAAAGACTACACTTTGAAAACTAAAAATTCGGATTCTATATATAAGATTACAAATGCAACGGCGTCTTTGCCCCAATTTGTGACGCGCGTCGGTGCCGATTATTAAGGTTTCGTCTTGGCCACGTTAGTCTTGCGGCGGCGTCACCTTACTGTGACTCGTCCCTTGTCTCTAACATCGTTCACGCGGATCAAATCTAGGTAGATGCGAGTTGCGGCCTACTCTTTTAAAACACTGAAGTCGTCACTTGTAAATGGGCAATTTGGCTCTGAGCGTCACAAAAGTTAAAAGTCGTACGGCCGCTAGTTTCTTTTGCCGGCCGTCCCTTGAGTTCAGTTTGACGCATGAGGTGTCTCGATTCTTGACTTTGGCCATTTTCTTCGTATATTCGCGCCTTTTCGTCCGAATAAGTGTCATTCCAACATTTTGCCTTCAAGATACCTAAAAAGTGAAAAGGAAAGATATTAAGTAATAACGTATACAAAAGTGATCAAATAAGGGCTTAAACGACCCCTCAAAAAGGTACATTTTAAAATCTCATCAGGCATCCCGTTATGTCCATAAAACACTATAAACATTAAAAATATGTAATTCTACCATTCTACAACGATTCCACAAGTTTTTGAATTTTTCGTTTTCAAGTTTTGCGTTTTACGCGAATTACGCGTTTTTTACCCGCGTTTCCAACTCTAAACAGCGTTTTAGAACCCAATGAGACTTATCACCCATTTTATACTTTTATATGCAGTATAATGATGAGTTTCATCATTCCTGCAAGTTTCGTATTTTTACGATACCCGGTTTTACATTTTATGGCTTAACATCTTACGGTTGGCATTTAACGGAACCAAAAATCACTCCGTAAACAAGATAATATCAAAACAAAATATCCTAATCCACTAACTATATGTGACAGCCCCTTATGTGTGAGTCACCATAGTTGTGGCATCACCTCATCCATTTTGCATGTTAAGTCATACATGTGTCCTTAACCTAACCATAGTTATTATCTAACCCAATATATGGTTAACCAAACTTACCCTCCTATAAATAGCAAGTGAAATACATTCCAAAAACCCTCATCCCCATTCCTTTGGTTGTTTACATCATAAAACCAACACACACTTCACACTTTGATTCATGACTTCAAGTTGATGCTAAAAAGGTTGCAAGTAGCAAGTTACTACATCAAATCTCTAGCAAGTTTAAGTGATCCTCTTGAGTTTAAATCCACTCAAGTCACTTAAGACTTCATCACCAATCCTTCATTATTACAAGAAGTGTAGAAGGGTACCAAGGTGTGAAAAGCTTGATCAATCAAAGTCATATCCTTACTAGTTACTCCTTTCTTTTTGAAAGCCAAAAGTTGTAAGCAACTCATCACCACCACCACTCCATTGTCTCATGTTTATTATTGCTAATCTTGTTAAATTCATGCTATATAGATGGTTACTATATTGATCATGATGTACACATACTCAAACATATGTTTTAATTCACATATTGTCATAATATTAACAAACTAGTAAACTAGTTATATTTTACATATTTGAAGTCATTTAAAATAGCTATATATGGACTTGGTAACTTATATACTACTGTAGACAAAATAAAAAGGTAAATATAGCAACTTGAATCACCCGAAACGGACAAACGAGTCAAAAGTTATGGTAATAAGAAGTTAGAAAACCTTAGAAATGACCATTTTTGTTTACTGTTGAATCTGTCTTACAAAAAGTGGTACTTCTGGTCTGAATCATCAAAAACTTAAAACATGAAAGTTGTCTCGAACGATGTTTTACGTCTACCGCGAGGAAACTCGGCCTGAAAGACCAAATGATATCATTAACTTCCTAATATTTGTAAAACAGTTTTTATCGACAAAATTGGATTTTTACAAGTTAAAAATATAAAAAACCATGTCATTTTTATAACTAGTTATATATTGAATTGTTACAAAATTTTCATTATTGAATATATTTATAACCACTTGCAAACTTTGAGAAATTGTAAAAACTAAATGTTTGTTAAAAATATAATAAAACTTTTATAATATAATAATCCCCACTCAAATTATATATATTTTCTTTACTAAAGTACTACAAGGTAGGGAGCTTCATGTGAGGGGTTTCATTTGGGTAAAACGTATCGACGAGTTTGCTGGATTTACGATTTAAAGTGTCCTGGCTCCTCGAACGTTTACTACATGACCTCTGAATTATGATGGCCCGAGCGGTAGTACGATATCTATAAACTAAATGCACATATTAAAATTGTTACTACAAAAATCAATCTATAAATGAGTACATCATGATCAACATAGAGATGTATATATATATGATGGTTTATGTTTTTCCTAAAACATTATTCCAAACCTAAGTCGCAACATTCCATTTTTAGGTTGCACGTAGAAGTTTCCCGAATTATCCATCACATCCGTTAAAGTACTTATCTTCATTAAACTCTAGGTGAGTTTATAGCCCCACTTTCTATTACTTGATTATTTTAAAAACCCTTGGGGGAAATACATGCTTTATTTTAAATCGAACACATTGCTTTGAAATTATACTTGAATGTATTATTTGCACTAAGTACTACAATTCCCAAAGTCCCTATTATCATGAACCATTAATCACTTGCGAGTGAACGCGAATAATGTGGATAGATCTATCGGGATTGATGATAACATCAAATAGTCCTGAATATTAAGTGTCAATTTCCCCCGTTAATGCTCGTTATTTATATCATTTATATGGATTTACGCTTGTTTTCCATTGTTTTACACTTTCAGGTAAATTGCGAGCATTGGAGCTAATGAGACGCGGAAATGGAAACGTTACTAAGGATTTATCACAGTATGCTTATTTTGAAGAGGTTACGGCGTAACTTGTCTCTCACATTACGCCGTAACTATTGTGTGACCCTGAAGTCCAACTCATCAAGAGGTTACGGCGTAACTCCTTCCAAAGATTAGGACGTAACTCCATTAGGTCAAAAGAGGTTCCACGCCGCTGATACTTACGCGTAACTCTTGTATCACTTACGGCGTAACCAGGTTTATTGAAGACTACGGTGTAACCACTTATAAGGTTACTGTAACTAGAATCTAGTGCTTTTACGATGGAATATAAGGTTACGGGTAACTCATCTATTGGTTCGCCGTAACCCGACACTGCCTATAAATACCCCACAATTCCGAGCATTTCTAATCATCCCATTCCACACACAATACTCTGAGAACGTGGTAAAATACTCAAGGAAGGTCTAGGGAAGCATACTGATTTGTTTCCAAGGGAGAAGTCACACCATTACGATAAGCTTTAGCGTTTATTATTTCTTTTACTTTCAATTCATGTATTTCGTACCTTTGAATATTGAATTGACGTGCATGATTAATATGAGTGGCTAAGAACCCGTTGGTGCTAGCCTAGTTATGATTCCTTAATTGTTTTGTTTGCGTTTACCTTTACTTCGTACAATTATTTCTAAGTGTATGCATGCATAGTTCTTTGGTAGTCACCCCGTTGGTAGTTTTGAATGGCGGTAGAGGCCAATTTCCTAGGAGATATGACCAACTGACCCTAGGTGAGCGGACTTAGACGGGAAGGGTAAGATATGACCAACTGACGACCCTTTCTACTTGTGCGATTTGACCAACTGATCACCTATCGTTTGGATGAACTTAAGAATTGGGGGTGTAGTGTCTAAGTTCCTAACGGCCTGGCACTCACTATTTAGAATCTAGCATGTAGCGGTACTTAATGACTGGCTTGGGGACCAGGGAACAACAGGACTTATGACGGTGCACCTGATTTCTCCTGTGGTGGCATCTTTGCTAATAGGTTAGGGCGAATTGATCAAATGATGCCCTCTCAAATTTGACCCCACCTGAAGTAATTGGAAGTAAGTAGACGTAAACATTACTAGTTAGGAAGATTAACTAGGTTAGCACCACTATTCCTCTATTGATTTCCTTTCTACCATTTAATTGCTTTTATATTCTGCATTAGTAGTTTAATTAATTAAAACCCTATCAAACCATTTATATTCTGTGACAATTAGACTTAGTAATTATCCGACACACATAGCTCTTGGGACGACCTCAGCTTTACCATTTACTACACTACACACGACCGGGTACACTGCCCGTTAGTGCATTAGGGTAGACCATAGGTATAGCGAGACACTATAAATATTAAGACCTGGTCAGTAAAACCTGCATCAATTGACAAATCCCGTTTGTGTTGACCGGGTAGGCAAACAAACGCACTCTATTTGAAGATCCATAGGTTTAATGGCAAATTACCTATTAGGGCAATTGTTACTATTATATCACAGCTGTTAACGTTTCAGTGTCATGAGCTTAGTGCAATAATATCTATTTTGTTTTCTAAAGTATGAATGTGAGACTAATTACCTCACGTTACGAATATTGTGTTCAACTGATTTCCTAAACTCTATGAATTTCACTCAACCTTTGTGTTGACAGTTTTAAGCATGTATTTCAGGTCCATAATGTACGAGGCTGGCACGGATACTCAAGAAAGCTATAAATTTTATTATCATTCGAAAACCAATTTAATGTATTTTGTAAACTTGGAACCATTTGGGACCTCATCTTTGTAAACTCTGATATTTATATAAATCGAATGATAAATGTTTTAAAACGTCTCCATTAGAGTTCGTTTTCTACTGTTACGACTGTTGTGCCATGAAGTAACACCCAGTTTGAATTCCGCTGTGTATCACGAAGTTGGGGGTGTTACAGATTGGTATTAGAGCCTTAATTATAGAGAAACGAGTCTAAATTAAGACTTAAACTATAACTACTTTTACAAACAAAAATATTTTATAGCCTTCCGTTCTCCGTGCCTTCCATCCTCCAGACGATTATGTGACTTTTAGGCATTTTAAGCTATACAAACATACTAGTATATTGATATATACACTCGACATAATTTCAATCATAAACGATGTACTAAACATATCTGCGTATGCCTATTCTAAGGCATTACGACACAACCATATTTTTCCAAATCATGTATTTACTCATGCATTTTAGGATTACGAAACTTCCTCCAAGACATCGTAACTAATTACAATGGTCTTTTCTACTTCCCAGACATTGTAATTTATACAATGGCCTCTATTACATTCTCAGACACTGTAAATCCTACAGTGGCCTCTCTTATATCCTTAGACACTGTGAGTGAAACAGTGGTCTCATTTACTTTCTCAGACATTGTGAGTTACACAATGAACTCAACTATTTCTTAGACATTGAGAGTTGCACAATTGTCTCTATTATTTCCTAGACATTGTGAGTTACACAATGGTCTTAACTATTCTCAGACATTGTGAGTTGCACAATGGTCTCAACTACTTCTCAGACATTGTGGGTTACACAATGGTCTAATTTACTTCGCAAACATTGTAAATTATACAATAGATTCTAGAAATTATCTTATAAACTTTATATGATATTGTTTTACATGAAACCCGTCATAATCTATCAATTTCCCTAATGGAAATACAAGAAATGGAATTTCTAAAGGACAAACTAATTCATTATCTACAAAAGCTGAAGTTCAGCAACTTTCTCCACATTCATCAAAATTCTCTTTTGAAACCTTCATTGTTAAAAGTTCGTACTCCTGGCCAAGTATGGACTATTTTAGAATTACTTAAGATTTCCTTTCCACACATATCTACCCCTACTATCTTCTATGCAATGGAATGTGAAAACATAGGTTACTAGTCTTTTATGGCCAGGACTTGCAACTGAATTGTTTGATATCGCCATTACTTAGTGGACAATTTCTCAAAAGCTATGGACATATCACAAGTATACCTAATTTAGGTATTTGGAAAATTTATCGAACCTCGGCTAAATATAGCCTAATCATTTATATTTAACGTAGGGACAGTGGAACATAGTCTGATTAACTATGTTCGACTTAAATTTTTCAAACACTGAGAATAGTTATACAAGGGTTATATTCAGGTTAATTTTCTACTTAAACTCGATAAACCACTAGAATTCATTATAAAGATCTAGAGACATGATAGTGTCTTACCACACTGAAATCTTAATACTTATTTATACTACCTAATTTCATTCTTGAAAGTTTTCATTTATGAAATAATCCTAACTACTATCTTGGGATAGTCATCAAATCTTCTCGTCATTTCTTAGAAGTACTAGCCTATTTAGGTTTCAAGGATATCATTCCGCCATAATCCTTTAAAATTCACTTATGATTTTAAAGCAAACTTGACATCTCTACCGAAGAATAATGGTAAACATACACTACACTCTCCTAATAATCAACATATAACTTCATTATCTAAACCTCATTATAAGTCAGTATGTAAAACTTCACAGTATCACGTTTCTTTCAAACACTAGTAAACATAAACACTATACGATATAGCCTTCATCTCAAAACTACCTAATACATGATCGATTTTGGAAGTGGTTTGGGCAACCACTTGCCACTATCAAGACTTTCCTACAACGACAATTATCACATCATTATAAACCATTTCACATCAACAATATCTTACACCATTGATTAACAACAATTACCGTAACAACAACCAAACTATTCCACTTAAGGCACTATATAGATGAAAGTGTCAGTAAACCATTTGCTGAACTAAGGTGTTCAGAGATCACACACGAAACAACTAATGAAACCATACAAATACAAATTAGGCTGCATGTCGCGCACTATCACCTAAAACAAAAATTTCATAGATATAAGGCGTTAATATTTACCAAAAACTCCGTGTTAGAAATTAAGGTTTTGTTGAAAGCCTCAAATACAATAAGATATATATCGTTTTGAGAATCGGAAAAAGCCAAACTTCAGGTATATTGGACTCTATAAGATGTTAACAAAACCCTTTAGATTATCAACTTAAGCCACCACCAAAAACTTAGAATGGTACATAACACATTCTATGACCAAAAACTTGAGAACGCAAAGATTAGAATTCGGCGAATACACCCACATTTTCCTAGACATTTCAACATCGGATAACACACACTGAATTCTGGGATGGAATTCCCTTAAGGGGTAGAGACTGTAGCAACCCGTAATTTTTCATAAGGTAAAATGACTATTTTACCCATTAACTTTTTAAAGTTGACCTTTGACTTTGACTTTTTACTATTTGACTTTTACTATTCATCTCGTAAAAAATTTATTTCCAAAATTACAAGATAAATAAAACTCGACAAGTAGTCCTGTCGACGTACGTTGAATCCATTCAGAACCGATTTCACAAAACCGTGTCCGGAAATTACTTTTAGCTTTAAACATCATTCGGGCATCCCGTTATGTCCATAAAACACTATAAACATTAAAAATATGTAATTATACCATTCTACGACAATTCCATAAGTTTTTGAATTTTTCGTTTTCCAGTTCTGCGTTTTACTCGCGAATTACGCGTTTTTGACCCGCGTTTCCAACTCTAAACAGCGTTTTAGCACCCAATGAGACTTATCACCCATTTTATATTTTTATATGGAGTATAATGATGAGTTTCATCATTCCTGCAAGTATCGTATTTTTACGATGCCCGGTTTTACGTTTTATGGCTTAACATCTTACGGTTGGCATTTAACGGAACCAAAGCTCACTCCGTAAACAAGATAATATCAAAACAAAATATCCTAATCCACTAAATATATGTGACAGCCCCTTATGGGTGAGTCACCATAGTTGTGGCATCACCTCATCCATTTTGCATGTTAAGTCATACATGTGTCCTTAACCTAACCATAGTTATTATCTAACCTAATATATGGTTAACCAACCTTACCCTCCTATGAATAGCAAGTGAAAGACATTTCAAAAACCCTCATCCCCCTCCTTTGGTCGTTTACATCATAAAACCAACACACACTTCACACTTTGATTCATGACTTCAAGTTGATGCTAAAAAGGTTGCAAGTAGCAAGTTACTACATCAAATCTCTAGCAAGTTTAAGTGATCCTCTTGAGTTTAAATCCACTCAAGTCACTTAAGACTTCATTACCAATCCTTCATTATTACAAGAAGTGTAGAAGGGTACCAAGGTGTGAAAAGCTTGATCAATCAAAGTCTTATCCTTACTAGTTACTCCTTTCTTTTTGAAAGCCAAAAGTTGTAAGCAACTCATCACCACCACCACTCCATTGTCTCATGTTTATTATTGCTAATCTTGTTAAATGCATGCTATATATATGGTTACTATATTGATCATGATGTACACATACTCAAACATATGTTTTAATTCACATATTGTCATAATATTAACAAACTAGTAAACTAGTTATATTTTACATATTTGAAGTCATTTAAAATAGCTATATATGCACTTGGTAACTTATATACTACTGTAGACAAAATAAAAATATAAACATAGCAACTTGAATCACCGAAACGGACAAACGAGTCAAAAGTTATGGTAATAAGAAGTTAGAAAACCTTAGAAATGACCATTTTTGTTTACTGCTGAATATGTCTTACAAAAAGTGGTACTTCTGTTCCGAATAATCAAAAACTTAAAACATGAAAGTTGTCCGGAACGATGTTTTACATCTACCAGTAGGAAACTCGGCCTGAAAAGACCAAATGATATCATTAACTGCCTAACATTTGTAAAACAGTTTTTATCGGTTAAATTGGATTTTTACAAGTTAAAAATATAAAAAACCATGACATTTTTATAACTAGTTATACATTGAATTGTTACAAAAATTTCATTATTGACTATATTTATAACCACTTGTAAACTTTGAGAAATTGTAAAAACTAAATGTCTGTTAAAAATATAATAAAACTTTTATAATATAATAATCCTCACTCAAATTATATATATATTCTTTACTAAAGTACTACAATAGTAGGGAGCTTCATGTGAGGGGTTTCATTTGGGTAAAACGTATCGACGAGTTTGCTGGATTTACGATTTAAAGTGTCCTGGCTCCTCGAACGTTTGCTACATGACCTATGAATTATGATGGCCCGAACGGTAGTACGATATCTATAAACTAAATACGTTTTCACATATTAAAATTGTTACTACAAAAATCAATCTATAAATGAGTACATCATGATCAACATAGATATATATATATATATATATATATATAGGATGGTTTATGTTTTTCCTAAAACATTATTCCAAACCTAAGTCGCAACATTCCTATTTTAGGTTGCATGTAGAAGTTTCCCGAATTATCCATCACATCCGTTAAAGTACTTAACTTCATTAAACTCTAGGTGAGTTCATAGCACCACTTTCTATTACTTGATTGTTTTACAAACCCTTGGGGGAAATACATGCTTTATTTTAAATCGAACACATTGCTTTGAAATTATGCTTGAATGTATTATTTGCACTAAGTACTACTATTGCTAAAGTCCCTATTATCATGAACCATTAATCACTTGCGAGTGAATGCGAATAATGTGGATAGATCTATCGGGATTGACAAATCCCGTTTGTGTTGACCGGGTAGGCAAACAAACGCACTTTATTTGAAGATCCATAGGTTTAATGGCAAATTACCTATTAGGGCAATTGTTACTATTATATCACAGCTGTTAACGTTTCAGTGTCATGAGCTTAGTGCAATAATATCTATTTTGTTTTCTAAACTATGAATGTAAGACTAATTACCTCACGTTACGAATATTGTGTTCAACTGATTTCCTAAACTCTATGAATTTTACTCAACCTTTGTGTTGACAGTTTTAAGCATGTTATTCAGGTCCATAATGTATGCGTGGACGCACGGAGAGCACACGGATACTCAAGAAAGCTATAAATTTTATTATCATTCGAAAACCAATTTAATGTATTTTGTAAACTTGGAACCATTTGGGACCTCATTTTTGTAAACTCTGATATTTATATAAATCGAATGATAAATGTTTTAAAACGACTCCATTAGAGTTCGTTTTCTGTTGTTACGACTATTGTGCCATGAAGTAACACCCAGTTTGAATTCCGCTGCGTATCATGAAATTGGGGGTGTTACATAACACCCTTTGGTGTTAGCCATGTTATGTCTCTTACATTCATGTTATTACGTTTATGAAGATTTGATGTTTTGTTTTGGATAATTTATGTGTTTAACGTTCAAATAGTATACTCATTTATTTGTTTATATATTTGACATATATTTGCTAGATTATCATAGTGTAGCTCTTTAGCTATGTAGGTGATCCGTAATTCCCTATTACTATGATCGGTACTCTTGACTTGGCTTCATTAGTGCCCTTCCTTAGGACTCGAGGAGTAGGAACCCGAGGTTAGATGGAAAATGCTAAAACACTTAAGTTAGTATAGTGCTCTTAAATACAGTGACCGCTTGAGAAGAGTATGTATCACATGGACCAAAGGGATATCGCAGATAAATCGCATAGATTAGTTGACACCACTTATTGCATGCTTGTAACTGATTTGACCGATAACTTGCTTCAGGGATATAGCTTGCATGCATAGAATTAGATATAGTGACCATCTGGTCTAGTTTACCTTAGATACAAATGCTTGTTTACACGTTTCTGATGTAACCATTACTTTACATTAAATCATTGCACAAATAAACGGATAAATACAATATATACTAGAAGTAACATGGTTAGCGCTACCTATTCTAATTGATCACAACCAACGTAGTTTTATTATTTTAATTAGTTTAATTTACTTTTCTAGTTTAGTAGTTATAATTAAATCTCCACATCAAACCCCCTTATTAATCTGTAAAATACACTAGGTTAATTATAAACAACACTGCTCCTGAGGATTACCTAGTACTTACTTCACTGGCTACATTGCCCGTGAAAGTGTGTCTATAAGTATAGTCCGGCAAAATATAAATTTAAAACTTGAATATAAGATACCTATAACGAAACACACATCAGTATCTTTTATGAACAAAGCCTTTTATACACTTCCACATTCAACAATCCTCCACATTCTCTACACTATCTCATTTATTCTCCACACTTCATCACACATTCTCTAATCATTTGTTTTGTCCCCAACATTCCCAAAAAATAATTAGTCACACTTTCTAACACATTATCATTTACTTCACCACTTTGATAATATCCCAATTCATCATTTTTTCACAACATACTTCCTTCCCATAAGCATGAATTCAAATTTGAATTTTCCAACTCACTTTTTTAACACAAATATTCTCCTACATTCTCTCACACACTTTTGTACTTCTTGTCTCCTTTATTCCAACACAATCTTTTATACATTCCTTTTGCCTCATTCTTATCCAACCATCATAATTTAACCACATCATGATCTTCCCTACATTCTCAACATTCAAATTTCAAAATTTGAATTTGAAACTAAGGCTCTTTTCCTTCACATCACCATTATCTCACAATTAAACCTTTACAACTCATTTCCAATTCCATTATATTCGAAATTTGAATTTCAAACTTCCCATCCTCAACATCCACACTTCTCCAACAAGTTTGAAATATTCCTTGGCATATTCTTTCTTCTTAACTCATGCCAACTCATTCTTACTTAACCATGGTTAGTTCCTAACCCTCATCCACCATACACACTTTATTAGCATATTCCAAAGTATATTTTATCCTATGCTAACTCATGCCAACTCACTTTACTCAACCATGGTTATTTTCTAAGCTTACAACACATTTGAATTTAAAATGCAAATATCTCTTTCCCTCTCATCACCCTTGGATATTATTGGAACATTCTATGTGCCAGCTATTTTATCCAGTCTTACAATCAACCTCCAACAACTAGTTTTTGAATTTCGATTTCAAATATGGGAGGCAAACTTTTACCCAACATGTATTGTCCAATAGTTATCCTCTTTATCCTTGATATTTGACAAACATCCCCAATACTTCTTTTAAACACTTCACAAATTATTTTTTCCAAATGGCTATTTGAGTTGGTTGACCTTATAACACTTTGAGTGTTGTAATAATATTGTAAAGGTCAAAAGTGAGGTGCACTTGGGGGTTTAACAAGACGGGGTAAATGTAAACCAAGCTCGGACCAAACAGTGGTCTGGCGCACTGCTAACGCGCCAGCGACGTCCCAGGACACTAATGTCCAAGGCTTGGTCTAGAAATACCTCTTCTTGTCTTGGGAATTATTCACCCCTTGTCATTCATTCTTTCTCTCTTACTTCTTTTCTTTCAATCCCCTAAGTCTACTATGTTCTTGTGTTCTAATCTGCTCACTTATCATTATTAAAAGAACACATCTCCGCAAAGGAAGATTCACAAGAACCTAGTCCACAATTGTAAATTGTGTCGAGGATGTTCTTCTCTATACCTTTCTATTAGAATCGAGTCTCTAGGTTAGGTTGGGACTTTATTTCAATAAACAACTATCATTCATTTGATTTGGTCATAAGGTTGTAAAGTCTTTTATCTTGGTGAGCAAGCTAGATCGGGGAAGATCTAGTTGGGATTTGAACCAGTAGGGAAGTCTTTGTGGTATTAGTGGTTAAGTCGAATCGCGAGATTCTTGTGGGTGGTTTCCGAGGGCGGAATACCATTGGGAGTAGCTCTTCTTAGTGCGCGCCGATCTTTGTGTATATCGGTGGAGTGAAGTTGTCATGTTTTTGCAATCAACCATAAGGATTATACTTAGTAATATTATCGATGTCGTGGATTCAAAACTAGGCGTACATATGGTATAATGTAACACCCCCAAAATATCGCAGCGGAGGATAATGTCACTAGGGTGCTACTTCATAGTACAAAGTTCAAGTTACAGAAAACGACCTCTAAATGAGACATTTTGAAAGGTTACCATTTGATTTAATATAAAACATCGGAGTTTATAAAGAGGTCCCAACAAGTTTCGAGTACATAAGTAGTAGAATATAAGCGTTTAAAAGTTTTATCGAATGATAATGATACATTGTCTTCAAAACATTTTTCGTGCGCCTTCACATGTCGGATTATACCTTAAGTACCTAAGATTAAACATGCTAAAACGTCAACACAATGGTTGAGTGACTTCATAGGTTTATAATAAAACATTTGATCACAAAATTTCAAGTTTAAGAGACGATAGGTTGTGTTATTATATACCTATAAATCAAAAGCACTTATTATTGCACTAAGTTTATGACACCAACGCGTTATCACAATATTAATATAAATGATATAACAATTTGCTCTACAAGTATGTTGCCATATACCTCCGAACTCAAATATAGTGCGTTTGGTTATCTTCATGATCAACACAAACGAGATTCGTCAATCCCAATAACCTATTCACAATATTCACGCTTACACTTAAACAATTAATGGTTTATGATAAACAGAAACTTTATTGGCAATAGTGGTACTTAGGCACTAGCAATAATACATTCAAGAAAGCATATAATATTTTTTTTGAACGGCAATTGTGGCTACATGGCTCCTAGCCCAGAAGGCGTAGCAAGCCCACACAACTAGGTTGGGTCTAGCCCAGAAGGAAATGGCACCCTTCCCTTTACACACGCGGTAGGAAACACTTATCGCCCTAGACAAGACTTGAATTTGAGACCTTGCCTAGGAAGGTAAAACCTCTATACCGCTAGACCAGAGGCCCTTTGGTAGAAAGCATATAATATTAATTGCTTTTGTCCATAGTAAAAACAATCCATGTATTTATATAAAACGAGTATTGTGTTTCGATAAACGAATAAAGTGTTTCAGTAAACATGTAAAGTGTTTAGACAAAAAAGCATGTAATCTCACCCCAAAAGTAGTTCAAAAACAAGTAAAAGTGGAGGCTATGAACTCACCGAAACGATAAGCGATAGGTCATGACGATATAACATGTATCAAGAAATCGCGAGCTTTAACGACGACCTAAAATATAATGATTGTGTCTTAGGCTTATATCGAGAACATACGAAAATTTATATACTTTTTGACATTGTACACATTTTTTCATGTTTACAAAAATGTGAAAATTTAGTTTTTATCAAAAATATTAATAAGCCCTATTGGTAGGCTTCCTAGGTTCGGGTTTACATGAGTTTTAATGACTCATCTATTTCGTAAATCATTATGTCAAAATCTTATTTAATCTTATAGAAAGATAAATGAGTCGTTTTTCCGATAATAGGTCCTACCACTTCGGTTTTATTTATAAAAGTAGTCAAATAAAACTATATGTCTAGCTTTAGTTTTTTATAAATCTAGTTATTCCGTCTTAATGTACACGTTATTCGTAAACTATAAATCACTATGTATTGGTTTTTATGTCCTTGGAAAGTATCTAAAAATATTATCAACATTAGGGGTCCTATAGTCTAAAAATATTTATCAAATTTGTGGCATATCACATCCGAGTGTTTTTTTTGTTTTGTTCTTCAAGCGTTACTTGAGGTTAATGTGGTACTCTGCCACATTCCATTGTACTTAAACCGTTTGTGATTTTATATATATTTTACCGGCGTATGCCCCTTTACCCAAAAAATAATAATTTTTCTCATAACATAAGTCAAGTTGAAAATATATACTTATATTTCAATGATGTCTTAGACAGCTCACTGCAGTCCCGCGAAAACGGCCACAAGTTGATTTCTACAACTCCATTTGGTACAAGTCTCACTGCAATGATTATATTAAAGTGTAAGCTACAACTTTTATTCTTTGTGCTACAACTTCGTTTTTGACATAGTTTACCATTTTGGTTCTAATTTAATCATCCGGAGGAGTTACGGAGTGCGCCACTCAAAGAAACGACCGTAAGACATAGCTCTAAAATCCTATCTAATTTCCTAAGGTCCATAACACACTGAGTTTCGTCAGTAATTCATTCTTTGGGCTTGTTCTAATTTCCTCTTTTATAATTCATACCTAGGGCTTGTTTTTATGGTTTTAATCAAGTGTACATTGTCAACTACTTACAAAATCATACATACATCAAATAAATACAATAGAGTCCAGTAGTTGTACAACCATATTGAAAGAAACCTTAAGAAAAATAAATAAATCTTACAAGGAATAGGAATGAAAAGTTACAAGATCAACAAGAACAAATCAATCCTAAACCCTTCTAATCTTTAATCCTTGTCTTCAATCTTTACCCAAACATAACTTCATCCTTGTGTTAACCTTGTAAATACTCCAAGAACACCCTTTACTTCAGCCCTTAAACCTCAAGGAAATGATGATGACATTATGTACTTTATGGTGATGTTTGGGTGGAAATAAACTAAGAATCATCAAGGAACAAAAAGCTTTGAACTTATGATGGACTATGTTAGCCAAAATAAAAATGGATAGTAAATTTAGGGTGGTTTGGTTCGTTGTTTATCAAGAAAGAAAGAAAGGTGGGAGAGTTTACTAGTTAACTTATGAGTTTAGGATAGAAATGAAGAAAATATCTAAATATCTTAGTAAGTAAGTTAGCTAGTTTTCTATCTTGACAAAAATATCTATCTATTACTCATTGTTGGCATGGCACAAGAGTTAGGGTTAGGATAGAATTTTTTATTTTTATGTTAAATCTTGTGTTATGTTGATAAATTAGGGTTTAGAGGGTATAGTTTGATCCCGATAATTGCAAACGTGAAAATCTTAAGTTACGAAACTTAAAATCGAGTAACGTAAAAAATATAAAACGTATAACACTGTTAAAACTTATCAATATACTCTTACTAAGTATATTAGATGAATGATAAGTTTAACATAACCATTGTCAAAACCTAATAACATAGGTTCAAATATGCGTAATGCGTAAAAAGTACAAAGTTTACATAAAAATGAAAAAATAGTAATAGTACCTATAAAATATGGCTATTAGAGAAATAAAGTATATAGAACACTTGGACTGATTCTGGTCTAGTGTTGGTTACGAGTAAAGCTCACGCGATTGAACTTTCTTGGTTATACATAAAAATATTTACTTTAATAATCAAAACTTTTTAAAGTAATAATAAATAAAAGTAAATGGTTAATTTAATACCCTAAAAAGTACAAATTGCTATATATAAACCCCCCATCCTCAACCACTATGTATCATGCTGTCGCTTTACTCCTTTTATATATTGTGCTTGTGATTGTTATTGTTGTATAACCACTTGGTGTTCTTTGAGACTTGAAGTTGATAAACTTCGAAGATGTCGAAAACACCGTATTCACCCCTTTTACAGTTCTACATGATGAGCATTGCTGATGAGCCATTCTAATGAAGATGCTGATGAGGTTTGTTGATGAGGCCTTTTTATCAATCGCAACCAAAAGTATTGTATTATTAGTCATATTTTAAGAATATATTCACTATAAACATAATTCTCGAAATGTTGCTAAACACTCTTAATAATATTAAATAATAATAATAATAATAATAATAATAATAATACAACTTATCAAGCTTGTTATATTCATCAATTTTGACTGATTTACTGATTTACTCAAAAAAAATTAATTAAATGTTGACCAATTTTGACTTTTCAATTGGCCAATAAGAGAGCTCGATTTTACAACTGAGCCTTCCTATTGGTTAATTGAAACTTTTTGTTTGCAAAAAACTGAGATCTTTTATTATATAAAAGATTAAAAAAATCATTAAAAAAATTTGTTGATGACATATCTTCTAAACAAAAATCATCATGCACCTATATCATTTTTAACACGTACTTGTATTTTAATCCTGTATAATAAATAAACGATTAGTATTGTTAGTTTCCATAAAAATACTTATATTTTATGTATAACTTTACTTGTTTAAAAACATATGCATATCCCTATGATTTATTTTACTTAAATAAATCATACTAATTAACCTTGTTCCTTGAAAATTAACCTTGTTCGAGCAAAGTCTTTGATGTATAATCTACTTCTTTTTAAAGTATTTGATGTGTACATCTTCTTGTTCATTGACAATTAACCTTGTTCCAGCAAAGCAATTTGAAAATTGTGTGACAACTACACGTAATTCATACTTTAAGTTAGTTTCAACATCGGAGCAACATGTAACTAAATGAATACAGTTAAATACTTTAAATACTCAATGTTCCATGTGTTTTGTTTTACCTTGATAATAAGCACGATTATGCATTGTTTTGATGTATTTGATTGGATAATAACTCTAAAAAGCAAATATATTATATAATAATCATGCAAATTTGGATAAAAATAACAAAGTATTGATTATGACTGGATGACATAATTTATTACAACTAAATGTCATAAAATAAAACATCAGAATCACAATACTAAACATTCTCATTAGTAAAACTTTTGAAACTATCATAACTGATATAATAATCTATATATTTGCATGTTGTACGGATGTACCCGAGTACGTTTTATGACTGTATCCATGAGCAACAATGTATTATTGATAGAAATTGTGTTTGGCATCTACAAAAACACAAAAAAAAACATTAGGGTTGGCGTAAATGTACAAATAAGATTTGTAAAACCCTAATTATATTTTTTAAACCTTATTATAATTACATGTACAACAAATAGCCATGGACTTCCATGCTCACGTAAGAATCGAGCTATAGCAAGGGCTTTCTTTTCTCCATTACATTCAAGAATTGTGACCATACAACAACATCAAATAAATATTCAATACATATATATGAATTGTAAAACCCTAATTATATTTTTTTTACCTTATTAGAATCAAGAACTGTTGATTATGATGCAACGTACAACAACCATTGAGTTCCATGCTTATGTAAGAATCAAACTATAGTTAGGGCTTCCTTTTCAATAATACATTCAAGAATTGTGACCATGCAACAACATCAAATAAGTATTCAATACATAAATATGAATTGTAAAACCCTTGTTAGTGCAAATACTAAGATACTTAATCTATACAGTCTCATTTGTTTTGTTGATGACAAACATGTAACTTCTAATACATAACATAAAATGTACAAGTTACTCGTAATCATATTTTGTCTCAAGATACACCAACACCTCCTCGTATGCTACAACATAGGTTCGTACATGTTTTTTATGTTACATTTTGATTGAACCTCTAACAAACCTTAAGAATATTTAAAAAAAAAATAGATGTTAGAGTCATTTAAACATATTTGTATCTAAAACATTTTTAATATGCTACTTAAAAAAAAGTAACTACACAATTCATTTTGCAAGTAACTACACTCTTTTTAGAAAATGGTTCATATATTTTTCTAAAAGTAATACAAGTTAGTGGCACATCTATTTTTGGTAATTACATAAAATTGCATTAAGGTAAAAATGGTTTTATAAATCTACTAGCAAAAAGACCCGTGAAATTCACAGATATTTTAAAGAAAACAAATAATAGATAATGTGTATATATTACACCCCGATAGAAAAAACAATGAGTATATGCAGTGAGAAAAATAAATTTTGTCAAATGCAATATATGTGTAATTAAGCAAATAGTCAAACATATATGTAAAGTCGCATGAACACAAATGGAAGTTTTGGTGTTGATGAACTCGTATTTGTTTCGTAAATGCAAGGGTGTGTTTCTTCACTTGTCGAGAACTTGAGCTCATCTTAAATAACCATATCTGGATGAAGTTCCAAACACATATTCATGAGTTTATCGTGTTTTTCATAAATAATTATCTATATTACTCTTTTCCTTGTCACTTAGCCACAAATCTGAAAATATGTAAGAATCAAAACAGGTTCAAAAGAGGAAGAACATAACCCGAAAATATATAAATGATTGATATGTATTACAAAATGACAATTTCTTACATCATCATTGCCTATGCCACGGCCAACAACACATGGTTGCTTGATTAATGTTTCATAAACTTTTGACATGAGCTTTTGGAGCACGTTTGCAAAAACTTATTCTTTGTCAAAATTTTCTTTGTTGACATTTTCTTTTTCGTGGGCTATTATTCATGGCCAAAAAAAATTATTGTAACATTATATGAATTTAGTTCATAGAGCTACATGATGCGTTTAGAATCACAGGCACGATATATTTTTTCCTACATAACATGTTATATAATGGAACTGACGCGTTTGTTATAAATTTATTTTTAAATGGCTTAAAAGAGGATTGTTTAACTTGCCAATTAATCACACCAAATGAGTTTAGCAATTAAAAGGAGCCATTCAATTTATTGATCCTTTTAAGTGTAGTATAACTTTTTTAAACAGGAGAATTTTATGTATAAGCCAATTATTAGTTGATTGTAAGATTATTTTCCTTCTTTGTCGTGAATAAATTCTTGTAAGTATAGAATAGAGGATTAATACATTTGAATGTGCAAATACTTAATAATTAGTGCATCTCATCATGTAAGTGCATTGTGTTTTTGGTTTGGGAATCTTTATGACCTTAGTTTGTATGTAATTCCACGGTATGACTATTTACAATTTGTGTATGTACATAGAACGAAAACATGTAATCTTATTGGCCAATTGTTAACCAAACTAAAATTAGCTGATATAAGCTTCTTAAGAACATAAAACCCATTATAAATAATGGTTGTTCCAACCACTCACTAATGATAATGTTATTAAAGGCTAACCAAATCAAATTTAGTAAAATTTATAATACATAATAAAGCATTTGGGACTTCCTATAAAAGGAATTTTTAAAATTTTAAGACAAAAGATATTACTATAAAAGAAAAATTAGAAATTAATGTAAACTTTAAAAATTTAAGTCTCATTTAAACCATATAGTACCCCCTCCAATAATGATACATTTTAATGGGATTGTTTATAAGAAAAACTCACTACTTACAACCACCAATTAAATGCTAAAATTTGAAAAAACAAAGTGCTAACTATTTACACTATTAGTAATTTAGACGTTCTACTTTTGAAAAACATATATTTCATACGTTATAAAGTATTTGGGACATGCTAAATGAGGAAGGTTTAAAATGAAAAACATTTGTTCGGCAAGAAAATAATCACCATCCGCCGCCGCATTGCACGAATGCCCTCCAAGTTCAAAAATTGATATAGTCAATACAATAGGCCAACTCATTTTTAGAAAAACTTGATGAGGGGAGGGAAGAAGTGTGGTATAAAGTTCGAAATTTCAACAAAGCAATTTAAAATCAAAGGAAAAGATTTATTTATTTATTTTATTTTTTTAACTTTTACTTTGTTCCTTTAGAAGGAAAGCAAGTTCTTATAGACTATCTCAATCTATGTCTAAATATACTAACTTTTGTGTTTTGTTTCAAAAGTTCTTCCACATTGATACTCTTCAAGACATCGCACGTTTTTCGTTCTTAAAATCTACTTATTATATATATGACGATATTGTCACATGCATATCAAGACAAAGCAAAATACATAAAAGAAAATATTATGTATTGCATAACAAAGAAAAAAGATCCAAAATCTGAATGTGTCCGGCCACAATTATAAATAAAACCTAAATGGTGAACACAATTTTTAATCAACACCTATGTGGAATATTTTCATGCATGTTGTAAAAGTAATCGACGTATATATGCTACATGTATAATATAACTTGTTTTATTGGGAGAGTCAAATTTACATGTTATATGCTATGTATAAATAAAAGGATATGGGCATGAAACATGCAAGGCAGTTGGAAGTTTGAATAAGAAGTGAGGATCTCTTTAGAATTCCCTGCATGAAAACTTTGAACCATAAACTCAAACCTTTCATTTTAATTTCTTTACAAATATGGATAAAGTAAAATAGAAATAAATAAATAAATAAATAAAATATATATGCCTCATGTAAACTAAGAAATCAGTGTGTTGTTTTTTAAGAGATTCGATACAAAACAAATGCCTTCAAATTTCTTTTCATTATTATCACAATATTCATTCTTTTGTTTAGTACTTATAACATCCTTTCAAAGACGTTGTGATCGATAACATTAAATGGATCAGTAGTATACTCTCTATACTACCTTAAACCGATTGAGGGTGCGACGTCCTCCATCTTCTCCCTTTTTTCACAGTCTAAATATCTTTTTTATACAATGTCCACCATCCTTTTTGTTTAATAATCTCGACTCACTTACGTATATTACCATGCTGATAAGTAAACAATATGTTATTTAGAGTGCAAATTATCCATATAACATGAATAAAAGTTACCAAAATTGTTGGGCATAAAAAACCCATGGTGTTAACATTTATAGTCACAACATGGAACAAATTAACATCATATTTATAACAATATAAATATTCATGTAAATTGATGAAAACATAGACGAACAAATTAAATATTATGTGATTTCAAGGCATATCCATATAACAATACATAGAAGCTGAAATCTTAGATCATTCGATAAGTGATCAAAAGCTTAATTACCAATGAATTGATCGCATTCAAAACATAAACAAATGAGAAACCACGGCTATACATCCCTGGAATAGAGATGACATTTTCTTTCCAGCATGCTCTCACGGAAATTTCAAAAAAGATCCGGCTTTACTGTTAAATCTTAAATAGGCGTGAATGGTTGAGGTAATGAAAAGCTAATGAATTCATACTAAAAGCATGTAAGTTTAAACCTTATGTGTTAATGAAATGCTTCACCAATCTTTATTTTTGGTTGCTGACGAAATCACTTGCAAGTTTAAACCTCTTATATAAAACTATAAATATATTGGAAAAAATCAACATAGATATGAAATAAATAAATGAGCACATAAGAAAGTCTTAAACCACGAGCCGTATACAAAGAAGTAATACATTTATCATAAGTAAACACACTTTCATATACGAAGTGGATCAGCTACCCATGGATCGTATCGGTAAACATGAAGATTTCAACAACAAACTCAAAAATGATTAATTGTACATCGCATGAACAAATAAACATACAACCAAATTGAAATCAAATGAAAACGAACACATACCATATATAAGGCAATGACTTATAAGTTTTTATATTTGTAACAAACTACCCAAAATCAAAGACATAACTTATGGATTTTCATTCAAAGTAATGTCAAATTTGTTATAAACCTTAAAATTTGACAAATATATAGCTGTAATAACATTAAGAAAAAGGAGGAGAAGCATTAGTATTTTGTTGTGGTATTTGATGCTGTAATGGACCGTGGCTTTTATAAGTGCCAATAAGAGAGTCCTCCCTACATGTATTCATAGAAGAGATTTGTAAATTGTTAACCAAGAAAAAAATTGATATGTGTTTGTAAAACGATTTGAATAACAAAGCAAATAAGAGAGTGATTGATGGTACATTTTCAAACATTCTGATAACATGTAACCTTTTCCAAAGTTAGAAAGAATAAAAATTTGATACCCACCGAATAACGAAACATGGTCAAATCTTTGCACAAATTAAGTCAAGAGAATAGCCCAAGATAATGCTTATATATAATTTAAAAAAAAATAATTCATATTTTCATTAAAATAGGACAGGTGTCAAAAGAATATCCCAAGATAAATTAGGAAAAACTTAATGAAGAGAGTGGTAAAAAAAACTCTCTTTTATTAAAGAGTATAGATATTTACCTCATTGATGACATCATTTACATAGTTGACTTTTGTGATATGTCATTTCAATTATCTTGCATATCTAAACAAAATAATTGAAGACTTGCATTGGACTTTGTAAGATTTGGAGGATTTGATATCATAAAATCATCCAAAATCCTGATTTGATTATATAGTGGGTCGGATCCAGCGAATCCATTTGGTTTATAAAGGTGGATACCTTTTAAAAGGGATCCTTGGGGTCATAAATGTTTTTGTGTATTTTTTCTATAAATACAAGCCTTTGCATACTTGTTTTCACACACAAAACCACTCAATTTTCAATGATTTTTAGTATACATTAGCATCCATTAGAGTCACCATTAACACCACTCGTTCACAATGTAAAACCATTGATCATAATGCTTCTAACCTTCATTTTTGTTGTAAGCATACTTCAATGATGATCTACCAAAGCAATCCTAGAGATCTTGCCATTCTCATCCATCACAAAGCATACACATATGAAGATCTAAAATATTGGTGATCTTATCATCTTCATACATTTGAAGACTTCTTGTCATAAGGAGTTCATTTAGATTAGGCATCTATATCCACTTGACATTTATGTCTTTGATCTATGTTATACATTTGTATCATCACCTTGTATCATTAAACTATATTAGAAGGTTTATGTGTTTGTACCATAAAACACAATGTTTGTTATTTTGGGCCATAAAACATAACGGTTTTGGTTGTACCTAAATAAGGACTCGATATTTAGCTTTGTATCGGAAAAAGTGTAAGCGATGTTAGGTTGGTTCTATCTCGAACAAGGACCCGACATTTAGCTTTGTACCGGATAAAGTGTAAGCAACGTTGTGTAATGTTTTCTCCGTCGAGAAGGGAGCTTGTTGGTCTAGTGAAGTAACTCTCGAGTTGGGTACTCGGGGAATGGAGTAAGGTGAAGAGGAGCTTCGCGACGGAACCACTATAAATCACCATGTCTGGTTTGCAATCTCTTTTATTAATCGTTCTCTCTTTATATTATTCTAATGCTTGTGTCGTGGTTTGATGATGTTGTTTGTGATGTGACTACATGTTTTACTTCATGCTTTATATAGTCTTTATCGTCATAGGCTATTATCGTCACTTTTCGTATTACGTCACACTCGATCGGCAATTTGATACAAAAGTTTAAGTTTTTTTTAACGAAAACTTATTCACCCCCTCTACGTTTTCCACAGCCCTACGTTTCACCCCCTCTACGTTTACAACACATAAAAGTTAGAATTTTTAGATTAATAATAAATAATAAATAATAAAATAAAAAAGATAATGTGACAACTGGCAATTTAGGGAGACTATTTTAGGTAACCGCATTATGTTAAACTAAACTGAGATTTGCCTTTAACACTATTTTATAAACCGTGACTTGATTTTAGATCGTCGATTGGTTTTTACGGTTTATTTCATTATTAAATGAGTTATCGTATGCGTTTTAACTCTATTTGGTAGGCACTATTCGATTTGGCACTAGAAAAGCCTAAAACAAGAGTTATTGTAACTTTTAGACCGTAACTCGAAAATTGACAAATAAATAGTCAAAACTCGTGGAAAAACGTAAGTAACGATGTTGGAAAGTTAAATAAATGTCGTGGGACACTCGGGGGACGATATGTGAGCTCGGGAATGGGTAAACGACATAGATACAAAAAATTACAACCCGACCCCTCCTCTTTTGCTTGCCCCCCCGCCCCCCCCCCCCCCCCCCCCACCATTTTTATTTATTTTTAGGTCCCTAGTGGCCTAGTATATAAACCCCATCCAATCCCTCATTCACCTCATTTGTTTATCTCTCTAAAAACACACATATCACCACTTTCTCTCTCTACCTTCTCACTAAAAACCCTAAACCACCACACCACCACCACCGCCGGCCACATATCCGACCACCACCGCCACACGACGGCGAGTGGTGCTACACCTCTACCACCATCTTAAAGCTCTTTTTCTCCTCTTTCCAACCATATATAACAAGCTCCATTTGGACTTCAATAACACCTTCAAATTCTTGAATCAAGATTCGTACTTTTGATTTTTCAAAGGGCTTTTGCAATTGGTGATTAGATAAGGTAAAGGGAACATGTTTTGAGCTTGATTGGGCAATGAAAACCCACGAATTGAAAATTAGGGTTTCGACCTATGATTCGCTCCCAGACTGTCAAGTTTTGTCACACAAGCTGACCACTTGTGAATGGTCAACCGTAACAAACTTCAAACAGTCTGGAACCAAATGCAATGAAGTCCAGGAGAGTATAGTGTTTCCCCAGGTCGTTATGTCCCAACGAGCTGTGCGAGAATAATAAAACGAATAGTGATCGAGAGGATTTGAACGGAAAAGAGATATGATTGATTAAACCTAAAGAAAAAGTTTATAAACTACAGGGGCTTAAATGCAAATTAAAGAAAATTAAAAAGCTAAATTATATTAAATAAACGCTATCACTATATTTAAAATGATGTTTTTGATTTATCTTTAATAAAACTTAAATTAAAAACTACGTAACTTACTAAAGAAAATGTGAAACTGAATCAGTATTAATTCTAAAAATATAAAAATGACATTTTTACAAACCTAATGATAAGAGAAAATTTTTAGAAAAAGAAAATTATTTTTATTACTATCTATTTAATTATTATTAATTAAAAACTATTTTTACCTATTTAATAATACCCTAAAATACAAGAAAATATAAAATAAAGCTAGAAAAATGAAATTATGACTTGGAAAAATCTAAAATCACTAAAGAAAATTTTCAAAACTAATTTTGTATTTTTCTGATTATTTTTCTATTTTCTATGAATTAAAAACTATTTAAAACTAATTAAATTGCTAAAAATTACAATTTAAACTAAGAAAAATCGGGAAAAATATTTTTTTGACTTTTTATATTTATCTTAACCTAGGAAAAATGAAAACTTATTTTTTTGAAACTTTTCTGATTTAATTGTATTAAAAGCTAATTAAAATTGCCTAAAAACTGTTTTAAATGAGGAAAATTATCAAACAGTGCTAGAAAAATATGAAAAATTCAGGAAAACTCTAAAATAATATTCTAATTCTAGGAAAATTATAAAAACAGTAGCTTATGTGTGAGAATATGGAACTGCAGTTACAAGTGCTTATAAATAAGCACTTGGAATAAGCAAATGAGCACAAAAGACCACCAAATGATTACAGAAGCTATAATAAGCTAAAACTACTCAAAAGCAACTAGATACAACTGACCTAAACTTCTTAAGTGCAAACTAAACAGATTTGAGGATTTGAAATTAAGTGCTAAAAACAGATTTTGGGTGCTACTTTGAAGCTTGAGAATAAGCTACTCAGATAAGCTAAACTCAAAACCAAAAGTAGGAACCTGAAGGAGACCTGGCTAGCTACTTAAAAACCTAAAACCAGACCAAGATAAGCTCTATTGAGCTTGTGACAAGCCCTGCAAATCACCTGTGCACACTCAGTATACTGAGTGTGTGCACAGGGGAGATAAGCCCTTTTTGACAAGCTACTTTGAAGCTTTTACAAAATTGCTAAAATTCAACAAAAATAATTTTTGTAAACTAAACCAGTTGAAGTTTTTGAACCCAAAGTTTTACTTGAATTGACCCAAAATTGAATCAATGAAAAATCACCCAAGGTTGGGTGAAAACTGGCCTTTACAAAAGACTATAATAAGCTTAAGTAAAAGCTATAATAAGCTTAAGTAAGCTCAACTGAGTTATAAAGAAGCTTATTGAAGCCTGGATTTTAGGTGATTAAAGATTGCATAAGTAAAAGAAAACTTGAAAACAAAAGACTTGGATAAACTTTTGATTAGAACTCGAAATGGATTACAAATGATTAAGTGACTTCAGTTCAGTGCATAGAAACTAGAAACAACAATTTTAGAGTTGATTTAATACATTGGTAATAAAAACGATATATATGAAATTTTAAAACTAAGTACTACAACCCTCTTCTTGCTTCTCTTCTCTTATTTATACCCAAAAAGCTTCCCACGTGTCTTCTGATTAATTCCCACTAATAATCTCAACCATTGGATGACTTGAGTAGATATTAGCCATTGATGAGATTTTTGGCGCCAAAATGGTTTTAACAGCTGGGGGGATTGAGTGCAATCTACAAGAAGCATTTAATGTTTCTTGGCTTGTTGGGTGAGGTGGAGGGATAAGGTTGTGGGTTTGCGAGCTGGAGGCATGGGGAGGGTCTGGTGTTGCAGACAGTGGGTGAGGAAGAAGGTGGGCGGGAAAAAGGGTGATGGTTTGACTGGGTAGTTATATTGGACAGGGGGTCAAAAACAGGGGGTCAAGTGGTAGGGGTCCAAGCTATTTTGACAGGGCCAAGGTTTGTTTATTATTACAAGGACCATTTGTGCAATTCCTCCAAATTTGAGGGACCATAGCTGCCAATTCTGATTTTCCAAGGGCCAATCATGTACATTCTGAAATTATAATCCAAGGGCCAAACTTGACAATCTCCAATATTCCAAGGACCAAACTTGTCAGTTTTGAAACTCAAAGGACTAAACTTGTAATTTCTCAAAACTTTTGACATTTTTTACCAAAGGACTAATTATGACCAGTTGTGATTTTAAAAGGACCTTTGGTGATTTTTCTTTTAAAATAAGTGCTCAGGGACTATTTCTGACAACTTTTGAAACTCGGGGGACTGAAACTGCCAATTATGCAAACTTAGCTCATTTTTCATCCGATTTTAAACATTTTGCATCTGAAACATATAAAATGCAATTTTGAGATATTTTCAGTATTTTGATGCATTTCTGAGCATTTTTTAAGTGTTTTGCGAGTTCAGATTGACCCAAAAATGATGAGTATTTACACACTCATCAATCCCCACACTAAACTATTGCTAGTCCCTAGCAATCTTTTGAGAAAAACTTAATGGATTTGAATCTCTTTACCAAAAGCCATTACTTCTGGAGTAGCCAAATGTTTCGGTTCAAGTAAGAACTATGGTACACTGATAACCATGTGATTTTGAGCAAACCACCCGCTTCCAACGGATTTGATTTGTCTTTACCAGAAGCCGTTTGCTTCTGGACTAGCCAACTCTTAGATAAATTATCAATATTATCTTTGGTGAGCTGATTACCAATTATGGTTTTTCCACTGCCTTTACCACAAGCCATAAACTTGCAGGCTAGCCAACTCTTCACTTTTAAGGATATGGTGAGCTGAATACCATACAATTTTGGGCAAATTGCAAGCCGTCAACGGATTTGAGATATCTTTACCAAGAGCCTTTTGCTCCTGGATTAGCCAATCCTTTTGTTTATTAGACATGGCGAACTGATAACCGTAAGCTGAGTAAGTGCAAAACACTTACTCCAAAAAAAATTTTGGCCAAAAATGGGGGAATTGGGCGGTATAATTACATGATAAAATTCGTGAGAATTCCCCCCCACACTAGAAATGAATATTGCCCCCAATATTCAAAGTACCGGCTGTTATGCCGAAACTGAGAACGTAAAAGGGAAATACTACGGCCATTATTTTGAAAGATTTTTTTTTTTTTTTTTTTGAAAACTTATATACAACATGTGGGGCAACCCCCCCACACTAGGGTGGTATAAAGTAGAAAGAAGTCAGAAATATGGGTGAAAACCCATATGGCATGCTCCTGTTTTTGATTCCCGAGTCGCTAGCTTGACTCGATCCCCGCATTCATTGGTTCATGGGGAAAGTTTGTAGATCCGGGACAACCATATGAGGAATGTCCTCTCCAAAATAGTGCTTCAATCGATGACCATTCACTTTAAAGTTTGGACCATCGGGTTGAGATAACTCAATGGTTCCATAAGGAAATACTTTAGTGATGGTGAATGGTCCAGACCAGCGGGATTTTAGTTTTCCCGAGAAAATCTTCAATCTTGAGTTGAAAAGAAGGACTCGATCACCGACGTTAAAAACGCGGTTTTTGATCTTTGAGTCATGAATCTTCTTTGTCTTTTGTTTGTAGATCAAAGAGTTCTCGTATGCTTGATCACGGAGTTCATTTAATTCATTCATTTGAACTTTCCGGTGATCACCAGCTACCTGAATATCGAAGTTGGCATGTTTCAAGGCCCAGTATGCCTTGTGCTCAAGCTCAACCGGCAGATGACATGCCTTCCCGTACACTAGCTTGTATGGAGTACACCCGATGGGTGTTTTATAAGCTGTACGGAAGGCCCAAAGTGCGTCATCTAGCTTATCCGACCAGGAGGCACGGTTTTTGCCTACTGTCCTTTCCAGAATTCTTTTAATCCCTCGGTTGGAAACTTCCACTTGCCCACTTGTTTGGGGGTGGTATGCAGTATAGAGACGGTGAGTTACACCATACTTTTGCATGACTCTATCAAACTGGTCATTGCAGAAATGCGTACCACGATCACTGATTATAGCTCGTGGAGTTCCAAACCTAGCAAAAAGAGATTTTAAGAATTTCACAACAACTCGGGCATCGTTGGTAGGCAAAGCCTTAGCTTCAACCCATTTTGACAAATAGTCAACGGCCACGAGTATGTATTTGTTTCCTCGAGATGAAGGAAATGGCCCCATAAAGTCAATGCCCCAGATGTCAAAAATCTCACACACTTGAATGGCGTTTTGCGGCATTTCATTTCTTTGTGAGATATTTCCGTGACGTTGACAAGCGTTACAGGTTTTGACAAATTCATGGGCATCCTTGTAAATCGTGGGCCAATAAAATCCAGAATCAAACACCTTCTTGGCCGTGTAGTTGGGGCTATGATGTCCCCCAGTAGGTCCAGAATGGCAAGCCTTGAGAATGTCATTGGCTTCATGACCATACACACATCGCCTGATGACTTGATCCACGCAAATTTTGAATAAGTAGGGGTCGTCCCAGAAGTAATGTTTTACATCTTTAAAGAATTTGTTTTTCTGTTGAGACGACATCCCTTTCACCACAAAGTTACCCGCATGGTAATTTGCAAAGTCAGCAAACCATGGGGTAGAAGAGTCTCCACGAAAAGAAACCACATTGAGTGTTTTGAGAGGAAATGTTTCGTTTATTTCCTTTTTTTCGAACACATCTTGGTGAGGGTTGATGAGTGCTTATTCACTCATCGTTTTTACCCACCTAAGACCACAAAAATGACCAAAAACACCCAAATATGATCAAAATATGTTAAAAATATCCTCGGAGTGTGTTTTGTGTCTTGCAGGTACAAAAGGATCGAAAACAGAGCGAAAACGGACATAAATGAGCTTGGAATGGAATACGTGCTTTGAGGACGGAGCCGGGAGTGGATTTTCTACATTTTGAGAGCCCGGGACACGTTTTTGGAGTGAGAGCGGAAAAACAACCTAAAACCTAATCCGAAACCAAAATCACCATTTTACCCGTCCCCGATACCCAAATATCCAAATTGCCCTTTTCATATAACCAATTTTGACCCTTCACCTTTCCCATTTTAGAACTCCCCTTGCCCTTTTGAACCCTCTATCCCGTGACCCCCATATATATGACTTTCCCTTTCTATTATCCCATTCCAATAGCTAAACCCAGAAAACACAATAAAAATCACCCAGCTAAGCCTTTTGCCCGCCAAACTTTCCCCCCCTCCTCCTGTCCCAATCTTTCCCATATCCCAATCCCACTAAGCTTCCCTCCCCCAAATGCAGTCACATGACTCCATGCCATCGTGGCAATCCAAAGTGCAAAAGAGGATTTCAATGGCTGTGATGCAAGCTTGATGAATCTATGGCTCTGAATTGTTGATAACAAGCACAAAGTCACAAATGTTCTTTTCCTCACACAGAAGAAGCACAATCAAGAAGAAAGAGAAGAAGCCACTTTTTTATTTTCTTGTATAAATAGGCATATAGGAATTTGTAAAAAGTTTGTCTAGAATTTTCTCAGTTCTAGTCTCATTTTTAAGTTTCATTGTCATTTTAAAATATTGTACCTTTTAATTTCCAGTTAATGAAATTCTTAGTTTACTTTCAATTATTTCGTTTCTGCTGTTACTTTTAGTTCGTATCCTTAATTTGCATTTCAAGTTTGAAAGTGTGTTTGAAGTTGAGTGATTTCAGTTTTGCAAGGTAATTTCTTAAAGCTCAATTGTTTTTTAAACAGTTTCTCAAATCTGCCCAAAGAGAGTGTTTGGAATTTCATGGTTTGTGGGTCATATGCTCCTTTTGACCCATGTTTGGTTCTAGTTAAGTCCTTGGTAGTGGAATACACAAGATTTTACAAGTTAATGTTAGTGGTATGGTTTGGATGTAGATATCTTCTAGTTTCTGTCTCATGTCCGTGCAAGCAACCCCACTGCACAGCCATAGGTACCTTTCTTAGCTTAGATTTAGGTGGTTTAAGTTAGGATTAGGATCTGTTTTTGTTAGTACAATCAGTTTATAGATAGGTAAGTTTATGTTTCAGCTTATTGTGGTTTTTAGAGTTCTTTATCAAGCTTATTTTGAGCCTTCAAACACCACTGTGGGCTGTTTAGTCTGCTGTCCTCATGACCCATGTTGCAGCCCCTCACAAGCTTCTATAAGCTCTCCCATGGCCTGCCATAGGGGGAAAATGGAAGTCAGGTAGGTGGACTTCTTGTGCCAACAAGCTCAGGTGCTTCTTTGTTCTGTAGCTCACTCTAAATAAGCTAGAAAGTACCACCTTCATTGCCTTTTGTGCCCTGTCACAGCAGACCTCACCTTTATTTAGTGCTAATTAGGTTGCAACTTAGGCTTATTCAGATCTTTAGGTACCAATTAGTATACTTAGATTAGGATTGGTAGCTTTAGTGCTCATTAGGTGCTCATTTTATGCTCTTCAATTGCTTATTTACTCATTTTTCTTAGCTTAAGGCTCCCCTTAGTATAGCTTATATGCCAACTGTTTTCCCATTTGTAATTGCTTAATTGTAGTTCATCTATGCACATCGTAGCTTATTGGTTTCTACCTTTCGCTGAAGTTCATTTTTCAAATTGCTTTTTGCTTACTTTTAGTTGTGGATCAGTTGAATAAGGATTGTTTGGATTGGTTTAGAATCTGCCCAGATCAGCATTGAATAAGCTGTTTATTCAGCTTATTCCTAGATTTCTAAAGAAAAGTTTTTCTTCTTATTTTGATTGTATCTTCAAGCTTTAAAAGAAAATTTCAAAAAAAAATAAAAAAATAAATAAAAAAATATAAAAGAGCAAAAAGGGTAGAGGCCAGGATTCGAACCTGTGACCTCTAGCCTTCCACGACCACAACACCACACGCTTAACCAACTGCCCTTGGGACTTGTCTCATTAAAATTTTGCACTATTAAATACTTAGGGTAAGTTGGCAGTTTTCATTATAAGCCCTTTTTAGCTTAACTCCAGCTTATTTTCCAAAGCACAGGAGTGGTTTCTTATTTTTCCTAGAATCAGCACTGTTCAAAGTAGCTTTTAGTGATTTTTCCAGATTTTTCCCAATTAGTTTGGTATTTTTAATTATTTAATTAGTGTAAAATAGTTTTTAATTCGTAATAAATAAAATAAAACTCAAAAAAATATTCCGCTTTTTCCTAAAATTATTTTTAATCATTTAGAATGTAGGAAAATTGTTTTCACACTCGTAGGACTTAAATTGCATTATTTTTCACTTTCGAGGCTCGGGATTAGCTCGGGTTCTCGCGTTTTTGCATTTTAGCACCCTAGGATGTAATTTAGCTTTGTTTTATTATTTCTTAGGCTTAGTAGTAGTTTACTTAGAGTTTACATTGTTTTACGTGCTTTATTTTCATTCCCGTTCTTTATTTTGTAGAATAACATAATCCAATTCCAAAATTTGTTAAACCAATTCAAGTCCAAAATCATAAAACTCATCGACACCGTCAATTTCACACCTTGTTGGGACACGACCCGGGGAAATCACTTTCCCGGTATCACTTTTATCACATTCGTGAGATTTGGCACGTTACCCTTTTTCCTAAAAGGTTGATTTGTCGAATTTCACGGTTAATTTGATATATTTGATATTTGTGTTTATTTTAAACGAATCAAATTTTGGCGCCGCTGCCGGGGAGGTGTGTTGCGACAATATCGTGATTTTTGCGATTAGTGACTTGAAGAACCTTCCTCGTGAAGTTATTGTTTTTATAAAAATACAAAAATACAAAAATATTTTTCTTTTCTTTGTATATATGTAAAAGATTAAAAATACAAAAAGATTTTTGCTTGTTGTTTTAAATAAAATAGAACACACAATCAAAATAACACTTCTCAACTTGAGTGTTATCATAATAAGTTCCCGAACCAAAGATTCAAAACTTGCCTTTGTGTCACTTGCGTGAATACGCTTGTGATTATTGGTTTAAGTTCATTGTGTTTTGCCTCGGTCTTGTTTTAATTGAAAGTGTTGTTTTTGAAGGTGCATGTGCACTCGTTTTCGAAAAATCCAAAACTATTCTTCTCATTCCTCTCATTCGTTGATTCTAATTATCTTACCCTCTTTCACCGTTTGATTCTATTCTTCGTATCCTCTCGACCATTTGATTCTATTTCTTTAACCCTCTACATGTTTAATTCTCATGGCGACGATCGATTATCGTCGTTGTTTTCATTGCAAAGGCCGTATGGAAGAGGATCAACTTTATTGTCAAAATCACGATTGTTTATGTAAGCGGTGTGGTAGGGTTGGTGCAAGCAAATATTGCTATTGGTGCGAATTATCCGATAAAAACTCTCTCGATGATTCTCCAAGTTTTTCCGACCACCCGCCACAATCCGAGATTTGTTCTATTGTTTCTGAACCTAAACCGTCTAGATTTGATCCAAATCTTTCGCGATTTACGGTTAAGGTTAAAAGAAAAGAGCAAGAACCGGAGACCAAAACGGAAGTGGTGGAAATTGCTAGCTCTGAGAGCACACCACTTGTCCCACCTCCGGAATCTTCAAAACCTTTTTCAGACGAAATCATGAACATACTTCAAAATTGCTTGAATGAACTTCGTCAAGATTCAATTTCGGGAAATACCGTTTTACCTACCATTTGTGATGTTGTTGAACCCTCGATTCCTACTCCCGTACCCGAGATACTTCCATTCGATCAAGAGTATTGCTACGGTTGTGGAGACGTGTTACCGAAAGGTTTCCGTTGTTACAAATGTATGTGCGAGTGGTGTGGAACCTATCTCATTGATGGATGTTGTTCGATTTGTGCCGAGAATTCATTCGCTTATGATTCTAACCCAAACTCTTTCAATTATCCTCAAAACAATTTCAACTACCCTCCACAGAATTCATATGAACCACAACCGTACTATCATCATTTCAGTGATTCATCGTTTCATAATTTCTCTCCTCAATACCCTCATTGTGCTAAGTGTGGGGTCCTCATGATGAATATCAATGTCAATCATGGAATCAAAACTATGGGCCTGACCCTTGTTATAACACTCCTTGTTTTGACAATTTCCAACCCCCACAACTTTCCGTCATTGATCCATTTCCTCATATGATTCTTGAGGAACTTTCCGAGGAACAAGCTGCTCGCAACGAAAGATTTCTGGCCGATGAGCGAGCAGCTCAAAAGCTTCTCCTATTGAACGAAGCTGCTCAAAAGCATTTCCTATTCAACGAGGCTTGCCATTTTGATGATGAGGATGAGGAGGATTGGGAGACGACAAAGGACAAGGTGCATATTTCAAGCCCACAAAGTACCGCACATGTCCACTCTCCGCCCTCATATTGCCTATCCACCATAGAACCTTCGGATAACCTTTTAATGGGGGACGAGCATCTTAGCACTATTCCGGAAACGGAACCGTCTTGTGTTGAGAACCTTGTCCCAACCCCAAGTGAATCCGAGGTTATTTCTGGTGTTATGTGTGATGAGCCTCTTGATGATGATTCTTCTCCCACCCAAAAAGTTTCATGTGAGGTGATTTCCGAGTCTGAAAACGATTATACATCATTTGATGATTCTTTATCATGTGGAGACATCGAGTATGTTGAGGAGATACCTTCTGAGCTCGTTAGCTTGGAAGAAGTGAGAAATGTTGATCCCGATGATCTTGATATAGAAACTGATTTTGAAACGGATGATGAAGATATTCTCGTTGTGTCCGAGAAACCTTTTGCTATGGCATTCACTAATCCTCTGTTTGACTTTGATTCTGAATTCACCCTAGTTTCGGATAACCCCATCTTTGACATTCAGAATGAGGATAGTGACCTTTACATGGAGAACCTCGTTACATCTCCATCTTTACCCGAAGATAAGAATAGTGGCAATCCCACTTCGACGTTAGACCTTCTCGAGGAGTTCGCCGATGAACTCGCTCTCGTTGATCATTCTCCACCGGGAGATGATGATGCTCACTTCGACTTTGAAGCCGACCTTACCGAATTAGAAAATCTTCTTTACAATTGTTCTTCAGATAATTCGTCGAGTGACACCCATATTGGAGAGGTCGACTTTCTTTCTTCGGATGACTCGATACCTTCGGGTTTTCAGAGTGACGATTATGGCTTAGGTCCATCATCCGCTCGTCCGCCTGCTAAACCGCCGGATGATGGAACCTCTTCTAAGCCCGACACAAATGTTTTCAATGCTACAGTGGTAGATAAGATTTCTGAACATTTCGTCAATGTTCCTCAATCTAATCTTTTGCCCACCCATCCCACCCATTATCATGAGATTGACACTTTGCTTTCTCATCCCGTTACTTCTCCATGTCTTAACTCCTACGAGAGTGAAGATACCATCTTTGACCCTGGCATTTCTCTTTCTCTTGAGCCGGTTGTATCTCATCGGAGTGGAACTTTCAGCACATTCAAAGTTTATCCAAACCATTTGAATGAAAGTCCAATGGAGATTTTCTCTTCCACTCGCTCCCCCATGGACCAATGAATTCGGGGTCGAGTCAAGCTAGCGACTCGGTTAACAAAAACAGTAGCATTTCATGGGTGTTCACCCATGTTTCTGACTTCTTTCTATTTTCTAACAACTAAGTGTGGGGGGAAATCTCCACAGTGTTTGCTTCTTGTGTGTTTGCTCTTGTTTTCAGGAATCCCTTTGATCGTGATGATTGATGCGCCTGTTTTCAATCCAGCCGCCCAATATCCGATCATTTTACTAACGTTTATCTGGGGATATGTTTTCTAAATCCTTTTTGTGTTAAATAACAGATTTCGTCCACACACTTTGTTACTGGTATTACCTTTTTCCGTTCGATAGTATCGGCTTGGGCCGGGACTTTGAATATTGAGGGCAATATTCAATTCTAAGTGTGGGGGGGAATTCGAATTTTGTCACATTTGTACCCTTTAGTCCCTAGTACCCCCGTTTTGACCAAAATTTAAAAATTTTTGCATAAAAAAGAAGTGCTTTGCACAAAAATAAAGTGTTAATGCTTCGGTGTTAATAGTAGTTTAGTCTTGATTAGGTTAGAATAAAGGGAATCCCGACTCTGCTAGAGTGTTGATCTAGCTGCTCTCTTAACAATTAGGCTAAGTTTTTACGAGTTGTGCAAATGAAAATGCTAAGCGTGGAGTAGTTGGTTCTCTTTAGAGCTTATATAAGTAATCTATGGCTTTTTCTCCCAGTAGCTCCTAATTGAACCTAAAATACGTGCTCATTGTCAAACTTTTGAACATTCAAATCGTCTTGTTACAACAAAAAGTTTTTAAGCAAAATTGATTTAGAGCTCAAGTTCAACTTTTTATTTAAATTTTTGGAAAAGCATACTTTCTTGAAATCTGAATAATGTTGCAAAATGAAAGTGAGTAATATTGCTTGAATGATGCAAAAATAAATTGCAAGTTTAAAAAAAAAAAAAAAAAAAAAAGTGAGAAAAATCAAAAAAAAATTGAAAAAATGAAAAATGAAAAAAAATGAGTCCTTGAATAAAAGTACTATGTTGCTTATCAATAAATGTGCGAAACTTGCTTTTTCTTAAATTTAAATCGGAAGTTGAGCTAAGATTCGTCAAGGTTGTTTTAAAAATTTGACGGTGATTTAGAAATTCTTGAAGTCAAAGACCCCGAAAGCTCCGATACTATTCTCGAGGGTGAAAACCTATCCTCCTTAAATGGACAAGCTGAGAAGAAAGTCGCTATTCTCGTGGGGGAATTTGATGAGTGCTTATTCACTCATCGTTTTTACCCACCTAAGACCACAAAAATGACCAAAAACACCCAAATATGATCAAAATATGTTAAAAATATCCTCGGAGTGTGTTTTGTGTCTTGCAGGTACAAAAGGATCGAAAACAGAGCGAAAACGGACATAAATGAGCTTGGAATGGAATACGTGCTTTGCGGACGGAGCCGGGAGTGGATTTTCTACATTTTGAGAGCCCGGGACACGTTTTTGGAGTGAGAGCGGAAAAACAACCTAAAACCTAATCCGAAACCAAAATCACCATTTTACCCGTCCCCGATACCCAAATATCCAAATTGCCCTTTTCATATAACCAATTTTGACCCTTCACCTTTCCCATTTTAGAACTCCCCTTGCCCTTTTGAACCCTCTATCCCGTGACCCCCATATATATGACTTTCCCTTTCTATTATCCCATTCCAATAGCTAAACCCAGAAAACACAATAAAAATCACCCAGCTAAGCCTTTTGCCCGCCAAACTTTCCTCCCCTCCTCCTGTCCCAATCTTTCCCATATCCCAATCCCACTAAGCTTCCCTCCCCCAAATGCAGTCACATGACTCCATGCCATCGTGGCAATCCAAAGTGCAAAAGAGGATTTCAAAGGCTGTGATGCAAGCTTGATGAATCTATGGCTCTGAATTGTTGCTAACAAGCACAAAGTCACAAATGTTCTTTTCCTCACACAGAAGAAGCACAATCAAGAAGAAAGAGAAGAAGCCACTTTTTTATTTTCTTGTATAAATAGGCATATAGGAATTTGTAAAAAGTTTGTCTAGAATTTTCTCAGTTCTAGTCTCATTTTTAAGTTTCATTGTCATTTTAAAATATTGTACCTTTTAATTTCCAGTTAATGAAATTCTTAGTTTACTTTCAATTATTTCGTTTATGCTGTTACTTTTAGTTCGTATCCTTAATTTGCATTTCAAGTTTGAAAGTGTGTTTGAAGTTGAGTGATTTCAGTTTTGCAAGGTAATTTCTTAAAGCTCAATTGTTTTTAAACAGTTTTCAAATCTGCCCAAAGAGAGTGTTTGGAATTTCATGGTTTGTGGGTCATATGCTCCTTTTGACCCATGTTTGGTTCTAGTTAAGTCACTGGTAGTGGAATACACAAGATTTTACAAGTTAATGTTAGTGGTATGGTTTGGATGTAGATATCTTCTAGTTTCCTGTCTCACTGTCCTGTGCAAGCAACCCCACCGCACTACCATAGGTACCTTTCTTAGCTTAGATTTAGGTGGTTTAAGTTAGGATTATGATCTGTTTTTGTTAGTACAATCAGTTTATAGATAGGTAAGTTTATGTTTCAGCTTATTGTGGTTTTTAGAGTTCTTTATCAAGCTTATTTTGAGCCTTCAAACACCACTGTGGTTTAGTCTTGTCCTCATGACCCATGTTGCAGCCCCTCACAAGCTTCTATAAGCTCTCCCATGGCCTGCCATACGGGGAAAATGGAAGTCAAGTAGGTGGACTTCTTGTGCCAACAAGCTCAGGTGCTTCTTTGTTCTGTAGCTCACTCTAAATAAGCTAGAAAGTACCACCTTCATTGCCTTTTGTGCCCTGTCACAGCAGACCTCACCTTTATTTAGTGCTAATTAGGTTGCAACTTAGGCTTATTCAGATCTTTAGGTACCAATTAGTATACTTAGATTAGGATTGGTAGCTTTAGTGCTCATTAGGTGCTCATTTTATGCTCTTCAATTGCTTATTTACTCATTTTTCTTAGCTTAAGGCTCCCCTTAGTATAGCTTATATGCCAACTGTTTTCCCATTTGTAATTGCTTAATTGTAGTTCATCTATGCACATCGTAGCTTATTGGTTTCTACCTTTCGCTGAAGTTCATTTTTCAAATTGCTTTTTGCTTACTTTTAGTTGTGGATCAGTTGAATAAGGATTGTTTGGATTGGTTTAGAATCTGCCCAGATCAGCATTGAATAAGCTGTTTATTCATTTTATTCCTAGATTTCTAAAGAAAAGTTTTTCTTCTTATTTTGATTGTATCTTCAAGCTTTAAAAGAAAATTTCAAAAAAAAATAAAAAAATATAAAAAATATAAAGAGCAAAAAGGGTAGAGGCCAGGATTCGAACCTGTGACCTCTAGCCTTCCACGACCACAACACCACACGCTTAACCAACTGCCCTTGGGACTTGTCTCATTAAAATTTTGCACTATTAAATACTTAGGGTAAGTTGGCAGTTTTCATTATAAGCCCTTTTTAGCTTAACTCCAGCTTATTTTCCAAAGCACAGGAGTGGTTTCTTATTTTTCCTAGAATCAGCACTGTTCAAAGTAGCTTTTAGTGATTTTTCCAGATTTTTCCCAATTAGTTTGGTATTTTTAATTATTTAATTAGTGTAAAATAGTTTTTAATTCGTAATAAATAAAATAAAACTCAAAAAAATATTCCGCTTTTTCCTAAAATTATTTTTAATCATTTAGAATGTAGGAAAATTGTTTTCACACTCGTAGGACTTAAATTGCATTATTTTTCACTTTCGAGGCTCGGGATTAGCTCGGGTTCTCGCGTTTTTGCATTTTAGCACCCTAGGATGTAATTTAGCTTTGTTTTATTATTTCTTAGGCTTAGTAGTAGTTTACTTAGAGTTTACATTGTTTTACGTGCTTTATTTTCATTCCCGTTCTTTATTTTGTAGAATAACATAATCCAATTCCAAAATTTGTTAAACCAATTCAAGTCCAAAATCATAAAACTCATCGACACCGTCAATTTCACACCTCGTTGGGACACGACCCGGGGAAATCACTTTCCCGGTATCACTTTTATCACATTCGTGAGATTTGGCACGGTACCCTTTTTCCTAAAAGGTTGATTTGTCGAATTTCACGGTTAATTTGATATATTTGATATTTGTGTTTATTTTAAACGAATCAAGGGTTTTCTAGACGGGAAAAATGATCAGCAGCCAGGTTCTCAGCTCCTTTTTTATCACGTATAATGATATCAAATTCTTGTAGGAGGAGAACCCAACGGAGCAATCTTGGCTTTGCATCTTGTTTTGCAAAGAGATATTTGAGAGCCGAGTGATCCGTATACACCACGCATTTGGTCAAGATAAGGTATGGCTGAAATTTCTCAAACGCATACACCACGCTAATAGTTCTTTTTCAGTAGTGGTTTAATGGGTTTGAGCTTCAATCATAGTTTTACTTGCGTAGTGGATAGGCTGAAAATGCTTGGTTTTTCGTTGCCCCAAGACTGCATCGATAGCAAAATCACTTGCATCGCACATGAGTTCAAAGGGTAAATCCCAGTCGGGGCAACGAGAATGGGTGCTTCCGTTAGCTTTTTCTTTAATGTTTCAAAAGCTTCGATGCACTCAGGTGAGAAGATAAAAGGAGCATCTTTTTCAAGAAGATGGGTCATAGGTCGAGCGATTTTAGAAAAATCTTGTATGAATCTACGATAAAAACCGGCATGACCTAGAAAACTCCTAATACCTTTGACGGTAGTAGGATGAGGCAATTTAGCAATAACATCAACTTTTGCTCTATCAACCTCAATCCCGTTTTTAGAAATCTTATGGCCAAGGACTATGCCTTCTTTGACCATAAAGTGGCTCTTCTCCTAATTTAGACAAAGATTGGTGTCTTCACACCGTTTTAGCATTTTTTCTAAATGGGAGAGACATGTGTGAAATGAGTCCCCAATGACCGAGAAGTCATCCATAAACACCTCCATTGTTTCCCCGATCATGTCGTGGAAAATTGCCATCATACATCGTTGGAACGTGCCGGGAGCGCTACATAGGCCAAAAGGCATACGTCTGTAGGCAAAAGTTCCGTATGGGCAGGTGAATGTGGTCTTTTCTTGATCCAGCGGATCAATGGGGATCTGAAAATAACCCGAGAAACCATCAAGGAAACAATAGTATTCGTTCCCCGCTAATCTCTCAAGCATTTGGTCCATGAAGGGTAGAGGAAAATGGTCTTTACGGGTGGCTTCGTTTAACTTGCGATAGTCAATACACACACGCCATCCCGTAACCAATCGAGTTGGAATTAACTCGTTTTCTTCATTTGTGACAACAGTTATGCCACCTTTTTTGGAACACAGTGGATGGGACTGACCCAAGGACTATCAGAGATAGGGTAAATTAAACCAGCATCAAGAAGTTTGAGAACCTCTTGTTTGATAACCTCATGAATCTTAGGATTCACCCTTCTCTGATGTTGGACTGCTGGTTTGAAGTCATCCTCCATCAAGATTTTGTGAGTACAAAACTCAGGGTTGATACCCTTAATGTCAGAGAGTTTCCAAGCAATTGCTTGTTTGTGTGACTTCAAGACCTTTATGAGAGCAGTTTTCTCCTCCTCAGTTAAGTCTTTAGCAATTATGACGGGTAATTTATCATCACCCTCCAAGAATGCATACTCGAGATGAGGAGGTAGGTCCTTAAGTTCAACCTCGGGAAATTCTTCAGTAGATGTTTGTACTGATTTGATTTCCTCAATTGTGATCTCTTTCGGAGGGAGTGAAGGTAATGGATCTTCATTTAACAATTGCTCAAGATAAAGGATATCCCCCTCCGAATCATAAACACCATCAATTTCCGGCGGAATTGATTCATCACTAGCAAGAAACTCATCGATCTCTTCCAGGAAGAAGTCACCTCCCTCAAACGGAGTGAGAGAGGGGGAAGAGTCGGCAATAATTGGTTGAGAAGATGTGGTGGAATCCCCACTCACGGAATTATGAAAATAACCAAGAAACTCTTGAGTACTCCTCTGAAGCAATATCAATTAAATCGATTCGATTAACCGATTCAGTATCATAATTTGAGGAGTACCTCGAAGTTTGATCAAGGTTAAAGGTAACAGCTTCATTACCCACACGTAACGTGATTTCTTGCTCAAATACATCAATGAGAGCACGGCCCGTTCTTAGGAATCCTCTTCCAACAATGAGGGGAACCGATGATCGCATCGAAATCAACAACCACGAAGTCATCTGGAAAATGGAACTTTCCTACTTTCACAAATACATCCTCGGCGATGCCAAGAGGACGCGATATAGATCGATCTGCAAGCTCAAGAGTCATGCAGGTAGGAATAAGTTCTGGAAGAGAAAGCTTCTTCCATATCTGAATAAGGCATCGATTGATGCTTGCACCAAGATCGGCAAGGGCAAAGCATTCAATCATTCCTGGAAAACACAAGGAAGAAGAAATTTTCCAGGATCTCCAAGCTTCTCGGGAAGCTTCTTTAACAGAATCTGCGAGCAGTTCTCGTTCAAAGGAGTTTTAGCCATTTCAAACAGTTTTTCCTTGTTGCTTAACATGTGTTTGAGAGTTGATGCAAACTTGGGCATCAGCATGATGGCATCCACAAAGCTTATGTCAAAATGTAGCTCTTGGAAAATTTGAAAAAAAATTTCCATTTGATGACTGGCTTTTTCGCGGAGTTTTTGCTCATTTAAACGTGAGGGGTAAGGAATAGAAGTTTTGGATTTGGGGTTTTCAACTGGAGGTTCAAAAATAACTCCAGGTTTGGTTTTAGGTTTCGGGACAACTTGAGGATGGACATGTGCTGTACTTTGTGAGCTAGTAGGTTGCAGTTGGTCCTTTGTCGCTCAGTTCACTTTCCACTACCTTCGGGAGAGAAGAAGAAGAGGTAGTAGGAATAGCGGGTCCATCATATGAAGCACCACTTCTGGTTGTGATCGCCTTTGCATCGCCCTCGGATTAGCGATCGTGTTGCTAGGTAAAGTACCGAGCCCAGGGTCGATCATTTAAAGACTTCTTAATGTCATAAATCTGGCTAACCAACAACCTGTTCATTTCCTCTTGGGATTTCATGAATTGCTTCAAAGAACTCATCGAGATGATGGTCCAGTTGGAACAATGGCTTGATTTTGTGTAGGAAAATTTCGCCTCTATTGTTTGGATTGGGGCCTTGATTTTGAAAATTTCCTTGATTATTGCCATGAAAATACCCTGGGTTGAAATTTCCCTGACCTTGGTTTCTATTAAAATTTCCTTGGTTTGGGAATTTTGACTTTGATTTTGAAAACCGTTATTTTGACTAAAATTACCTTGGTTTTGAAAACCTTGGTTTATTCTATTCTGATTATGATTACGGTTTTGGTTTTGTTGAAACCGGTGGTCCGGTAGTGGTTAGGACGGTGGTTCGGGTCCATAGGAGCACGGTATTGGTTGCCTCCTGTATTGGAAATCCCGCCCACGCCGCTTGCTTCAAAAAGGGTTACCATCGGTGGCCATACGCTTGTAGTAGGCATGGGGCCACCGCAAGTAGCACAGACTTCCACTTTCTTAACTTCGGCAGGAGGTGAAGTTTGTGGAAAAGAAACTTTCTTTTGGTTGGAGAGAACCAAAGCTTGAATTGCTTCAGTGAGTTTGTCAATCTTAGCATCGGTGCTAGATTGACTCACCGTGATGAAGAAGAAGGACCAACACCTGACTTGGGAAACAACCGGTTTGCTTCGTGCAAAGGCGGACTTTAGACTTGTTTTCAATTATCGCTAAAGCTTCTTTTACAGTTTTGCTCAAGAAATTTCCTCCAACGGAGGAATTGAGAGAATCTTGATCCGATTGACTCACTCCATTATAGAAAGTATCGAGTTGCATCAACTCGGAGAAGCCATGGTGAGGACATTTCATGGAGCAACTCCTTAAAACGATCCCACGATTCATTGAAGGGTTCATCAAACTTTTGTGTGAATTTGATGATTTCGCTTAAGACTCGTGGTTTTAGAAGGTGGATAGAACTCGTTCACAAATTTCTTCACCAGGTCTTCCCATGTCTCGATTGATTGAGGGGGTTATTTTTCAAGCCAAATCCGGGCTTGTCCCTCAAGGGAAAATGGGAACAGAAGAAGCTTGACAGGATCTGTAGGGACATTCTTGTATTTGATGGTAGATGCAATCTTGTTAAACCATCGGATATGAGCATGAGGATCATCCCGCTCAAAACCATAGAATTGACTTGAGGTTACAAGATTCAAGAACCGGTTTTGAGTTCAAAATTTTCACCACAATGGCGGATAACAATAGCATCTCCATACCCGCCGATGGGTGCCTGGAGAAGCTCACACATAGGACGTTCTTCCGCCATGATAGCGGAAGTAGTGCGAGCAACCGGATCTCAGATTCGACCGATGGGCAGAACGTCTACGACACGCCTTCTTGGAATCTTGACAAGCTCACTAAATGGGCTCACAGACCTAGAAGCGAGCGATACACTAGGGTTAACTCTAAGAGATCTCAGAGTTAAGGAAGGGAATTATGAAAATGGGTTATGAAAATGGGGTAAGAAGAATCTTTTTGAGTTTTCTGGCTTTGAAAAATAGATATAACAACAAATCCAATTAAAATAATATCGAGGCAAAACAACAGTGAACTTAAACCAATAATCACAAGATGAATGGCTTCTTTGAAAAAGGTACACCACTCACAAGGACACAAAGGCAAGTTTTAATCTTTGGTTCGGTAACTTATTATGGTCGTACCCCCAGTTAGGTAGTACTTTGCCTTGGTTTGCGGTGATAATTTTTTATGTTGTTATTATTAAATAAAGAAAACGACAAATCTTTTTGTATTTTTATCTTTTATATATATATAGAAACAAAGAAAAATATTTTTTGTGTTTTATACGTTTTTGGATGTTTTTGGGTTTTTTGATTTTTTATAAGAAAATATATAGATATAGATGGTATAAACAAAGAGTGAATATTCAAATCACTAATCTGCTAAGCGCAAGATAATTAGCACAAGCTCGTGGCGCCAAAATTTGATTCGCCCGCAGCGGTCAAGTTTTGTCACACAAGCTGACCACTTGTGAATGGTCAACCGTAACAAACTTCAAACAACGGAACCAAATGCAATGAAGTCCGGAGAGTATAGTGTTTCCCGTGTCGTTATGTCCCAACGAGTCGTGCGAGAATAATAAAACGAATAGTGATCGAGAGGATTTGAACTGAAAAGAGATATGATTGATTAAACCTAAAGAAAAAGTTTATAAATTACAGGGCTTAAATGCAAATTAAAGAAAATTAAAAAGCTAAATTATATTAAATAAACGCTATCACTATATTTAAAATGATGTTTTTGATTTTTCTTTAATAAAACTTAAATTAAAAACTACGTAACTTACTAAAGAAAATGTGAAACTGAATCAGTATTAATTCTAAAAATATAAAAATGACATTTTTATAAACCTAATGATAAGAGAAAATTTTTAGAAAAAGAAAATTATTTTTATTACTATTTATTTAATTATTATTAATTAAAAACTATTTTTACCTATTTAATAATACCCTAAAATACAAGAAAATATAAAATAAAGCTAGAAAAATGAAATTATGACTTGGAAAAATCTAAAATCACTAAAGAGAATTTTCAAAACTAATTTTGTATTTTTCTGATTATTGTTCTATTTTCTATGAATTAAAAACTATTTAAAACTAATTAAATTGCTAAAAATTACAATTTAAACTAAGAAAAATCGGGAAAAATATTTTTTTGACTTTTTATATTTATCTTAACCTAGGAAAAATGAAAACTTATTTTTTTGAAACTTTTCTGATTTAATTGTATTAAAAGCTAATTAAAATTGCCTAAAAATTGTTTTAAATGAGGAAAATTATCAAACAGTGCTAGAAAAATATGAAAAATTCAGGAAAACTCTAAAATAATATTCTAATCCTAGGAAAATTATAAAAACAGTAGCTTATGTGTGAGAATATGGAATGTAGTTATAAGTGCTTATAAATAAGCACTTGGAATAAGCAAATGAGCACAAAAGACCACCAAATGATTACAGAAGCTATAATAAGCTAAAACTACTCAAAAGCAACTAGATACAACTTACCTAAACTTCTTAAGTGCAAACTAAACAGATTTGAGGATTTGAAATTAAGTGCTAAAAACAGATTTTGGGTGCTACTGCTTGAGAATAAGCTACTCAGATAAGCTAAACTCAAAACCAAAAGTAGGAACCTAAAGGAGACCTGGCTAGCTACTTAAAAACCTAAAACCGCACTCAAGATAAGCTCTATTGAGCTTGTGACAAGCCCTCAAATCACACTGTGCACACACTCAAGATATCGAGTGTGTGCATCGAGGGAGATAAGCCCTAATTGATAAGCTATTTTGAAGCTTTTACAAAATTGCTAAAATTCAACAAAAATAATTTTTGTAAACTAAACCAGTTGAAGTTTTTGAACCCAAAGTTTTACTTGAATTGACCCAAAATTGAATCAATGAAAAATCACCCAAGGTTGGGTGAAAACTGGCCTTTACACTTTTGACTTTTTGAGCAGTTTTGAAAAGTTGACTATAATGAGATTTGATCTTAATTTGCCAACTGAAAATGATGAAATGAGCTATTATAAGACTTGATTAAGCTACCCCTATCAATTATGAGCACAATGCCAGCTTTTGATTTCACAATTTTTTAACAGATATGAAATGAGGACAGGATCATGGTGATTTTGACTTTTAAAGTGCACAAATGAGATTTGATGACTAAAATGGTTATGTTACAACTAAAGAGGACTAAAGCAACAGATTTTAACCACAGAACAAGCCTTTAACTCATGTAATGCAACAGATCCAAACACTCTTTTCATGACAACTTTCTATTAGTTAAACTTAGATAGGTAGTCTAGGATTACTTCCACAACCTAACAAATATCTAAACTAATCTATAAACTGAATTAAACCATGATCAGCATTGATAACTAGACAATATCAACTGTAACAAATGTGCAGATTCAAACAGTTAAAGGACAGAGAATTTGAACTCACAAGTGATCATTCTCATGTGCGCCTTATCACATACCCCAACTATACTAATCTAATCCAATCCAATACCAGCTTCAGCAACAACCAATATCCATCTTCATCACTGCTTAACCAAAATTCAATACAGTTTGACTTTTGTTGACCATACACCAAATTTGCTTGAATCTATTTCTTAAGCTTACTAAAAGCTATAATAAGCTTAAGTAAGCTCAACTGAGTTATAAAGAAGCTTATTGAAGCCTGGATTTTAGGTGATTAAAGATTGCATAAGTAAAAGAAAACTTGAAAACAAAAGACTTGGATAAACTTTTGATTAGAACTCGAAATGGATTACAAATGATTAAGTGACTTCAGTTCAGTGCATAGAAACTAGAAACAACAATTTTAGAGTTGATTTAATACATTGGTAATAAAAACGATATATATGAAATTTTAAAACTAAGTACTACTACCCTCTTCTTGCTTCTCTTCTCTTATTTATACCCAAAAAGCTTCCCACGTGTCTTCTGATTAATTCCCACTAATAATCTCAACCATTGGATGACTTGAGTAGATATTAGCCATTGATGAGATTTTTGGCGCCAAAATGGTTTTAACATTTGGGGAGATTGAGTGCAATCTACAAGAAGCATTTAATGTTTCTTGGCTTGTTGGGTGAGGTGGAGGGATAAGGTTGTGGGTTTGCGAGCTGGAGGCATGGGGAGGGTCTGGTGTTGCAGACAGTGGGTGAGGAAGAAGGTGGGCGGGAAAAAGGGTGATGGTTTGACTGGGTAGTTATATTGGACAGGGGGTCGCTGTGGGTTCAAGTGGTAGGGGTCCAAGCTATTTTGACAGGGCCAAGGTTTGTTTATTATTACAAGGACCATTTGTGCAATTCCTCCAAATTTGAGGGACCATAGCTGCCAATTCTGATTTTCCAGGGGCCAATCATGTACATTCTGAAATTATAATCCAAGGGCCAAACTTGACAATCTCCAATATTCCAAGGACCAAACTTGTCAGTTTTGAAACTCAAAGGACTAAACTTGTAATTTCTCAAAACTTTTGACATTTTTCACCAAAGGACTAATTATGACCAGTTATGATTTTAAAAGGACCTTTGGTGATTTTTCTTTTAAAATAAGTGCTCAGGGACTATTTCTGACAACTTTTGAAACTCGGGGGACTGAAACTGCCAATTATGCAAACTTAGCTCATTTTTCATCTGATTTTAAACATTTTGCATCTGAAACATATAAAATGCAATTTTGAGATATTTTCAGTATTTTGATGCATTTCTGAGCATTTTAAGTGTTTTGCAGTTCAGATTTGACCCAAAAATGATGAGTATTTACACACTCATCAACCTAATTTTTATTTTTGGGGCTTTTGGGTGAAACATGAAATTAAAGCTAATTAGTGATGAAATAAACAAGTAATTAGTGTTTGGTACATGTGTGGTGTATTAATTTGATGGGTTTGTGCATTTAGGGTTTAGTTGCATGTTTTTGATTAAGAATAGTTGATGGGTTTTGTGTTTGGTTAGTGATTGAAGCTTGAATGATTGGTTTTGGGTGTTGTGGAATTGATTTGGTTGTGTTTGGTTGTGTGTTATGGGGCGTACGAACCAAGAAGCCAACGTATGGGTCTTGGTTGATGGTATACGTGACCCACATGGACCTTGGGTCCGAGTTGGGTCGATTTGGTAGCTTATTGATTGGTTTTGTTGAGGTTTAGATGAGACGCGTGGAGCCGAAAAGCTTCTAGAGCTTGTTTGGTTCACGTGGTCTTGACCGCGACCGTGTCATGACCATTAGAGTCATAACATTGGTTTCGAGTATAATTGGTTGATTGATTGGTTGGCGAGATTGTTTTGAGTTAGTTTGGGATTGAATTGCGATATTGTGACATTTAATTTGGACTTGATATATATATATTGTCAACTTTGAGCTACGTCGGTGTTACTTTGACTTTTTAGTCAATGGTTGACTCCGACAAAGCCGTAACATGGACTTTAGTATAATTTGGACTATTGATTTATTAAAAGCTGAGAAGTTATGACTCATGCTTGTGGACTCGAAACAAATAACGATATGAGATTAATAATGGAATTTGATGAAATATATATATATATATATGTGTGAAAATGCTAATAAACTATGAAATGGGAATAATAATTGGGCTTTTGTACCAAAATTGTTGATAACAAGTCTTATCTTGTTATTTACTATTTTTAAACGGAAACTAACGACTAAATTGGAAATGTTTTGCAATAAATAAGTAATTAATGTTTCGAGTACACGTTTATCAATAAATGTCAATTGTGGACATTTAATATTGGTTTAAGTATTTAATTGCTTATGTTGTGTGCATGGGTTACGGATAACCTAGCATTAATAGTGTTGATCCACGGGTAGCGGACTTATTAGGTTAAGGAATCTAATAAGAACCCGCTAGGTACGTTGGATAACCTTATTAATGGGTGACTTATCCTTAGGACTCTTTAAGAATACGATTGATTTATGGGATAATGTTTACGACCGAATAAATAAATGAGTTTATCGAGTTGACGAATTCGATAAGGTCTACTATTTATTCCGAAACTTATTGAACTATGGAGCTTATCGTTTAGAGGTCTCATTGTGTCGCATTGAGTCACATATTGTGTTGAATGGAGTTGCATATTGTGTTGCGGAGCATAACATATTGGTTGTTTGAGTGCATTCATGGCATCATATTGAGTCGATACACCCACATGAGGAATACCAAACACTAGGATTAACTGGTGAAATGAGACGTTTTTGGAAATAAAGAAGTGGAATATATTGGGGTAGATAACGTTGATTATGAGGAATGTATATATTAAGTTTGGTCTACATTAATAGGTTGTGCCGAGTCGATAGTTGCTGTGCTGTGATACCGTTATCTTCTGCTAGTGTTTATTTGTGCGTTGATTGCTTGAGGTGAGTTTCATAGCCCCACTTTTATCTACGCTTTAACTACGTTTTGAACTAATTTGGGGTGAGAATCATGCTACTATTTTGGACCGTGGAAAACTATTTGGATTTGCTTATGTGCTTGACTGTATAGATAGTAGTGTTGTAGTTGTTGCCTTAGTCTAGGTTTAACCGTGCCTAGCTAAGAATGGACTTCTACATCGACCTAGTCCGGGGTTGGAAATTGTTCTAGATTTTGCCACATCAGTGCTGGACTAGAGTCGCAGGGGCCCAGTACTCCCGGATGCGGGATTTGATTGGAGATCCCGGTAGGATCATGTGTGAACGGTATTTATCTATCTTAGGTCTTGCATAGCAAATCAACTCTTACAGGTCCACTATGATTTTGTTGAACTTTAACCTATGAACTCACCGTGGTGAAGCCGACCTTTTGCAAGCATGATTTCTCAGGTATTTGATAGTTGTTTAGATTACTTGATCGGTGGTAGCTTGGCAAGAAGGCGGGGTTCAAGGATCATTTCTGACTCTGATAAACTATGGGGACCTATCTTGTTAAACCATGTTTTGGGCCTAATAATTATACTTTTGGATTAAATGTTTTGGATAACTAAATTGGGATTGGTTTTGAATGTTAAATGACTATCTTTTGCTATACTTGTGTGCGATACCAATCCAATAGTAACGCCCCGAAAACTTGATTAAGTCTTCCGCTGTACCGAGATTTGGGGGGTGTTACAGATAACAAGATAGATGATTAACATATATATTTCGGCAGCCATGGGTGTAAATAGATCTCCAATATTGAATCATTTCTTAGTGAGTGTTTATTCTCTTTTATGGGTGCGTGTAGATGCAATGCCCAATGAAGAGTATTTATAAGATGCAATTAAAGTTTTTGTGGCATTTAAGTTTGGAAAAGATAAGGTAAAAAAATATATCATACAAATTTAGTATTTATCACACCTTTTTTTGGAAAATATAACGTTTTAATTTTTAGCACACAAGTTTTATCAGAATATAATTTCTGACATGAAAGTTTTATAAATCACACTATTTTTTTCAAGGTTTTTTTCATACTTTTGACACATGTTTTTTCACTGATTTACTCAAAGTCTAATGTTGACAAATTTTGACTTTTCAATTGCTAAATAGGAGGATTCGATTTTGCAATTGAGTTTGTTTTGCCAAAATCAAAGAATTTTTATTATATAATAGATTAAATAATATTTAATTTGTATAGACAAATAATTAATAGTTAAATACATTGTGACTTATGTCAAAATAAATTAATGAAGATTTATTTTAAAGAAAAAGCAAGTGTTAAATCCGAAGTGGAAATGCAAAAGGAATATGTCACTTACTAGTAACCAAGTTTCATGATTGTTTCAATTTGATCACTTAAACTTCATATCAACCATAAAAACCATCAAAATTTTAAAAATGTTTAAGGAATATGTCACTAGTAACTAAGTTTCATGAGTGTTTCAATTTGGTCACTCAAACTTTATATCACTCAAACTTACATACTAAGGGATCAATCTCTTCCCTTCATTTTTATTAGATCTAATGGATGAGATTAATCCCAACAATTAAAAAAACCCACTTTCATCATTTTTTTTCAAATATAAATATCTTTCAAACCGTTAAACATCAAGCGAAAAAAAAATATACCATTACGACGAGCATTTAATTATCTTTCTATAGATAGACACTTTGATATACTTTCGACAATTTTTTTTTCGTGTTTTTCACGTTTTTTTAAAGTTTTTATCATTTTTTTATGTTACTGAAATTTGCATGAAAAAATCATATATAATTTAACACTAAATTGAATACCACATGTGATATTAGGGCCCGTTTGGTTGGGGTGTATGGGTATGAGTCTATCACTTTGAAAGTCATTAATGTTGTTTGGTTGATTATGAGGCTCACCACAATGGATTGAGTATACCCAAATGTGAAGGTTTCCTCATATCTTATGTGTGTGGGTGGTTTCATCGTACCTTTCATTACCATTCCACTCTATACTAACACCCATACCCATTGTGATTCATAGCAACAAACCAAACGCACCCTTAGTGTTAAATCATATATGATATGTATATCATATGTGGTCTATCATATATGATTTAACACTAGTATCACATATGATATTACATATCATCACATATGATATTACATATCATATATGATTTAACACTAATATCACATTTGATCTTCAAATTAGTGTTAAATCATATATGATATTTCATGCAAATTCCAGTTTCGAAGAAAAACAAAAAAAAGACGAAAAAAACGTGAAAAAAACGATTTTTTTTTTCTTTTTTTGAAAGTATATCAAAGTGCTCGTCTATAGAAAGATAATTAAATGGTTGTCGCGATGGTGTAATTATTTTTGCTTAACGTTTAACGGTTTAAGAGATATTTAAATTATAAAAAATAGGTAAAATAATAAAATGCTTTTAATCTCGGCTATTGATTTCTTTTTAGATGGATAGAAGATGAGTAAAGTTTTGGTACTCTCCTCATCTATACTACATATAATAGAAAAATGGTCAAAGTTGAAAAGTGGAAAAGTTGAATTATTAAAATTGGTCAAATGAGAGAGAAATGCATAGTGTAATTAATAATCTTATTAAAACACCTCATTATTTAAAAGCACAATAATTTATTCACATTGTACAACCAATTAAAAGCATATCTACCAAATTAAAAACAACCAATTAAAACACCACTTACTAAAAAGTACAATAAAAATTTTATAACGTACAACTTAAATAAGCTACAACATAATCCAAAATATAAAATAATTAAACACATTAATTAATGATATTTTTAAAACACCCTAAAATGAAAAATACATGTTATTATACACATTATACAAATTAATAAAATACACAAAACTTCATTCAAGCTAACAAGTTGATGTTACATATAGTTTTGAAAACCGGACCGAACCGGACCAACGTGTTCATCCGAGAACCGGTGTCACCACCGGTTCGGCTAACCAATTAAAGCCATCCGAAAACGAACCAGAGATGACCCGTTGAAACCGATACAAACTGGTTAATCAGGTCTAATCAAGATCTATTTCTGCGGTTAATCGTCACATGGTACCCGCCGCCAAAACACGCGGGTACCCTGCTATATACTATATATAAAGGAAAAACAAAAAAAGTAAAAAGTGAAAAGTTGAAACTAAAAGTGGAAATATTGAAGACCTATATTTCAAAATGAAACTATTAATACAAATCGAAAACCGGGTTAACCCGGGACGCTTCAAACCTGGTTGGTTGACCCGATTTAATTTGACTTGTTTTCGACCCAACCTGTCAGGTTGACTCGATTTAAATCGACTTGTTTTTTTTGCCGAAACGGTTCAACCGGTTGAACCACCCGGGTCGAAACAGGTTTCAAATCTGACAAAATTATATGAGAAATGATGAAGTAGTTGTGGAACCCGTGACAAATTTGAAAAAATGATAGACCAAGTAATTGTAGTTTTTTTTTTGTTTATTTTGATTTGACACATGTACGTTGTCATTTGTATAATGTTATTTTTAAAAATGTTAGTCTTGCACGGGACTAGCATATATGAATCGTCTTTTAAAAGTTAATATATATTGTATAGCTCTTTGTCCAGTATATCAATAATGTTATGTAAGTTTATTAGAATCACAAAAATTAAATAGTATTGTTATCTTTAGCGATAATTATTTGTACCCCAAACAAATAGCTTTGAATAATGTTTAAATATCTATGCAAATTGATAGTACAAGATAATCTTATTATGGTGATATTAAATTTGTAATGTTACAAGTTTAAAAGCCACACACCAAATAATAAACGCTACACATGTAAAAAAAATAGTTACAGAAAAGACGGTCACACACGTTGGATACGCCTCTAAACTACAATATAATATTGCCAACTACATAATACCGTTGCTTTTTGTAATGATTGAATCTATTATTACTAAAATATTAATAACTTAAAAGTTAAAACAATCCTATTAGAAATATACTCCCACACTTAGATCAATTTTTTTAAAAAATGTATATTTCTGCTGCTATGCAACCATGCATCAGAATTATAGTTATTCGAAAATGATTCTCTGACGCTACAAATACATTTTGTTAAACGAAACTTATGGGTCATCGGAATTTTGCAGAAAACTAGACATCGTTGCCGCTAGGCGCGGGTACGCGGGTACTTGTCTACTAAGCTGTAACATGACTTTATGAAAATTAATTACACAATAGTGTGGAAAGTTTGAGCGTATTTTCCCCCAAACGCAAAGCCCTATCTCCCTCTTGTTAACCTAAACTCAAACCCACCACAAACAAATAGGAGTACAATTGAATTCGAAATATCAGGTTTAGTTTTTGATAATCGTGATACAATAATTTCAATTTGGAATGAAAAATAGCATATTTTGGTTGCAGGAGGAATGGATTTTCAGGTGGTGGTATTGGCAGGAGGCGCTTCTAAAAAGCTTATCCCTCTTGTTTCCAAGGTCTCTCTCTATTTCTTTCTTCTTTCTTTATATAATAAACCCTTTGATATTTGCTCTTTTTCAACTTTTTCTTTTCATTTCCCCTTTTATTTATTATTATGCAGGATGTTCCCAAGTCCTTACTCCCAGTAGCCAATCGCCCTGTTCTATCTTACGTTTTGGACCTCTTGGACCTAAATAATCTCAAAGATCTCATTGTTGTAAGCCCACACCCCCCTTTTTCTTCTTATACTATTAACTTTTATACTTATTTTCTACTAGTTTCTTTTACCTATCATCAAAGCTAGTATTCTTGCTTGATAGGCTGCCAAAAATTAAGCAGTTCAGGACTTTAGTGTTGGATTTTGCTTATGCTAAATATCGTAATTAGAACTGGCATTTCGATCAAGGGCTTTAGGTTAGATATATGATGTACAAACGGTCATTTTAATTTAGTTTGAAAATTAAGCTTTCCCTCATCTATTAACTTATCCATATATTCTCCATGGTTTTTATTCCGTCTTATGACAAGACAAATGTTAGGGTGAGGGAGTCGACTGAGAGGGTTTCACATTAGCATATTTTCAAGTTGAGCTCCACTCATGTCTTTACAAAACATTTCAACGTAAAATATATAGCAATCACCATCTACTTCTCATAACCAATGAATTCTATGATTCTGAGCATTATGATATACATCTAAATTTAATGTCTATGGGTCAACACGAAAGAAACGTGATCCCTCTTGTATGCGATTTTATTTTTGCTACTTAACAATGGATTAGTTACGACTTTCTATCGCTTCCTTCAACTTCTGAGTCCTTTGTTCGTCCTCTTGACTTCTTGATTCTGTCTTCCAAAACATGTCGCTTAACGTTTAAATAAGGACTTGGTGGTGCCGGTGGAGGTAGTGGTTTGATTCTTAGACGCTTTTGTTGTTGGTTTTGGTGCTTGAAGATGATAAAGAGGCCATTTGACAGAAAAATAGTAATTTTAAATTTGTAGATGAATATTTTAAAGGTAGATCGGTTTATAGAGTAAACCAAATATCTATCACACGTATACTCTTTGAAGATATAAGATGTGTGAAAGATTGTTATGGACTTTTGGTTTACCCCAAATAGATCGCATTGTGTATATATGCAGTTTGATTTTTTTTTTATGCATTCCATAGTTCAGAGTTTCATTTTTCAGAAGTTTTTAGTCAACATAAAATATCAAATTTATTCAGACTCTTCTACTTACCCTAACCCACAATTCATACCCCATCTTCAAATTAAAAATAAAATATCTGAAATTATGAAAAAATTTCCTATCAAACCATTGGTTAAAATTCTTACAAGTCTTATATGATAGCTGTAATTTTGTTGTTGATCATAAAGTCTACAGCCGCAATCAATAGCATCATCTATGTTTTAGTTACAATGTGTCATCAAAAAATAACGACAATGATTATGAGCTAGAATATGTCTTGATTATGGATGATGATACTTTCCCTTTCCTGTTAGACGACCTTATGGTCCACCATTACTACTTATCGGTAGCTCTCAAAGCTTGCTTTGCTTTCCATGAGAGCTATTATCTGTAATACTAGTGTTAAGAAATATGTTTCTGTAACTTTCTATTGTTGTTCCTTATTAGTTATTTGTTAGATTAGGATTGCAAATAAGAACTCTCTTTGCATAACTAGGATCATAGAAGCAAAGCAAGCCTCCATAAGGTCGTTTAATGTGTATGTGAAGAGTGATGATTTTGTTGGGGATAAGTATCATCATCCATAATCTAAGACATTAATCTCCAGAATAAAATATGAGATCATGAAAGGATTAATAATAAAGCTTCCTATGAAACCATTAGTTAAGTTCAAAGCTGTTTCAGAATCATGGAATTTTTTAATTTCATTATTTGATAGCTCTAAATTTGCCGTTGTCTATTACGTCTACGATCACAAACGTCAATAGCAATATCATCTTTGTGTAAGTTAATAATTATGAGCTAGAATATGTCTTTATTATGGTTGGTGACACTTTCCTTGTCAAAAACTTCCCATGATTTTGATGGAACATTGTGCCTTACATAAAGATAATAATGCTATTGAAGGTTCCATGATTTTGAAACAGTTTGAACTAAACCAATGGTATGCTAGGAAGCCTTATCATTAATTCTTCCAATGTCTCATATTTTAATTTAGAGATTAATGTCCTGATTGTGGATAGTGATACTTTCCCTAACAGGAACTTCCCATGGCTACTCCCATACCTACTAGACGACCTTATGATCTACCATTACTACTAGTTGGTAGCTCTCAAGGCTTGCTTTGCTTCTATGATCATGGTTATGCAGATGATTCTAAAACAAAGAGAGCCGTTATTTGCATTCCTAATATTAGGAAATGTGTTTCCATTGTTGCTTCTAATTTGCTAGATAAGTGATAGGACGAACCGTAAAACCAACAACACTTTAATACTCTCGATTATCTAACAAATTAAGAACAACAATAGAAACAAATTTTTTAATACTAGGATTGCAAATAGGAGCTCCCTTTGTTTCAAAATGTGCATAAGCATGATTATAGAAGCAAAGCAAGCCTTGAGAGCTACTGATTTGTAGTAATGGTGGACCATAAGGTGTTCATTGTCATGAGAAAAGTCATAAGAAGTTTTCTGGTGGAGGAAAGTATCATCATGCATAATCTAGTTCATAATTATTTTCATTAATTTATGATAGAGCATTGTAACTTGCACAAAAATGCTAATGTTGTTGAGGTTGTAGACGTGATAATCAGCATCAATAATAAATTTAGAGCTATTATTTGAAGACGAATAGTTCTTAACTGAACCAATGGTTTGATAGGAAGGTGGAAGGGTATGAATTTTAGGTTTCTATAACCGGAAATTGAACGGCAAGTAGAAGAGTCAGATTGTCAGAACATTAGAAGGGTATGAATTGTGGGTTCCTATAACCGGAGCTGTATTGGGGGTATATCAAAAGTCTCACGATCTTTGACACTTCTTTTTTTTGTTTAAAATATCAACATTTATGACCATACTTCTCAGTTGAAAGATACGTGCGATACTATAAACCCACTTCCACCAAGTCCCTTGTAAACGTTATGCAACCTGTTTGGGACAAATGTAACACTATGTAGTGTAGTGGTCGACCTAAAAAGCCGTATTCCTGCCATGCCTATTATCTAGTGCTAGAAGCTTCTCCAGAAGCAAGCAAGACGATGCCGCTATGCTTCGTAGACAAGGCTCGGTTCCGTACTTTACTTACGAGCTCGTGCACTACTCGCCCTTATCTCTTCTCTAAAGGGGTGCACACTCGCTGTCTACTAAATGTAAACGCTTTGGGACGGAAAAATAGGTTATGGAATCATGTACTAAGCTAATCAAGAGGGCAGAAACAAAAAATCAAGAGGACGAACCGGAAGCATTAGAATTTTGTAACAAATTGCATACGGAGAGGGATATGAATCCTTACTCTTGATAACCTTCTGATTGATGATCATTTGAAATCTTAGTTATCGATGCTGCTCTATTAAGTAGTTAAACTGTTAAAGTAGTATCGATTTTCTTTTTGTAATAATGGGTATTGATTGTTGTGGAACTTTTATTATATGTAACAATGTAAGCACTATATGGATACAGTCTGACAAAGATCATTCAACATTAAAAAACAGACCTGAAGGTTTTTAACATGTGGAATGCTCTTTTTGTGTAATGGTTAAATTTAGTATGATAGCTTGAAATTTGATTAGCTTTATTTGATATACAGTATGTATGGTTTATTTGGATGATGTATTGGCATATGATTACTCTATGCACTATATGCAAAAAGTTTCACACGGGTCTTCGGCTTGTGTCGCCTCTCGACTTAGTCCCTAGGCAAAGCTTTGTCGCCTTAAGGTCGCTTTTTTTTTTTTTTTTTAATATATATTATTTAAATTATGTACTTACCTGATATGCTTGCTCCTATTACATAATTCAGACTATTATTATGGTTATCAAATACCAATAAACATAAGAGGTTTATTTGGTAGGTGGTTGAATAGTTTACTTTAGTCAACCGCACTTCTTGGTGGTCCAAAATCAAAATTTATCTACCAAATAGTAACAAAGAGAACCTTCTTTTCAGAATCCATGAGATTATTACCGCACACAGAATCACCACACGTAGAATCTTTCGTAATGGAAGGAAGCAGAATCTATAAAATAAATGTCCAGTGACCTTGAAGCGTATTAGCAGTAGTAAAATCTCATCCAAGTTGAATTCACTAAAAGCGCAGCGCTTCTGTGGTCTTGTTGAAATGTAAAATCTGAATAGATTATATTATTCATTTAACATCAATATCTAATGTAACTACCACCTTATGTTTAAAAACTTTATGAATGTTAAATCTATAGATGTCCCAATTGGCAACCAAAGGTTAAGTACATGATTAGATGGGTTTCACTAAGTTTATAATTCATTGATTATATGATGTTTTTGGGAACAGGTTGTGGAAGGTGAAGAGACTTGTGGTCTTGTTGAAAATTGGATATCAGAGGCTTATGTTGATCGATTGCACGTTGAGGTATACTGGCTTAATATCCCTTTGTCTTCTGTATTGGCGATATTCTAATGTTTTTGAGGTTTTGCTAACCGAGAATTCTTCTATACTTGAATAAGAGTGAAATGACATTGCCATAGTTGATTTAGAAACATGTATAGTGGGATAAATGTTGATTCCTAGCACTTTCGTATCTTGCATTTGGCTTGTAGGGATCTAAGTTACATACTTGCATGTGCTTATATACTTGTTGATATAACATATAATGCTTATTAGAACCTTTAAGATTTCCAGATGATGTCACATGCTTTTTCTTTTCCAAAATTCAGAGTATCTGTTTGGAAAAAAATGTTACAGCAATGATTTTTTTCAACTTTTTAAACATAACTTCAAAACGAAAAGGTACTCTCTTGAATATCACATCATCTCTTAGTTATGGTAGCGTTTATTATATTACAAAAATTATCTTGAGTAAAGTGTTTCTTATGTTAGTTATTAAGTCATGTTGTATAGATGTAATACATAAAAAGACTATGAAGCTCATTTTTGGGACTGACAATTGTATTTCTTTATTAGTTACAATATCAAATGAAGTAGCCCTGAATTAATAATATTAATAATCTTATTTGTCTCATTTTTTTATATCTCATCACTGACATTAAATTACCAAACTTTCTAAAATATATTTGTATCACTCTGTAATTACTTTTTTACTGAGAGCAAAGAAATTCTTATGCATGTACATTTGAAATAACTCTAAATATATAAAGGTCTTATCTCTGGAACCTTTTACTAGTTATAATCTTATTTATTATTGCTGTGTGTTAAATGTTAGCAACATGGGTAGGTTGGGTAACACGTAAAAGTCGATTTATATTGAAACGGGTCTTTTGCTAATGCGGATCAAACCGGGTGGGTATGGATCGTGTTGACTTGCAAACATTATTCTTTTACTTTATAAATAGCTAACAACGCTAGTTATAATGTCGAGTGGGTTGGAAACCCAGGTAACTCAAAAGATAAATAAATAATAAAAATAGTTTAAATATCATGAAGAGAATGATTAGTGAGGATGTATTCATTGAAAATAAATTTGGGCGTCTTTCAACACGTTTAACCCATTTGACAGCTTCAGTTTAGCTATGTTTATATGGCCTTTTTGAGGAAAAAATAAATTAACCCCCCAAATCGACCCGCTCTTTAGTTAAGAGGTTGAAATTGCTACCTGTAGTGTGTGTTTGTGAGGTTATTACCTGACTCTCTATTATTTATATGGGGAACGTTTTTGGGACCACTGTTTTTTACTTATGCATTTAGTTGGAGAAATCAAATAAAAAAATGACGCCTAATGTAATCCCTATTTTATAGAGCAATCTAATCATGGTCATTGTATCCTCACTATATCATCGGACTAATGCCATGGATGCTAACATATGTAATTATGTGATCGCCAAATTTAGGTTGCTGCTGTACCAGAAGAAGTTGGGACAGCTGGTGCTTTACGTGCAATTGCTCATCACTTAACTGCATCAGACATTCTGGTTTGGACCACACTTGTCTCTTTTGATTAGGAGAAGGCCATTTTATTATATTAGACCATCTTCATTGTATGCACCAAAACACTGAATATGGTGTTTTTGTTAAATAATCAACATAAAAGTCTAAAGTTGATTTTAAAAAGAAAATATACATTGGGCCTCCAATAAATTTGGTGCAAACATATGCTTTAAAGATGCTTTCTTTACACCAATTTATGGCATAATTTTTGGTGCATACATTGGAGACCCTTAGAAGTACTAAATTAGTCTATTTGTAGGTCGTAAGTGGAGATCTTGTTTCTGAAATATCCCCTGGAGCAGTGGCAGCTGCTCATAGACGACATAATGCAGTTGTCACTGCAATGCTTTGTTCTGTACCTGTTAGTGGGCCACCTGAGTCTGGATCTTCCAGTGGAAAAGATAAAACAAAGCAACCAGGCTATAATATTGTTGGCCTGGATCAAACTGAACAGTTTCTTCTATATATAGCAGCTGGTTAGATCTTTATTTTTTTACCAAGCATTGTATCCTAGAAGTACAGTTATATATTGTCATGTATTTTGCAGGTATGGAAGTTGAGAAAGATATTAAAGTTCAAAAGAGCATCCTTCGTGCTGTGGGGAAGGTAATAGTTTTGCTGGGTGTATGGCAAATGTTTCATCCTAAAAGCATTCAAATATCTTTATTGTTTGAAATATCATAATGAACACACAGCCTCTTTTGGTTCCATATATGATCATGACTTAATAAATGGAGTATATGACCGTCTTTTTGAACCACAAGCTTAAATGTCTGGAGTTTTAGACAATAACTCAACAACATGATGAAGGTAAAAAGTTTCTACAAGTTTTAATGTCTGAAGAAGGTATAAAGTTTGTACAAGGAGGTTTTATTGTCTTTAAGTTTTAGACTATAACTCATGTTTAAAGTTGGCTAAAGTGTATCTTAATTCATAAAACTTCCTTCCAAAAATTTATGTGACTATTGTTGTACAAAATTATGTGTTCATTTTTGACACTATTATTCAGTGTTAAGTTGCTAAAATATATTCTAGGTAAACCCAACTCGACCCACACCGGAAGGTACCCGTTATGACCTGCTACCAATTCGGTTCCACCCATCCATTCTTTCTTTTCTCGTCAACTTACAAGTTAGTTTTTCCTCAAATCTGGATGATTGGACAACAGTCTTTTAATTATTCTTTCCACTTTTCTAAACGACTCCTTTTCAAATTGAAGGGTGTGTTTATTATGGGTGTATGGCAATAGTGGTATGGGTTTGGGAGTGATTCATATGTATTTTTTTTTTTTTTTTTTGGGGGGGGGGGGGGGTGTGGGGTAAAGGGTTACCCAGGTAAGATATATTAAAAAGAATAAAGCGTTGATTACATATGAATGTAGAATACTTCAACATTAGACTCACACTAATGCACTAGCATTGCTTATAAGCATGACCACGTATGTTTGGTTTAAGGATATAGGTATGACTAAACTCTTGAAACATGGGTTTGTCCACCCCCACTTGTACAGCTAGTTTCGGAAAACCAGTAATTTCTATCAAATAATATAAAATAAAATAGTTTTGTACTCCTCATCTTCACCATCGAAATGCTTTGGGTGTCGCCTTACTTGGTCATCGTCGAAGTGCTTTCTCATCATTTCTTCTTCAAATTCCTCCCATCAAAGTGCTGGTTATATTGCTGGTCGATCCACCTCACCACGGCGCCATCTGCAGCCCTTCATCTCCAAAACATTTTTCATCCATCCCATTATCAGTTTTAGAAAACCATAAACCAATTGAGATGATGATGCATATGTGTTCAATCTTGTATTTTGCATCAATACAACTCAATTGGTTCTTGGAACAAATCTGGAAGTTGGTTTTGATTGTTTGTTGTCGCTATGGGTTAATTTTTCTGAATTTGTTAGTTTTTGTGTTGATGAGTGACTGGATTCTTCAACGTTGAAAAGGGCATCTGAGAATATTATTAATTTTATACTCACTTTGACTTTTCTCTTAACACTTGTAGATGGAAATCCGTGCTGATTTGATGGACGCTCATTTATATGCGTTTAAAAGGTTTGAGGTGTATATTTTGTTGAGCTTTTAATGGTTATTTTGCTCTTTAGCTAATTTTTGTATTTCTCAATTATTGTTCTTGTAGGTCTGTTCTTCAGGAAGTTCTTGATCAAAAGCAAAGTTTTAGAAGTTTAAAGCAAGATGTGCTGCCTTATCTTGTTAGAAGTCAGCTGGTTGGTTTATTAAGACTCAACATTATTACTGTATTAAGTAGTATGTTGCTGTTACTATTCTGATGTAATACTTGCTTTTGGCTCAATTAGAGGTCGGAAATATTATCAAATGAAGCACAAGCTGAGGAAAATGGCAATGAGAAAGATGCTTTTAGTAACACCAATAAAGTAATGCTGTCTCAGCTTATGGCTAATGCATCTACACCAAGTTTTCATGAACTCTATGCCTCGGGTCCGAATGGTTTTGCCCCAGTTGAAATAAAAACACATAAATGCTGTGTTTACATTGCCAGCAAGACCAAATATTGTGCAAGGCTGAACACTATTCAAGCGTTTAGTGACATTAACCGAGATGTGAGTTTTTTGGCAGTGATTGCTATCTGATGATGTTGTTTTGTTTTGGTTTCTTTTTGGTCTAAGGTCAGTAATGTTTATGAAACGAGCTGATTTCTTACTATTTATCATGTCAGGTCATAGGAGATGCAAGTCACCTATCCGGATATTCTTTTTCTGTGCACAACAATGTTATTCATCCGTCTGCTGTTCTTGGCTCAAAAACCACTGTAAGTTACTATACAATCTGTTCTAAATCTTGGGCAGGTTGGATAATGGGTCAAAAGGGGTAATTTTCTAATATTGTATGTTTATTTATAATAATTTTGATTATTTAAAAATTATATCATGTGTGATGATGATATATCCTCCTAACAATTCTTCCTAACTTGTGCTCCTAATATAAGATTATGACACCAGGCAAGAACAAATTGCTTGAGTGAGAATCAATGAATTAGACATTTCACAAACTTATATACAGGAACATGAGTTAGGAGGATGTTTTATGAGAATATATCATTATTGTCATAGTATATATTTTCTAATCCTTTTTAACAAACAAATTATCTATAATAATTTGGACAAAAAGGGTTTTACTGTCAAGCTGGCCCAATTTCGGCTTGTACCTTCTTTGACCTGAACCCAATTTTAGACGGGAATCCAACCCACCCATTTTGCCGCTTGTTGGCATGTATTGTTCTTTCCCCCTTGTATCACATTTCATGTTAGCAACCAAGTTTATTTCATTTATAGGTTGGACCACAATGCATGTTGGGGGAAGGTTCAGAAATGGGTGACAAATGCAGTGTAAAACGATCTGTTATAGGCCGTCATTGTCGGATAGGATCTGGTGTAAAGGTATGATGTTTTCTTATTTATAGGACATAAGATAAAATCACCATATGATAGTATTTTAAGCAAATGATGGCTCAACATAGAGAATAAATTTATACTTAGTTAACCTCTATTTGTAGGTGGTAAATTCAGTCATTATGAATCATGTGACCATTGGAGATGGGTGTTCTATTCAAGGATCGGTTATATCCAGTAATGCACAGCTTCAAGAGCGCGCTGTCCTCAAGGATTGTCAAGTACTCTTTCTCGCTCTCTTTCTCTTTCAAACACAAACACAGAAACACTGATAAAAATATGTGTTTCCCTGTTGGCCTAACCTGACCCAGCCTATTTTGACTTGCATGTAATAATAATCAGTTTGAATTATTACTCACCTGCCCATTTTGCAATGTTGTTTCTATTGTAGTTGTGTAATTTCATTTTCTATAACTGTGATTTCAGATTGGGGCTGATTTTGTGGTTACTGCTGGCAGCGTTCACAAGGGAGAATCTTTGGCAAGGAAATAAAAACATCAGTATTTTTGTTCCATGCTACAGGAATTGTTTCCTTTCTGTTGTATAACGAAAGAAATTGCATGTTTTTGTCATAAATTTTGTAGGTTTTTAATAGTTTAGAGAGTGAATTTGAGTTCTCTCAGTAGGGTTGGCTGGAAAGTTATTCATTTTGTGCTTATTGATTGTTTTCATCAGCCATTTCTTTTTAGTATGTTCATCTTGTAGACACAAAATTCCAATTTGAGTTACTTTATGTAAGAGTTGTCAACAAAAAAGCAGTAGTTCAAACCGTACATACGCAGAAAGTTGCATCATTTCACAGAACAATTACAGTGTCGAAAACAGATATGGATATCTTTTTGAAAAATGATTTGTATGCCTAATAAATAAAATTAAGGCTATGCACAATGTTGACGTCAGGCGACCTTCATTTTGCTTGCCAAATCATCTTTCTTTCTTAGTCGACCTTCTATAACGACCTTAATTATTATTATTATTTTTTTAATTTTTTTAAAAATAAAACATCACTTCAATAGAAAACCAAAAGGATATCACAAGAAGTTGGTGGGAAGCCGAGACACTAGTTGTACTCCCACTCTTTTCTGAATACAAAAACTTAGTCAAATTTTTTAAACAAAAAATAAACATCATTAATAATAAAACTTAAATATTACAATACTTGGAATAGTAATAAAACATTACAAAGAAAGCTAAAAACGTAAACTGCTAATGTAAGTTATATATTTGCTTGATTGATGTCTTCATATTCATAAGTTCACGTTGTTGTCGTGGAGGCAAATTTGGGTCGATTGCTAAATTGTTGAAAATTATGTCTTGGTCCTGTTTTGTTTTTTTCCATCAATTCAATTTGTCGACGTTGGAGCTCAATTTTCTGCATTTCCAACTCCTCTTGCCGCAGACTTTTTGCCTCTTCCATCTCCATCTCTTGTTTCCTCAACTTTATGTAGTCCTCTCTGATCTCCGTTTTTTCCCAATTTTTTCGACTTGAAGTTGAAGAACTTCTCGGCTACCGAACTAACAAATGATGGAGGTGCCTCGCGAGAGAACCAACCGGATCAATTTGGACAAGTGACCGATCCGTTGGAAGACTCAAGTTCTGCTATTTCTTCATCATTAAGCTTCCCCATTGTATCCAAACAATTCTAGGTCCTTCTCTTGGTGTATTCTAGTCCCTTCCTACCTCCTTGGAGGCCAAGTTCAACAATTAATACCCTAGACCTTGGAACTAGTATAAATAGAGACCTCTTGTGAGCATTTGAGACACACACTTCAATACAACTCTCTACTCATCAAACACAAAGCTCTTAGCTCTCAAATTCGTCCTTAGAAGTCCAGGAAAGTTTGGAGTTCCAGAAGTCCAACATTTGGAGGTCAAAACCCCAAGGAGTCTACCCCAATACTTTGGGAATCATTACTTCACCATTTGTAATCCTATTCCAAGCATTGTAAGACTCTTAATCATGTTTTCTAATGTTCAAAGTTCTGAGTTTATGTTTATATTTGCTATGAGTGGCTAGTTTCTTTATACACTTGCTTAAATGATGTTGATTATCATGTGATTAGTTTATGATTGTGTTAACATGTTTTAATTCAATTTCAAGTTGATTCTAAGATCCAATTGTGCTAAAGTTTCATAGTGACATTTGTTAATCAAGTTTGACTAGTTGATAGTAATCGTAGAGGTCGAAAGAACTTATTGTTATTCAACTAGTTATAATCATTTTGTCTATGGATGATTGTTTTTACCCATTATTCTTGATTAAACAAAGAAACTAAAGTGTGGTTGTAATAAGAACGCTTTTTGATTATCAAGTTGGATTGATTGGAAACATCTAAAAGGTCGTAAGATTAGTTGTTTACAATCAATTGTAACCTTTTGTCTATAATCGGTTACCTTTTGTATTGATCATTTCTTAAGCAAGTTTGATAAAACAAATGGATGTTTTTGTGTTTAAGTTTGTGAAAGTAAACTTATGAAACTTGAATTGATCTTGAATTGATTGGTTAAACTTAATGCTTGTTTTTATGAACTAAAATCTTGACGAAAGTTTAACCTGTAAGAACAATAGATTTGTACACCAACTAATTATCATAACCAACATATTTAGAGGTTAACACAATTATACTAATCAAGGATAAGAAACTAGTTTAAGCAAATGTAGTTTTTAATCATCTGAATTTCATTATATCTATTCTCGTTGTTATTTGCTTTTGGATTTCCTTAGTTGATTTAGACTTCTTAATCAGATTCACTCAAATCCCTGCGAACGATCCCGACTTACCTTCAAAATCTTGCTATAACGGATGAGTGCACTTGCTCGTATGTGTTATTGGTAAAATTGGTAAATCGTCTTTTATAAATTTAAAACTTGTACACACGTAGCACATCAGACCCCTTCTGTTATTGTAGAAATAAGGCATCTCAATATCCTTCCAAGCAACATGATCCTTCAAAATTTTCCAACACTCCTCCAATGTAAACTCATGATGGTGAATCAATTGGTATTCTTTACAAGCTTTTTGGTACATATCGAGGTCATTCTCACCACTTTCGTGATTCTTCTCGATATTTTCCATAATTGCACAAAATAATAAACTTTTATTTATTTCGTTAGTAAACTTTTGGCTCAAAGCTTTACGTATTTTATTTATTTCGTTAAAATGATTTTACGTTTGGTATCGACAAAACATTAGAAGATCGTAAATATAAATAAACGTTTTTACGGCTTATTTGTATTAACACTGACTTCTCTTTTGGAGAATGTTGGGAGTAGACTAAGGGTGTGAGGTCTAAACTGGGTGCAGCTCCCTGAAGTACTTTCAATGGAGGTAGTGGTGTTTGAGATTCTGATTCAGACTCATTTACAGATTCAGTGTAACCGGGTTCATAAGTGAGTACAAGCATATCTTTTATTGCCTGACTTTCAGGCTCCAGTATTTTACCAGTGTTGAAGTTAGGTAACTTATTTTTTGGTTTGATTCTTTCAACCTAGTCACTGGGCTTTGGTTTCATTTCTTGTTCATAAGATATGCCATCAGGAATAAATGTCTTTTCTCTTTGGTCCTTATTATAAGATTTAGAGAGTTTACCACTTCTTAATATTCGCTTTGTTGTACTAGAAACTAGATCATGTATGCACTCATAAACCTTATTATTGCTATTTGTCGGTATTTCATTGATGAGTTTTTTTTGCATAAGTTGGTCTTGAAAAGCATGATTTGTTTTACAAGCTCAGTGTTCTGAATTTGAAATATGAGAGACTCAAGTTTGGCTTGTTTCAGTGCAAGTAAATAATCTCTGCACTTATTTAACTCTAAAGGAAGTTTGTTGTATTTTAAAAATAAGTTTAATCTTTGCTCTTCAACATACTTAGATCAACATTAATATAACTCAAATAAGACTGCCAATCAGAATCTTCATCCATATATAGTAAAATGTTTACCTTTCTCATGGTGATGTTGACCCATTCTCTATTCCTTGCATGACTCTTTCCAACTATTAGCTTTTCACCCTCTGAAAGTGCAATCAGTGTAGTGACTCGAACCATTTCATCATCTGAAGAGTCATATTCCTCATCCCAGTCAAAGTTTCAGTCACTAGACCTTTATTTTTTTCTGAAAAGGTTTAGTGGTTTGTGTTGTTTGGGCAGTGGAGGCGGCTGCCTCAAGAAGTGCAAGTCTAGCTTTAGCTTTTCTATACTTAGCTTCAAAATCCTTTGGACCCTTTTGTTCAATTTTAATTTGAAAGTGTTGAGAGAATTGAAGCAGTTTAGGTGAAACTTGCTTGTTCCTGATGAGAGGTTAGACCTTGAAATTTTGTATGGAGGTTCTAAAGTTGTTTTTGAGAAACAATCTTTAGCAAAATGACCCTTTTTACCACATTTAAAACATTCAATACTTTCATTTGCTTTATTTCCTGAAAAATTAGATTTTTTATTTTATTTTAATAAAACGTTTAGAATTAGCAAGTCTTGAAATTCAATTTGTAAATCATTTAGGTACTCCTCACTAGTTCTTTCATCAGTCTCATTATCAGAGTTTTCTTAAAAATCCTTAACAACACCATTAGAGAAAAATGTAGTTGATATGGGCGTAGTAGTCAGGGTCTTTCCCTTTTTGAATCAGGGTATCTCTTAAAGATCAAATTTTCTTCATAGTCAAATTTCTCATAGATTTCAGGGAGCTCAAGATTTTGTATATGATTTGCATTTTTAAGTCCATGAGAGAAGCTTAACCACTTCTCAAGAAGACTGTTGGCAAAACCTACTTTTATTTCATGTTTAAACATGGTGACACCATCGTTGGTCAGTTCATTCAGTAAGGTTTTGTAATAGGTATAGGTCTGAGAGATACTTTCAGAGTCCTTGGCTCTAAAAGTGTTGTACTCAAGTTTCAAGTCCATAATCTTGTTTTCCTTGGTATCCGAGGGACCTTCAAAGTATGAATCAAGTCAGTCCAAGTTTGTTTGGTTGTGTCACAGTTAATGAATGATTCCATTATATCGTCAGAGAGACATGATATAATGATGCTTTTAAGGCGTTGGTCCTGATTGACCACCCTCCTCTCATCAACAGACCATTGAGCTTTAGGTTTGGGTAAACCTTCAGCAGTCTTAGGGACAAATAGACCTTCATTAATACACTTAATGTAATAAGGTTCCATCCCTATTAAGTAGCAAAGCATGTGTTTTTTCCACTTTTTGAATTTTTCAACTTCAAGTCGGGGAGCGACGGCTGAATAGCTTCATCCTTTTTTGTCGACTAGTTGGGGTGTAACACCTCAACTCGACACGGGTCAAAATGTCACATTATGGTGTTATACAAAGCATATAAACGCAAGCGGAAATCTTATTAAATAAAATGCCAAGTCATATAAACGAATGACTTCAAAAGGAAAGACATAATCCAACATGTCTAAAAGAAATGAAATCCACAAATGATTTTCATAATGAGTCCAAAATGATAAAGGAAACTAGGGTCGGTTCACTCAAATGCTCCTACTCTCAGCCCATCAAAGCCCATCACCCACTTGGTACCTGCTGCATGGAAAAGAAAATGCGGCTGAGCTTAAAAAGCCGAGTGAACAAATATATAACAAAACAGATAATAATGAGCATAAGTGAACGAAATCATATGAATTTGCTGAACAATATCATAAGGTAAATGAGTCAACAAGAATAAGAGATCAAGATCATACGAATCAGATAATCATAAGGTAAATGAGTCAACAAGAATAAGAGATTAATATCATACGAATCAAATAGTCATAAGGAATCAAAATGAATCATATAGAACATTGCCACGAGTCATAACCTATCGTCTAACATGACACATGAAAGACACTACATACATACATATCCATCAATTCATAGGTGTACAAGGAGGGGATACCACTCAAGTACCATAATGCGAGAGGGGTGCGTGCAAGGCACGCACAACCAATCACCATATCATACGAACCATAATACCTAGGATGCATCCATACGCCCCCCACATAAACAAATCATATATGTACCCTGCTCAAGACAAGTATACACACATATCATAATGGCCAAGTGATCACATAACATACATAATAAATGGGGACGCCGTGGACTAATCACACCGCCACAAATGATGTCATGCCATTGGTGCCATCAATGCATGGTCATGGTACCTCTATGACTAGTTAGCTCGAGCAACAAAAAGAAACAAAGCATACAAAGCATAATCATATCATATCCAAATGAAGCATATCAAACTGAATGGAATCATATCATAGAAGAATCATAACGAATAGAATCATATCAAAGGATCATATCAGGAATCATATCAAAAGGATCATAGCAATGGAATATCATAAGTGAAACAAAGTCAAGGATCGAAAAGTCATAAGAAAAACACCCTTACTGAAAAAGGGTAGAATATCTATACCTCGAATCGTAAAGCAAATCACCAGAAAATACACAAGGAAAAATAAAAGCTACTCTTTCCTTCGCGGATCTACACGAATAATGATCGTTTAATATTTAGAAAGCTATTTCATAATTTTAGTGCTCATAGTTATTCATATTTCATAATTAGGGTTTCTTTCCTATTTTAGTAACTTCCCGAATTAGTAACTTTTAAAATTTAGGGTTACGAATGATAATTAAATAAAGTTAAAGTTTAATAATGACAATATCAAAGTTTAGGGTTTAAAGTGACAAACAAATAACTTCAAGATTTAATATTATCAATATTATAGTTTAAGGTTTAATTTATCATATTAGCAAAGTTGAGGGTTAAATGTGGGTTTGAAGTGTAAATAAACTTAAATATTCACTATAATCTCATTATAGTATATATACAGATTTAGAGATACAATTTACTCTTTCACACGCCATTTTTCCTATTCATTCTCGTTACATATTCATGTTCGCTCGCGACTCAAGAAACTAACATCTACGACCTAGAAATCATGCATTACGACTAACCCATGACTCAATTCCCATGACCCCATTTCAAAACACCATACGACTCACACATTGATCCCGCGATCACCCTTAAACTCACCCCACAAGACTAAGAACATTTATTGATAACACCTGACTGATTACATATCATACACACTATAACACACGCACAAAACACAACCCTTACATGCATATACCCTAATTACCACTCTCGAACACACATGCACATACAAACCTATTCACACCCTCACCCATGCTAAACCATTTCGAACAACCACAACTCCACTGCTTCATCTACGCCCCTTTTTAAAAATAGTCTGCACACCAATCTTTTTACCCCATTCGACCCACAACCTAAACGAGGCACACATGCAAACTCAGCAGACTCAACATGACACACACATCGCCACACTCAATTCAACACCCCACTTTTAAACCATGAATTCATACACTCGACTCTAGCCCTATACATAAAATCATATGAAAACATACACACCAAATTCACATATACAGTTCTTAGATTCGATTCGAGTATATATATTAGCAGTCATTCGACTTATATCTCACACATAAATGATCATTCTTTTATTTCCTTAGTTTGTATCCGGTTTTAAGGTCGATACAATAGCTCATATTAGGGTCTTAATGACCAGATAAATACGTACACTTGAACACATTCGAATGGCAATACACAAGGACAAGAGTCGACACATAAGGTTCATAGTTGATGAGTTTATGCGACTAGATTTTAAACTCGATTCAAAAGTATTCATCCATGTTCATTTTTATCATACATAGAACAAGTATTTTAGGTTAAGCCTTTATGTCTTATACGTATATAAGTTTCATACATCGAAAAGAAGACCACAAAGATGATAGAAGGGATACCTCTAGTCGATCAAATGAACAACCAGGAATACGAGAATCCAAAAACCAAACCCTATTCGAACAACCCTTCTTCAAACTGAGTACACCCACGATCAAACCCAGACTGAGCCACCACGAATCTATCACCACCTTAGTGAAATACCTACGTACCTACTTGCTTTCTTATGAAGGAAATGAGGTTGTCGATTGCTATGTGTTTTATTTTAGGGTTTCAATGTGTGAGGGAAAGTGATATTCGGTTGACATATAAGAGGGAATGGAGAGTTTATTGAGCCAATTTTTAGGGTGACTAATTCCCCCACAATCCTTTCCAAAATGGTTGCACTTATCCATGATTTCAAAATGTGTATCAATTTAAAATAAAACCGGTTCTAGTACAAGACTTAGAGGCGTGTGTTGTGTGATGATTAAAAAAAGGTCGAGCTATATATATGTACCATAGTGCAAGCTCCTTTTTTATTAAACGCATAACATCCAAACTGAGGTATACTACGTATATGGTTTGCATATTAGTTTATTTCGATTATAAACTTAGGTTATATGTCATATTAATTCAATTATCACATAACACAAGGTCTTAAATACTTAATGATCTTAAATACTTAATGATGTTAAACTTAGGTTATATGTCATAGGAATTTAGGAAGACGGATTTGAGGGTATTACATAGGGTACGTCACTATCATCCATGGTAGGATCTGATTTTAAAAATGTTTTGAATGGTTTATAAAGCTTGTTTTATAAATCAAACCGCTCTGATACCACTTGTTGTTCCCTTTACACGATTAGTTTAATTAGAAAGTTAATCTACCCGTGTTCCATGTTTAAGTGATGTAATGAAATACTTGTTAATAAAAGATAAAAGTTAAAGTAAATTGACACAAAGTTTTTCAACGTTTGAATTCTTATTAGAAGTGAATCAAAGAATTTAGACCCAAGTGTTTGCGGAACAACACTTAGGATTAAAATGACAAGTATGGTTTAATCTCCTATCTAAACTCAATCTAAGATTGAGTACAACAATGCTAACCAACTGAGTTAAATGCAAGGACTTAGTTGTCTTTAGAGGAGTAAAAGTGTTTGTGAATGACTAAGCATTGAGTGCACAAACTTAACTGTACTCCACCTTATGATCCTATTTATACACAAATAAGTTTGAAAACCGTTACAATGAAGACAAAAATGACCTATGCTAGTTTGGACAAAATACTTACATATTTTCTCTCTGTTACAATATTCTACTTTTAGTAAAGGAAAACATTGCTTTCTGAGTAACAATGATGACATTGTTATGATCCTTATCCTTTTAGGGTAAGTTTGAACTTTGTTTGATAAGAACTTTCCCTTATACGTTTCAAACTTATCCCACCTTATCCTACCTTTCCTTCAGTCTCTAAGTCTTTCGTCCCTAAGTCTTCAGTCTTCTTTATTTTTGAGGAGAATTGGGGTTCAGTGAGCTATTGTCATCCCTCCCTAAAACCCATCACCTTTTTCTTTGGCTCAAGTATCATTCATTGAGTCCCGCCTCACTGAATGGAGAGTCTTTCTTCTTAAACTCGTCTTAAGCTTCCTGAAGGTGACTCACTGAGTGACTGTTCACTAAGTGACTTGATTGATGTTTATGGTTAAACGACACTTAGCGTATTTTCTATTCAAATCCTAGTTTAAGGACGCTTGGGGTACTGAATAGACCCAACACAATGAGGTCACATGATGCTGGAAAGTCTCTTTTTGACTTATAAAGACGATGTTCAAAATTTTGAAAGTATCATACTTAAATCCATATGAAACATTGATAGTCATTGCTAGTGGTCATAAATGATATCATTTCATTTGATTTTTTGGCACTACATAACTTATGAAGTACGAGGAAGTACTTGAATCAGATGTATGACATATGTTTAATCATTCTGGATATATGAACATGCATGTGGAGAACCTTTGTTCATGCGAGAATCAAACATGTTTATCGATCAAGAAACTTACTACGTTGGCATTAAAAAAGTTGAAGTGATGTGATCATTAGGGGAAGGAAATACGGGTTGCACTGTTTTTCCCTTGACCATGGTTTTTTCCCAACTAGGTTTTCCTGGTAAGGTTTTTAACATGGCAACATGCTGATGCAGGTTTTACTGACCAGGTTTTAATATTTATAATGTCTCGTTATACCTATGGTCTACCCTAATGCACTAACGGGCAGTGTACCCGGTTGTGTGTAGTGTAGTATTTGGTAAAACCGATGTCGTCCCAAGAGCTATGTGTGTTGGATTACTAAGTCTAGGTGTCACAGATTTTAATATGATTATGATAAGGAAGAAATTAATTAACTACTAAAGCAAATTAAAGGTAAAGGTTGTGATCAATAAAGGAGAGTGGTGCTAACCTAGTAATTCATCCTAGCTAGTAATGTCTACGTCTAATTACTTCCAATTACTTCAGGTGGGGTCAAAGTCGAGAGGACGGCATTTGGTCAATCGCCCTAACTCATCGGCAAAGATGCCACCACTTGAGAAGTCAGGTGTCCCCTCATAAGTCCAGTTGTTCCTGGTCCCCTGCCGAGTCATTAAATACCGCTACATGCTAGATTTATAATAGTGAGTGCGGGGGCGTTAGCAACTTAAACACACCCAATTCTTAAGTTCATCCAAACGGTAGGTGATCAGTTGGTCAAATCGCACAAGTAGAAAAGGTCGTCAGTTGGTCATATCTTACCCTTCCCGTCTCATTCTACTCACTTAGGGTCAGTTGGTCATATCTCCTAAGCAACTAGCCTCTACCGCCATTCAAAACTACCTAAACAAGGTTAGCTACGAATAAACTATGCATGCATACACTTACAAATAATTATATGGGCTAATAACGTATTAAAGCATCATACTTGTCACAAATGTCAGTTCGACGTAGCGAACAAAAAAAATAGCTCTTTTAGACATTAAACTTGAAATTTTTGTCTTCAATTGAGTAAAATAAATTTGTGATGACCATTTTACCCTTGAATTTTTAAAAATTGCATCCATTGTCCCAAGTATATAAATTCAACCTAACCTAACCATTGTTCATATTTGGGGAATCATTTCTTGGATTGATTTCCACAACAATTAAACACGACATCTTGTTCACTTCCACTATTAGTCTCGATATCAATATCATCGCCTGAATATGAAACAATTTCTGCACCACTTCTACCCAAATCGAAGCTCATTTCACCTGATGCCGAAACCTTGACAACCTCATTCAAGCACTCAACTTTACATCCCTCGTCTTCCATCGACTTGTTCAACTCACTGATACAACTGCTATCATCGTCAGAAAACACACCCTCACCCTCAACTCCATTGTCACCTTAATCACCACTAAACATTCTAACTATAGGGGATTTTGAATTTGGGGATTTTGACGGTGGGTGATGTAGAAGATTTACTAGATAGATATAAGCATCTTGTGTTAAAGTATGTTAGTCTTGCGAAAGGGTTGGGTGTTCCACCCGAACCAAGCGAATCAATTGAAACCTGGAACGATGCTGTTTATATCTATTAGATAGGTATTAGGAATAGGAAGTCTAGTAGGTAATGAAGGGAGGTTGTCTTTTGAAGGTGGATTTGGTGATGGTGGTGGTGGTGGTGGTGGTGGTCCGGTGGTGGTGGGTAAGGGTGAGGAATATGGGAAGCTGGGAAGGTGTGATTAATTTGAGGAATATGATGAAAAAGAGGAAGGTTGATACGGCTCCCGGTTGGAGCTTCATTGAGGTCGACGGGATTTTTCACAAATTCTTGGTCAGTGATCAATGTCACCTCCAAGTGAAAGACCTACATGAAATGCTACTATTACTGAATAAATTTATGAATTAGTATAATAGTATTTTTTTTTCTTTGAAACTAATGAATTGGACCTTAAAAGTTAAACCTATATCAGTCATTGACAGGGACCATTTATGTAATTTAGCTTAGGGACGATGGATGCAATTTTCGCAAACCCACATGGACCATTTATGTAATTTGGAAGGCTAAAATAGTCATAATACTCAATTGAAGACAAGAATGTCAAGTTTAATGTCTAGAAGAGCTATTTTTTTTGTTCGCTACGTCGAACTGACATTTGTGACAAGTATGATGCTTTAATAGGTTATTAGCCCTAATTATACGGAAGTAATATAAACGTAAACAAAACAATTAAGAAATCATAACTAGGCCAGCACCAAGAGGTGCTTAGCCGCTCATATTAACCATACAAATCAATTCAATAATTAATGTTACGAAATACATGAATCGAAAGTAAAGAAAAGATAAAATGCTAATGCTTATCGTAGGGGAGTGATTTCTCCCTTGGAGATAGCTCCGTATGCTCCTCTAGACCTGCCTTTGGCTTCTTCCCACGTTCTTTGATTGTGGTGTGTGAAATGAGATGCTTTGAAATGTTGGAAATCGTGGGGTATTTATAGGCCAGATATGGTTTACGCGTAACTAATAAAATAGTTACGCCGTATGATGAGTGCTTATTCACTCATCATTTTAGGTCAAATCTGAACTGCAAAACATCTAAAAACACTCCGAAATGCATCAAAATACTGAAAATATCCCAAAATTGTGTTTTATATGTTTCAGATGCAAAATTAATGAAAAACGAACAGAGTTTGCATAATTGGCGGTTTAGGTCCGTCTTTTCAAAATTGATAGTCCCTGAGCACGTATTTTAAAGAAAAGTCACCAAAGGTCCTTTTGAAATCATAAGTTGTCATAATTAGTCCTTTGGTGAAAAATTTCATAAGTTTGAGAAATTACAGTTTTGATCCCTGGATTTTTAAAATTGTCAAGTTTAGTCCTTGGGATTTCACAATTTGAAAAAATGGTCATTAACATATTTAAGTATCACATGTTTGGCCCTTGAATTACATTTTCAGAATTACAGGAATGGCCCCTTGATTTTCAATTTTGGCACTTTTGGTCCTTTAAGTATTATTTGGATCCATGTTAAATCTTAAACCAATCCTAGCCCATTAACAAACCAACACCCTTACCCATTAAACCTCAACTAGACCCGGTCAAGTAATAACACAACCCACCCCTGTCTTCCCCACTCTATTCCCGCCCAAATCAAACCCTAGATACCCAAGACCCTCCCTTTCTCTGCTTCCCAGGTATCCCACTATCCCAAACACTCAACCCCTCCCTTCTCTCGTTTACCCAACTTCACCATATCCCAAAACCCACCTTCATCTTTTTATCCGGTTTCACCCAAATCCCAAACCCACTACCCAAGTTTTCCCCCTCATCCCAACTGCCAAGCTGGCAATCCCAGCTTCAAAAGGCCTCATGGATGGCTTAGATAAGCTCAAAATGGTACCTAACTTATTGGATGGCCAAGATTAATTCAAGAAAGCACAAGAGTGAGCTTTTGGTCTCTTTGCACTCACTGAAGAAACACAAGACTTGAAGAGTTGAAGACTTAGTTTTAGTATAAATAGGTCATGTTGTAAGCCAGTAAAGGAACCCCCTAGTTTTTTAGAAAAATTTAGTTTTAAACTTTTTAAATTCTCTTGTAATGTTCTATTTTTAATGAAAGCATTTTTTTACTGTTAAAGCTTCTCTTTAGTATACTCAGTTGAATTTAGATATCTTAGTTAGAATTAATCAAAGTTTATTGCAGTTTTCATCAAAAGTTTTAGTAAGTTCACCCTTGAAATGGTTTTGAAGAGTGTTTGGAATAGGGTGAAAAAGGGGTCACAACCAGATTTTTTACCCGTTTGACCTACAGGGTCAAACTATTTTTAAGATCATTAGTTAGTTCAAGAAGTGTGTATCATGTTCTAAAAGTATTTGAAGAAGTTGGTTTGAAAAGAAAGAGAAAAAAAAAGGGGTCCAAGAACAGCAGCTTGAGCTGCTGTTCAGAGCTTAATTTGAAGGGTGGATTCGAGTCTAATCTTTCTAGTAATTGTTTTTCTCAACTCCCTACATGGCCTAGTGTATCTCATTACACTTTACATGCTTTGAAAAACCACTGTAGGTGGCTAAAAGTTGTCATAGAAACCTGTTTTGCCAACTGGTTTGTTGCATTCTCAGCAACCAGTACACCAAAATTATCTGATAGTGGCTTATTTTTAAGTCACACAACGCGGTTCGTTAGTTGAACCTTTTCACCATCCAATCATTTTCTTTTCAATATTTGCCACACTAACTCTGTTTCTGTAGCTTGAATTGGTCTTGGAAGCTTTCTTTCAGCTTATAAATAAGCATAAAACAACTATACTTAAGCTGATGTGGCACGATCGATTGGCGAACTCGGGTTTAAGCTTCTTTTCCAAGTGCTTATCAGGTTTTTGGTTCTGCTTATTCAGATTTTTATTTAGTGCTCTTAGATTGATTGAATTAAGATAGGTTTACCATTAGCTTACTTTAGCTTGTTTAGTACTTAGTCCATTCTTTTTATACTTACTCATGTTTCCTTAGCCTTAGGATTTCCTTTAGAGTAGTTTTTTTTGCCAACTGTTTTTCCAATCTTTGTGGCTTATTGATTAATTTGCAGTAGCTCATTCTAAGTTCGAATTGCTTGTTTGCCCTTTGTTCTGCTAGTCCCACTACTTATTGAGCATGCTTTTTGCTCATAATGTCCTAAAGGAGTGTTTGGCTTTTTAGCTTAAAAAGGTGTTTGTTTGTGTTCTGTCCAAACAGTGAGCAAAAAGCAGTTAAAACTGCTTATTGACTAAGTTTCAAAAATAAAGTTTTTACAAAAGTTTTTCATTTTGCTTGTATCTTCAATTTCCAAAAGTAATTTCATCAAAAAAAAATAGTTTTGCAAAAAAAGGGAGGGGGTAACCGAGACCTCTCCTAAGAAGATGTTAGCATAATATTACTGTACCAATAGCCCTTGGGTCTTTCTTGTCAAGCTTTGCAACACTTAATATAAAAAGGGGACTTGGAAGTTTGGCTATAAGCCATTCTTGGCTTATTTCGGTATTATTTCAATAAGCAACACACTGATTTCTCATTTTTCCTAGATCAAGCATTAATCATAGTAGTTTTACGTAAATTTTGAGATTTTTCCCAACTAGTTTAGTATTTTTAATAATTTAATTAGTGTTAAATCGCGTTTTTAATTAAGTAATAATTAATTTAAAGTCAAAAATATTCCGCTTTTTCCTAAAATCATTTTAGTCAAATAGAACGTAGGAAAATTGATTTCACACCCGTAGCCCTTAAATTGCAAAAGTTTTACGTTTATGGCTCGGGTTGTTTTCCCGTTTTTACGTTTTTACGTTTGAGCACCCTAGGACTTAGTGTAGCTTCGTTTTATCATTTCTTAGGCTTAGTGATAGTTTATTTTTAGTTTATTAGGGTTCCCTTGCCTTAATTACTTTCCCGTTCATTAAATTGTAGAATTCGTAATCAAACCCAAATCATTTAAAATCCAATTCAAGTTCTAATCACGAAACTCAACGAATCCTTCCATTCACACCTCGTTGGGACACGACCCGGGGAAATCACTTTCCCGGTATTACTTTTATCACACCCGGAAGTTTGGCGTTGACCTTTTCCTAAAGGGTTAATTTGCAATAAATTTTACGGTTATTTTGATATACGTTGATATTGTGTTTTTCACCACTCACTTCACAATGAATCAAATTTTGGCCCGCTGCGTGTGTTTGCGACAATATCGTGATTTTGCGTTAGTGACTTGAAGATCCTTCCTCGTGAAGTTACCGATTTTTCATAAAATCCGAAAAACCAAAAATATTCTTCTCATTCCTCTTATTCGTTGATTCTATTTCTCTTACCTCTTTTGGCGTTTAATTCTATCTTGCATATCCTCTCGATCACTCAATTCTATCTTTTTAACCCTCTATATGTTTAATTCTTATGTCGACAACATCATCGTCACAAGTGTGTGTGGCGGTGTGGAAGGCCTAGTTCGCTGAATTTTGCAATGCTGCTTGAATTATCCATAACAAATTCTTTTCAAAGTTATTTTGACCACCCGCCACAACCCGAAATACGTTCTAATTTTGACGAACCCGTTCAAGCGTCGAGCTACCTCGACACACCGAGGGTCCGAGGGACACTTTCTTTAAATCTAGAACCCGTAATCTAATTGAACAAATTCAAGCCGATGAAAAAAGGTCTAGAATTAAAATTGATTACGATGAACCGTTCAAACACGGAGACCATAACGGAAGTGGTGGAACTACTAGCTCTAAGAGCACACCACTTGTCCCTAACTCCGGAATCTTCTGACGCTTTTACACCGATTTCTTTAGGGTCAGAAATGACATGATTCAAAACTTATTAATTGAACTTCGTCAAGATTCAACTTCGGGAAATAACCTACCTCCATTTTGTGATGTTGTTGAGCCCTCGATTCCTATTTAGAGCGAAATACCTTTGTTTGATCAAAATTATTGCTACGGTTGTGGAGACTTGTTACCACAAGGTTTCACAGTTATTACAAATGTATGTGCGAGAAGTGTGGAAACTATCTTGTCAATGGATGTTGTTCGATTTGTGCTGAGAATTCATTTGCTTATGATTCTAACTTAGGAATCTTTTCAGTTATCCTCAAAACAATTTCAATTACCCTCCACAAAATTCATACGAACCAGAACCGTATTTTCATCATTTCAATGATCAAACGTCATTTCAAAATTTCTCTCCCCAATACCCTCGTTGTGCTAAGTGTGGGGGTCCTCATTATGATTATCAATGTCAATGCGTGGACTTAATAGAATTTGACAACATCCAACCCCCACAACTTCTCGTCATCGATCAATATCCTCGTATTCTTGAAGAACTTTCCAGGAACAAGCGCTCGCAACGAAAGATTTCTAGCCGATGAGCGGGCAGCTCAAAAGCTTCTCCTCTTTAACGAAGCTTGCCGTCTCGATGACGAGGATGAGGAAGATTGGGAGATGACAATGGACAAGGTGCATATCTTAAGCCCACAAAGTACCGTATATGTCCACTCTCCTTATCTTGCCTATCTACCTTAGAACCGATGCGGATAATCTTTTAATGGGGGACGAAAATCTTAGCACTATTTTGGAAACGGAACCGTCTTGTGTTGAGAACCTTGTCCCAAACCCAAGTGAGTCCGAGGTTATCTCCGGTAATATGTTTGATGAGCCTCTTGATGATGATTCTTCTCCTCCTCTTGACATCCCAAACGATCATGTCGAGATGTTCTCCGATTCTGACAACGATTGTACTTCGTTTGATGATTCTTTATCTTATGGAGACATCTATTATGTCGAGGAGCTACCTTTTGAGCTAGTTAGCTTAGAAGAGACTCGATGATCCGGAAATTGAGGATGAGATACTCCGTGAAAAATTGTTCAATGTAAATCTCCTCGTTTCTAAGATCGAATCATTATGTGCTAAACCAGCTTCATCTCCTATCCCCGTTGTGGATAGTGACTATATCTTGGAAAAGCCCGAACCATTTTCTGAACTTGAGGCTTTGTCCAATGGTTCTCTTCCGGAATTTGAAGTATTCCACTTTGATGACTTTCATCTTGAAAAAAGAGAGTAGTGGCATTCCACTTTTCATCTTTCTCTTCCCGAGTATGAGTCGTCCACATTTGAATTGCTTCCTCCTTCCGAAAGGAGTAGGCTTTTCCATGAGGAGTTCGCCGGTGAACTCGCTCACATCGATCCTCTTCCTCCCGGAATTGAGGATGAGCTTTTTGAGCAAAATGCTCTACATCCCCTTTCATCCATGAGTGACTCATCTACCCTTGAGGATTTTACCGTGGTTGATACTTGCACTTCATTCCTCTCTGAGGATAAAGTTTTCAAACCCGGTATCTTACCTTTTAAGGGAGTTCACTCTCGGATATTTCTTAAGTCAAACACGAATGTTGTGACTTCTCTTGTGGTGGATAAGATTTCACGAACATTAGTTAATGTTCATCAATCTAATCTTTTGCCCACCCGTTGTCAAGAAATTGACACTTTACTTTCTCATCCTGTGACTTCTCCATATCTTAACTCCTACGGGAGTGAAGATACCATCTTTGATCCCGGCATTCCTCATTCTTTTGAGCCGGTTTTATCTCATCGGAGTGGAACTTTCATCACATTCAATGTTTATCCAAACTATTTGAATGAAAGTCCGATGGAGATTTTCTCTTCCACTTGCTTCCCCATGGACCAATGAATGCGGGGATCGAGTCAAGCTAGCGACTCGGTTAACAAAAACAGTAGCATAACATGGGTTTTCACCCGTGTGTACCACCCTAGTGTGGGGGAGTTGCCCCCCGCTATTGTATAAGGTTTTCAAAAAAAAAAAACTTGAATAATGCCGTAGTATTTCCCTTTACGTTCTTAGTTTTTCGGCATAACCGCCGTACTTTTTGAATATTGAGGGCAATATTCATTTCTAGTGTGGGGGAATTCTCGCGATTTTATCATATGTTTTACCACCCAATTCCCCCATTTTTGGCCAAAATTTTTTTGGAGTAAGTGTTTTACACTTTCTCATTCGGTTATCAGTCCGCCATGTCTAAAAAACAAAAGGATTGGCTAATCCAGGAGCAAGCGGCTCTTGGTAAAGATTTCTCAAATCCGTTGGCGGCTTGCAATTTGCCCAAAATTGTATGGTGTTCAGCTCACCATATCTTTAAAAGTGAAGAGTTGGCTATCTAGCAAGTTTATGGCTTGTGGTAAAGGCAGTTGGAAAACCATAATTGGTAATCAGCTCACCAAAGATAATATTGATAATTTATCTAAAGAGTTGGCTAGTCGAGCAAGCGGCTTACGGTAAAGACAAATCAAAACCGTTGAAAGCGGTGGTTTGCTCAAAATCACATGGTTATCGGTGTACCATGGTTCTTACTTGAACTAAAACATTTGGCTACTCCATAAGTAATGGCTTTTGGTAAAGAGACTCAAATCCATTAAGTTTTCTCAAAAGATTGCTAGGGACTAGCAATGTTTCCGTAATCCTCTATTTCATCGTAAATTGCACTAGATCTGCAGGTTACGGCGTAACCTTAGAAGTGGTTACGCCGTATCTTCAATAATTCTTGGTTACGCGTAGTTTATGCACGAGTTACGGCGTAGTTATCAGCGGCGCGGAACCTCATTTGACCTAATATAGTTACGTCGTAATCTTTTGGGAGAGTTACGTTGTAATCTTCTGATAAGTTGGCTTTCTGATTCACGCTTTAGTTACAGCGTAATGTGAGAGATGAGTTACGCCGTAACTTCTTCAAAGTGAGCATACTATGATAAATCTTTAATAATTCTCCAATTCCACGTCTCTTTAGCTCCAATGCTCGTAATTTACCTGAAAGTGGAATATAATGGAAAACAAGCGTAAATCCATATAAATGATATAAATTACAAGCATTATCGGGGGAAATTGATACTTAATATCAGGATAATTTGATGTTATCACATGCTTATGCGTATGAAGAAATTATGTACTCTTTTCCCTTCACTAGATTTTTGTCCCACTATGTTTATCTAATAAGGTTTTAACGAGGCATAATCTTCAAATGGACATCTAAAGGGAAGTTTTATAAATAATTATAGAATGTATGTCCATATCCTTTTAACTGCCACATCATCAAACCATGTTGAACTTATTGCACTTAATGAAGGTGGTCGAGAGTGCATTTATTTAAGATCGATGATTCAACACATCCAAGAAGAATGCGGACTCGATTCTATCAAAGGAAGTCCAACCTTATTGTATGAAGACAATGCGACGTGTATAGCTCAAATCAAAGAAGGGTATATCAAAGGAGACAAGACAAAACACATTTCTTTGAAATTTTTCTTCACAAATGATCTACAAAAGGATGAAGTTATAACTTGGCAGATTTATTCAAAAAGTCTCTGCCGACAAAGTTTTTGAGCAACTGGTTCGAAAGATCGGCCTTTGACGCTTGAAAGATATACATTAATTTGAGGAGTATTATGCGCACTGCACTCGTTTTTCCTTTATCAAGTTTTTATCCCATTGAGTTTTTCTTTGTAAGGTTTTTAATGAGGCAGATTATGGCGTATAACAAAAGATGAATATCCAAGGATGAGTGTTGAAAATATATTTATATTCCCCTTTGTTCTAGAATGTACTTAGCTAGGCTTTACAAACTCTATACAGTTATAAATAAGGGACCCATTTATTTATATGTGATGACTACTTATTAAGAATCACATCATTTCTCCTCGATCTCTTAGTCTCTCTACATTTCATAACAAGTAGATTAATAATAATCCTCTAAAAGATGCATTTACATATAACGCTTTTAACCATTAACAAGCTACCGCTATATGCTATGGCTAGGTTTGACAAACATGCTTCGTTTATATATATAAAAAAAAAACTGATATAAGTATCATGCACGCAAGGAGTTTACACATGAATCAATTTCTTTAAAATTTTTGTGGTTTAATATATGCGATATTACACGCATGGGGTTAAGACTATAAGTGCAACTAATAATTATAATTGTTTGGTGCGGACTTATACGTTGTACTTTCATTTTGATACTTATAATCTCGTGCATCTATAAATTTTGGGTGTTACAATTACATTAATTTATCGTTATTTGTATTATAGTTTTTGGCCCATGTACACGGGTTATTAAAATCGGATGATAATAATAATAGTAGTAGTTGTTTATAAAAAAAAGTTAAAAGCAAATGGGTTTTTTTTTTAAATTTATATTTTTTTTTTGAAAAATTATGAAAATTGAGGAGTTTATTCTTAAGTTTATAAATCAGTTATAAGCTTAGTCTCTTTTTAAAAGTTTAAGGTTTGATTGTAAGTCTATTAATTGATTAAAATATAACATTTATTTACATTTGAAAAAAAAAAAAAAAAAAAACCATGTATATGTTTATTTTGTTTATTCACCGAATTTATCAAATACAGTAGTAAATAAAATAAAATATGAATTCGTGTGATTTGATGGAGTAAACCCGACCCGTGTATAGATAGTTTAGCAGCCAAACAGCCCAAGTCTTGAACATAAAGGGAACCCTGATTTCAAGAATTCGATTGACGAGTTGTTGTTGATCAAGAAAATTGCAATTACTCGGTAGCCATGGTAACTACTACTACTCATTCATCCTATTATCTTTACTACAATTCATATCGATCTGTTAATAATAAGGGTCAGTTTATAATTTCCTTTTATTGTTGTTTGCTTATTATATATATATTCAAGTGTTGTTGTTTGATAGATTTCATATGTGATTTTGGTAACAGAGTTTATTATCAATCAATCAATCACCTCATGTTTCATCGTTTGTCTCCTCTCACGTTATGTAACAATATTCATCATGTTTAGTTGAATCATACATAGCCCATTGACTCTCTCCATTGAGAATTTTGCGACTTATCTCTGATGTGATCTTTCTTCATATATATCACTCACATAACTCAATAATGCTTATGTAACTCCACCAAGTTAAATTCGTCCCTTGACCTCTTTTTATAATGCTTCGCAAAAACAATATAAATATGTTAATTACTTACATGATTTAATCCTCTTTTAGCTATTTTTAAGCAAATCTTTCTACTAATTACTTGTAAGCTATGTTTAGGCGCCTTGAACAAATGTTGCCTTAAACATCTCTTCTGTTTTGATTAATTAGCGCTCCTGACTTGCTTGCTATATGTAATGATGGTAGGTGCGTTTACAGCTCGACCCATTTTTGAATGAACTAACTAGCATGTTTGAGAAGACTACAGAAATAGGCTCTGTATGGGTTACTCTCAAACATTGTAAGCTCTTTATTTGCTTCTTTAGCTTCAGATATGTTTTCCATTAAAAATATTGATCGTAATTCTTTCTCTAACTGTTCCTCAGCTTCTGACAAGTCTAAGGTGCAGAAGAATAAGCTAATAACTGCTGGTAAAGAAGTTGAATACAAATGTCTAGTCAGGGCGACTGATGGGAAGAAGAACATTTCCACATTGGTAAGACACTCTAACCGAGTTATATCTTTATCTTCTGTTCTGTTTTACTTTATTGAAAATGTGAAATAACTTTCATTGTTTGTTTATTTGCTCTTCACCCTTTTCGCATCCTAAATTGGTTGACTCATAATTTTATCATGGGTGAATTATCTACACTATCTGTAAATAACCAACAGTTGTGAATGCATCCTCCTAGCTTGGAGAAAAGAATCCTCGATGGTTAGGGTGTTTGGATTTAGGTGTTGAAAATGATTATCCGAATGTTTGCATAAAGTCGTCTAGTCTATCTATTTAGGGATCAAATAACCACTTTCATACCAGCTGCGAAAAAACTAACTGTCGGGTAAAATAAATTCACTGAAACACTGTTTTTATACGTACTTGAGCCTTCTACTCTCGTATCAAAAGAAGTATCTACTTTTTCACAAGAATGTCCTTTTTGGTCTTTTTATGTGTTACCTTCTTCAATAAACAGGGTTATGTAGACAGTCATATATCTATTAATTGTTTATCACAACTTCATACAACAAAAACACATTTAAACACTATTTCCTACAGCTCTTTTTGTTGTAGTTGCTTGACAGATTCTGATTATTTACATTGACAATTAGTATAAAGCTCACATCCAAGCACCCCAATCATCTCGTAATTTGTATGTCAAATAACTAACTATTCGGGAACTTGTAACTTTGTAAGGCATAAGTGAATGCCTGCTTAAATTGACAATAAAATGTATGAAAGAGGTTGGATTGTTGAAGATGGACTATTGAGACTTGCTCATATATAAGTTCTTTATTAGGTTTTATTTTTCCTTTTGATCATGCTGATTAGTTGCTTCTGACTTTCATCTCTTCATTAGATCCAGTATCCCAGATTCTATGATTTTCCTATGACACAATTATATAACATTTTTTAGGAAAATTTATGCGTTGATTTCATTCACTTGTGCTCGATGGGGTTTCAAATTTGTGCATAATTGATCGAATGGCTTCTATTGCCTATGCGTGTTTTTGTTTCATATATTCTCTTTTAGGATAAATGATGCTTCTTGAGTGGAGATTTGAATGAGTGGGTAAGGTAAGAGGTGAAAACGGGCCTGGGTGGGTTGGCCGACCTGCAACAACCCTTTTTGTATACTTTTTTTTAGCTTTGTATATAAAAAATATATTAAGTATTTTTGTGAAAACTATTTTTTTAGAGGTTTTATGCATTTTAGTATAGTTTATATGAGTGTCTATTTGACCAATAAATCATACCAGGTGTAACAATCTATTACCCAAAAAAAAACCCAATTATAGGTCAATTGATTGAAATTCCCATAAACTTGTGTCATACACTCACATATGGTTGAAGCCAGTATCTTTTGGGTGCAAAAACTATGCTGAAAGTTCATTGACTACTTACACGTGTGCTGCCAATAGTAAGTTATTCTCATCTTTGGTCAACATTGGGGTATCATCTTTTAGTTCCTAATTGAACCTCTTTGTGTGTAGACTGGATTCATATAGGAAAAGAAGGCTTGATGCTAGTTATTCAAAAGAAGTCATGTGATACTAATTCTTTTGTAGTCCTAGGTGATATATCTCTTCTCTAGAGGGTGCTGTGGGTAGACTGGATTCATATAGGAAAAGAAGGCTTGATGCTAGTTATTCAAAAGAAGTCAAGTGATACTAAATCTTTTGTAGTCCTAGGTGATATATCTCTTTTCTCTAGAGGGTGCAAATAGGGCGGGTTGGGTAATGGATCAATTTGACATTTATTTGTTTATTTATTTATTTTGCTACTGATTGAGCTTGGGGTGACCCGAGCCTCTCTTTGTCGGATTTTATGACTTCTTTAGACTTCTAGTTTTCTGAATGTGACTGAAATTTATGATTTAATTGGAATATCAGTTGTTTGAACCAATAATTTCAAGGTTTAATGCCATATACTTGGGTGTTTTTTTACCTGATTGACCCATTTTCCCTGGTTTCCTGAAAGATATACTCATCTCCTCATTAAACATTACCCATATCGATCAATTTATTAGTAAATATCATGTTCTTTATGCAGCACCTATAGTGTCTGTCTTGATTTCGTGATATAAAAATCACCTCCTTGGTAAAATGGTTGAAATTACCACTCCCTCTTGCAATCTTATGCTGATTAATTTTCTTCTATCTTGGTTTGCGTTGAATAACAGGTGGGATTGAAAGACCATCAACGATTTCAAGCATCTTATGCAACCATTTTGAAGGCCCGCATGACGTCTTTGAAAAAGAGAGAGAAGAAGGACAAGAGAAAGGCTGCGGATACTGATAAGAAGCAAGAAGTGTCAAAGAAGCACTCTACAACTGCCAAGGCATAGTTTATTAGTCTTATCACCGGGTTCATGCTTTATTCTACATCTAATGTTGCATGCTTTCTTTTGTGCTCCTCCGTTTAAGAAACTCTTATGTTTTGCCCCTCACTCATGCTTCCTTTTGAAGAATCATAGATACAGTTAATACAATTGAGTGGATAATCAGGTTTTGCTAGTGAATTTTTCTGGAAAGGTATTATCATATGCGGTGTCACAAGATCTTGAGCTATGCCTTGCTTTATCTAGAATTGGTAAAATGGGTGGGTTGGGTGGTCAAAAACCTTTTTGACATGCCTGATTGGGTTGAAGTGAGTTGATTATAATATACGTAGTACTAGATTATGGAAAATGCTAAACATAGCCCTAACGCCTACATATAAGACATTAGGACATGCATTGAATATTTGTATCTTAATAAAATAAATCACCCACCCAATTAGGGCTGAGCATCAAAGGTCCAAAACCGAACCGGACCGACAAAAACCGAGCCGCCCCGACTGCTCGTCGGTTCGGTTGAGGTTTCATGTTTTACATGTTTTCTGTTTCGGGTCGGGTCGGTTTGGTTCGGCCCAAAACCGACAAAAACATACCTAGATACACCTAAACCGAACCGAACTGACGGCCCGACACAAAACCGAACCGACCCGACGGCCCGTCGGTTCGGTTTCGGTTTAGGTTTTTCATGAATTTTGGTTTTCGGTTTTGTCGGTTCGGGTCGGTTTTGGACCGATGCTCAGCCCTACACCAAATGCATATAACTACTTTGAACCGACTTAATGTACAACCCACTTTTGCATCTTTTTAACTTTTAAATGTTGTCCTTAGGGCTACAAATAGCGAAACTCATTAATTAATGTGATTTCCATGGATAATCTATCTAGGAGATATATGCGTACGAATTACGCTTTTGGCGATTTTCAATATGTTTTACTTGTTTGGCCAATTTCACCTGTTTTATGAATAGATGGATTAAAATTGTCACAAAAAAATGTGGCCACGAAGGTTCACCTGCGCCGACTCCGGGCTATCCAAAAAGGGTAGTCGCCCTGGGATTAGTCGGCTCGCAATGTCGAGTCGGAAACCCAGGTTTAAATACTTTTTCATACTATAATGATATTCTGCCTGTGATAAAAACTTGGTTGGCATGTGATGGACGCAGAGGCTAATTTCAAAGTATTAGGTTGTTCTGCTATAATTTTTCAGATTACAATTTCTAAGATTTTAAAGATGATGCTAAGTGGGTTTTTGATATAGCTAATTTTTTATGGGCTTATAAGGTTATTTAACAAAAATAAGCTCATCTTAGTGTTTGGATAAGCTTAGTCTTATGAGCTTATTTAAGGGAGGTTTAGATAAATTTGTATTTTTGTGTGTTAAAGAGCTTATTTGGTTGCAAGTTCATCCTCCACCTTTTATTATAGGGTAAGCCAAAGGTTCAAACACTTAGCAAAAGCTTATAAACGTATAAGCTATCAGCTAGTTATCTAAATTAAGTTTAAGCCCACTACTGCGCATTCATATGTTCATTTACTGAAGCTGATGATGTGGTTTAGGTGGTTTTTATGTCGTCCTTGACCAATGTTACTTGAAACCATAAAAGAAACAATTACAACATTGTCGCTTAATAGATAATTATAAGTTACGAGTCCGATCTCTAGAGAAAAAAAAAAGGTATATTGGTTTCTTGGTTTAAAAAACATAAAACAAAAACCAGGAAAATGGTGTTGAACTAATGAGATAACAAACATGCAAAAATACAACAAAACATCACCATTCACATATATAAACCCAGTGAAGGAACTAAAATGTTGATTAAGTTGAGACTCGATTCCAAACTCTATCTAAAAGCTTTAAACAAACTGATAAATCAATATTCTCGAAAGAAATATTAACTCATAAATTAAAAGATTATACAAATCAACAATATCATTAATCACTTCATTAGAAGAAAGCACGGCTACCATAGAAAACCCGTCCGCCATCTTTCTTCTTGGTTTCGATTTCTACATTGTTCTTCGGTTGTTCAAAAACATCCCCACGATCTTCGGTGTCAACCTTTTCAAGGTTCATTGGTAGCTTCATTTTCGCCAAAGACTCGGTAAATTGTTGCATACTTCTCATATACATATCAACAATCTGTTGTTGCATTTCTGATTCTTCTTTTACCTCTTTATTTTCTCTCAAATTCTTGTCCTTAGAACCCGAACTTTCTACACTGGTAGAATTCGTCGATTCACCTACTAAAGTATTTTTCTTTTCTGACGAGTCAGCTGAGTTCCTATCATCACTTAAACTCGTCATTGTAGAACTAAAAAACCCCGAATTCTGAATACTATCATTAGGCGAGATCGAGCCAGAATTTGCAACCATTTCATAGTCATCCACTCTATGATCAGACCCTGATGCACCTAAACAAAGAAAAGAACCGTGCCCAATGGGAGCGGGCTTAGTAAGTACACCATGACCCGATAACCCGAAATACTCAGAAACCATCTGTTGATTCTCTCTTACTAAATTGATATCAGGGAACTCAATCCTGGAATACTCAATGGTATCCAACAATACAACTTCAGACGTTATAGACGAACTTGTGACTGAATCAACATTATGATTAAACGACGAATTCGTATCTAAAGAAAGACTCAGTTTCACAGTACCAGCAGGAGAATGAAACAAATCAGTTGAAGAAAGACTAAAATCTTGAGTCAATTCTCCTTTTCCACTAACCAAAGAAATGGGAACTAATACGAACCCCAAAAGTTGATCTTCCATAAAACTTTTAGCTCTACTAAGCATCCACATTTCGCACTTAAGAACAGCATCATATTGGTTTACTTTAATCACCAACTTTTCATTAAACTCAGGGTTTTTACCACCACCATTTATAATCCTAGTTGAGAAAGTCTCATCAGGGTTATAAGTAAGTGAAAATTTGGCATAAACATCTTGGTTTTCATAGATACATATATTATGAATGTTTCTAGCATGATGAATATATATTTCAAGAATTCCAGAGAACTGAGTACTACCTTCTGTTGTCGGGTTATATCGAAATCTTGATGTTTGATCATATGATGAATCCATACCAAAAAAAGATAGAATTATAAAACAAGATTATGGTTTAGAACACATATACTATATAGCAAGAAACATGATGATCAAATATAGTAAGTATATGCATATGAATTGAAGGGAAAGCATAGTAACTGTTCCTTGAAGATATGAAAGATGTATTGAAGCAAAAGCATATATGAAAGTCAAGTGTATAGAAAGATAGTTGATTTTTCTTTGGATGGGTAGTAGTAGGTAGGGTAAGAAAGGAAGAAAATGATGATGATGATTATAAAGGTATTATTATGATGTGAGAATGGTTGAAAATGTTGTTGAAAATGTTTGATGCTTGTTTCTTTCTTTTTTCCACTTAATGAATGAATATATGCATGACATTTGGAGAGAGAATGAGTGATTATTGCTTGCTTGATATTGCAGCCTCCACTTCTAGTGTGGTGTGTTTGCTGACCCACAAAGATGAAGAGCACAAACATATATATTACTGTATTCATTACACGGTTGTGACTTATGAATGGAGATGTCCATTCATCTTGTCAAATCTTTGTCCTTCCAACCATGTTTGTTAACATCCGTTTAAGATTTTTATTTTAACATCTTAGAGCGTCACCTATCACAACAAGCATTTGCTCTTCATTTGAGCCTCACGGGATGCCATATCATCATAACACAACCCATTCAACATACCCTCTTATCATAACACAACACAACCTTTTTATTTGAGTCTCAGCGGTTTCAATTTATTTATTTTTTTTAAAAATATTGCCGGTCTATATTGATTTGGACCCCACTCCAACAGATCTTTTGCAGTGAGTTTCTCTCGTCTTGCAGTGAGTTTCTCTCATCTTGCAGACGATGAAGGGTTGTTTGGCGAAGGACAGCGACATCTTGTGGTGTGGCGGCGAGGCATGGCGAACGGTCCACGTAAAAGTGGTGAAGCCTCCTCGTTGCCATACCTGAGGCTCTTACTACTATTTTACGATACAGTGAAGCACAAATGTATCGATCCTTTACGGGATTTGCTACATACATAGACTCTGATAGAATCACGATTTGATCAATATGATCTTAAGATCTTGATCGGATTGAATCTCATTATGCTTGAATTTACGAACTAATAAAAACAAATTAATAAAACAGAAAGTTGACCCTCTTAAATATCCTATAAGAGTGAATTACAATGCTCCTTTCATCCCATGTTAAATGTAATATTTTGACTTTTTAAATTCTTACTTTTTCAGTTTTGACCTTTAACTCATTTTTTTGTGTTATATAATAATTGATGCGAAATATATGAATGGATTAAGTTTTAAATGTATTTTCATTAATATAATTTTCATCAAGTATTATATAACACAAACAAATATATTTAAAGTAAAAGTTGAAAAAGAAATATTTTAAAAAATCAAAACTAAATATTTAATATGGGATGGAAGGAGTAATAATTAACGACAAAGATTCCACTTATATATAAGTTCCTAATAGCCAATGAATAGTATTAAACTATTATATCATGTTTAGTAGACCTTTAAGTCTTACATGATTAGATGATATATTTTGTCTTTACATAAAAATATAAGGGTGAATTGCAAATTTGGTCCTTAATGTTTCACGAAAACGTAAGGATTACTCTGAGATGAAATTTGTTGCAAAAAAACACTAATGTTTATGTTTTTTTGCAAAACAACCACTGAGAGGTTTCGTTCACTAACTTTTGTTAGTTTTCTCGTTAAGTGACACGTGAAATGACTAATATACCCTCTTCTTTTTTCTCACTTTTGGGGACGTAATTTGCAATTTACGCTATTGTTTTTTTGGATTGGAAGCCACCACATCACAAACATAACCACCACCACCACCCTCTACCACCACACAACCAACACCGCCACCCTCTAGCTACCACAACCACCATTTTACCACCACGCAACCACCACCATCAAATACTTTTTTTTCACTATCCTCCATCCCCGCCACCCTCTACCACCAGACGACTAGCACCACCACTTTCCACCACCACCACCCTTTACCACCACACACCTTAAAACCAACCCTCCATGCCTAATTCTCGTCTTAAAAACATCCACACCTAACTCTCGACTTAAAATTTCCACCGAAAATTCATCTAAGCATAATTCTTGTCTTAAAAATTGTTCCAGACCTAAAAAAATTCTTTAACTGTTGTTCTAACCACTCCTGCCAATTTTCCCCTGTTATTTCTCTCCAAACCTATTATAGAGCCTACTTCTTCTCTTAAATTCATATGGGCAATGGGGACTGAATGGTTCTTGAACCACTTGACTCAGAACAATATGCATTCAAGAACAAGTACTAAACCATTTTGGATTTCACTTATACGTGGCTTAGCTGAGGCAGAGGAGGATTTACGACTTGTTTTGGCGACACATGGATTAATGATGTTCCTTGCATGGGGTGTGTTTTTTTCCATTTGGGATAGTCACTACTCGATACATGAAACAATTAAATGGTGTATGGTTCAAGATTCATGTTTATTCACAATGGTCAGGTTTATCAATTACTTTTTTTGGGATTCTTTTTGCTGTTACTGAACTTAGGGGTTTAAATATCCACTTTTTACATGCTAAAGTTGGAATCTTGACATTAATATTGGGTTGTATACAACCAATTAACGCATATTTAAGACCAAAAAGCACTAATATTGATGAAGGCCCATTGCCTCAACGACTCGTTTGGGAATATAGACATACTTATGTTGGAAGATTCGTGGTGTTTATTGGCATTTTTGCTATTTTTAGTGGGATGAAGCACCTAGGGGAAAGATATGATGGTGAAAATATTATGAAATAGATGTGGGCATTGTTAGTTTGGGTGATGGTGGGTTTTATTACCGTATTATATATGTGATACAGTAAATAAAAGGTATATACATAATTAGGTTTTAGGTAATGATGAAGATGAAGCTCAGGAAATTACGTATAACAACGGATGAAAACGACCAAAAATGTAAGAAAAACGGACGTATAAAAATGAAAAAAAATGTATGAAAAATAATACTAATATTAATTGTTGAATAAATAATTATAAAAATATCAGGACTAAATCTGTAAAACCTTACAAAACACAAGGACCATTTATGTAAGAAAGCTGAAAAGAAAATAGGAAAAAAAGAAGACAATGGTATTTTAGTCATTTGATGTTGGTGAGGGACGATTTTTGCCCCAAAGGTTTCCCACAGGGACAATTTTTGCACTTTTCAAACGTTTGGGACGAAACTTGCAATTTGGCCAAACTTTAAGGATGATTTTTGTAATTTACTCTATATATAAAGTAGTGGGCGTTTCAATATAGACGAAGGTATATTAGTCATTTCACTGCGTTTGACCTTGACTTAATGAGAAAACTAACGCTTGTTAGCAAAAAGTGGCTGTTTAGCAAAAAACGTAAATATTAGTGTTTTTTGTTGGGTTCAGTTAGTACTCAAACCCCTTAAGTCTAGGATTTGAATAAAAAATACCCTAAGTGTTTATGTCCTTAAACACTAACAAGTCACTGAGTGCGTAGTCACTTAGTGAGTCATCTTCAGGACACTCAGAACGAGACTAAGAAGAAGTCTCTCCACTCAGTGAGGCGGATCTCAAATGGTGAAGACTGAGTCAAGAAGAAGATGATGGGTTCAGTGGGTGATGACAATAACTCACTGAATCCCATAACTCCTCAACAACTACAACCACTGAAGACAAAGACTGAAGAATGGGCGGGACAAGGCGGGAGAAGTTTGAATGCATAAGGAGGAGTCCTTATCAACCATAAGTCAAACTTTCTCTCAAAGGCTAACAACCAAGATCGGTGTCATCACTGATGATTAGAAAGTAGCATTGTCTTTTACCCAAAATAGCTTCTTGTAAACAGAGATAAAATACGTAAGTATTTTGTCCTCTATAGCTTACGTCAGTATTGTCTCTTAGGAAATAGTTAAAACTCACACTTGTATAAATAGGCATAAGGATTGAGTGAAAGTCAAGCTTGTGCATTAAATGTGTACAACATTCACAAGCAACTTTCACTCCTCCAAATACAACTAGTCCCTGAAACAGTTAAGTGGTTCCGTGTAGTTGTGCTTAGACTTAGCCTAAGCTTAGTGAGTTTACACCACACTTGTCATTCAATCCCAAGTGTTATTCCGCAAACACTTGGGTAATATATTCTTTGATTCGTTTTAATAAGAATATAAACGTTGAAAAATCTCTTGTGCATTTACTTTACTCTAACTTGTTAAACTGATTTTTCAAATTACTTTACTTAAGTCATGAATCACGATTAGCTTTATTTGTAACTTTGCTACTTGTGATACGGGAACAACTTTTTTTTTTTTTTTTTTGCAACAAAATTCCTCTCAGTGTAATCCTTGCGTTTTCGTAAAACATTAGGAACCAAATTTGCAATTTACCCAAAATATAAAAAATACAAGAGATTATGACATTTGTGTGATCCTTCAATCTTCATTAGATTTTTCCAGTTTTGATATTTTTTCAGTTTTGATCTTGCAAACACAAAAACGATTAATAGATTGATTCCGATCCTAACAACTTTGCTTCCAACTATTTACATGTGTCTAAAAAAAAGAGACCACTCGTCACCATTTGACCTGGTGCAAACTTAAAGTGGGAACATCCGACTTCTCCAAGTCATAGTTCACAACCATTGACCCATATATAAGAAAAATAATGGGAGTTCCATAACTAACTACTCATTCGCATGGGTACTAATATTCTAAAACATTGAAATTACATATAAGAAATAAATATTCAACTAAAACATAAACATAGTATAACGTAACTTAATAAAGTTCAAATCTATGAAAAGAAATAAAAGTCAAAAATCAACAAACTCAATAGAGCATGCGTTAGAGATCGAAGCTTTGGATACCAATTTTACATGTTAGCTAGAGGTGGTAAAGTGGCACCAAATGTTGTCTAATGGCCATAAAGTTAACCCTTTTTGTTCTAAGCAAGACTAAATTTTCTGGTCAAGCCAATCATGATACCTTTTTATGCCTCATCATTTACATTTTAGCAATGAGAAACTAAAAATTCATAAACTGTGCTACTAATAAATAAGTGCCTTTGGTGAAACTAGTAGCTTATGATGTTATAAAATTATGTTGCTGCATAAGATCTAATAAGGCTTGTCCGCCAAACAAAGCCTATATTTTGAAGAAGCAATATATCAAGAAAAAACAAGCTTAAACTTTTATAAGCTCTTATTAACTTGTACGTCTTATCACATTTATCTCGACAGACACCACATCCAAATAAAGAAAAAAAAAGAGCGCCTCAAAATCCTAGCATTCAGCATGCCAAATTGCAATTAGACATGTCAAAAAACCATGAACCCGACAGAAAAAATCCAAAACCTGAACTAATTGAGGCGGAGCGGGCATGTTTATCGGATTACGATGCAAGTTTGGGGCTTAAGCATGGATTTTTATTGGGTTTGAGGGGGGAACGAGGAATAATATCCGGGAGGAATAGGGGGACTAGCAGGTCTTAGGCATCCCAACAAGCCTATAAGCCAGTTTCTCTTAAATATATGTTGTGAAATTTGTAACAGTCTAGTTAAAATATTAAGTTGGGCCCCTCCTAATTATCCCTATTCTGAAGAAAGTTTTTTACTTTGTGAAACGCATGCTATTTTCCTTTGTTGCGTTTCATATGCCACCCCCTATTTCATCCATATTTTTATATGAATTTATCTTTTTAATTATCAGAAGTTAGTTTTTGCACACTAACTAGAAAATAAAGCTTATATCTAACTATTATTTAGTATCCAAACACATGTTTCAACTGATTTTTAAAATTAAGCAACAAGGTGTAAAATTGATTAATAGGTTTTTATATTGTATAGCAAAGACGTGTCAAATTTATGATGCAAAAGTTATTAGATTTTGTAACCTTTTTCTATTTTTTTTCTTTTTCTTCAATGTACGTTTGTCATGTTGGTTTAAACTACTTTTTATTGCTAGCTTGTTTTTTCTTATATGACTATTACTAACATATTATTTTATGACACAACATCTTTTGCTCTCATGTACAGTGTTTGCCATAATCATTTCATAATCAATTTCGCCCCCTCAGCGTAAAATCTCTTTGATCCCAAGCCCTCGAATATAATATATATACATATACAAATATACTTATACTTGTATAGTATTTTGTAAGTATTTACATGATAAAAAAATATTTTTTGTTAGTTTTTTTATCTTTGCAAGAGTGCAAATTTATAGATATATAAACTTTTTTTTGCGGTGTTTAATATCATATTTTTAAGTTGTAACTTTTGGCGGTGTAATTTATCATTATTTTTGTATAATACTATCGTTGAAAACTCAATAAAACTTGTTTGTAATTGATTATTAATAGGTTCTTAATTATTCAAGTTATTGTTAACGGTATAAAAATAATAATAAATGTGAAATGGTGAAGCTTTGGTCGAGAATTGCACCCAAAGAGAACACCCCAATAAAATCCCAGACTAGTATAAGGCGGGTTTGGGGAAGCATCACGCTTTAACGAGGCGCCCCGATTAGATCCCCAATGGGGATCATGGCGGGTTTGGGGAGAACTTTGGTAATCGGGTTTGAGGTTGAGGATGACCGCTCCGCCTCAAACCCGTCACGTTGCCATCCTAATTGCAATTAAGGAAGGCCCCTTTAAATTTCAAAGCTGAAAACAGTTGAACCGAGAACAGACAGGTAAGAAAAGTAACACAGGCATATTATGAAAATAAATACTTGGGAGAAACTGAAGACAGCAAATTTGACTAGAAAAATTCAACCACCACTCTGAGAAAAACCTAAACAAAGAGCATTTGAATAAAAATTATCATGCTGCTCAGCTTTAGAACCAATATCAACATGACCAAAATAGTCCATCAAGAAAATACATTAATACAGCTTAATTATCAGATAACTAGTAGGATACGAGTAAGATCCATACGGGGTACTGCACAGTATGAGACCCTTCTTATCACTTAACATCTAAGACTAAAACCATTATTTCACAATTTGTAAAAGAAACACTGTACAGATAGGATGAACTGGGCTCACAACAAACCTCAGAGTTGGTCACCCACAGGGTCACAAACGGTAGAAATCAGTTGCGCCCCAGCCTAACCAAATGCTGCTGATGTTTTGCAGCCGCAGCCTTGTCTGCAGCTTCACGTTTTAGGGCCCTCTTGGCTCGACGACCCACTGCAGCTGTGTCTTTAGCTGCAGACGACTCTTTCTTTTTGGGTTCGCATGAAGAAGAACCAGCACCCGAGTCCTGGAATTGAGGTTGTTGATGGACAGGTCTTGCCTCTTGCTTTCCAGCCCTCACAAACCCATTATTACCCCATCTCCGGTTACCAATACGGATGTTAATATTTGATGAGCGTCCCAGATACACCTCATCCAAATCTTCATCATCCTCTTCTTCATCATACCCGTAAGGATAAGAGTCTTCTTGCGCGTGATCATCCACCACTTCATGGTTCTCCACGTGCAAAGGATGAAACCATGAAGCTCTCAAGAGGAGGCAAACACTCTCCTCAAACATATAGTCATGAATGCTGTTAATAGCACAACAAATATTAGGATTCATATTGAAAACACAACATTTGTCTTCTACCTTATCTTTTAAGGGTGACAAAACAGATGGGTGTGGTGGATTGAGTAAAGGATTATAAGACATTATTATGCAAGTCCAAATATGTTACAAAACTTTCATATCAGTGATACATGTGCCAAAGATGAATACACAAACAATATTATTATGACAATAATCTAAAGCTTAATAGAACATCTAAAAAGTCATATGCATCACAAATAGACTTTAGACCCATCTGAAGTATTAAAAAAAGAAACTAGGTCCCTTCCTACGTTAAAGGATCAATATAACACCTCTATTACCTTCTTGTCTTACATCTTTACACCATTTTTCATGTTCATAATTGGTCATTCACCACTGAATAAAGAAAGTACAATAAACTAAGACTGTAGTCAAACAACACTATCCCAAAAACAATATAAAAGGAAACTGGAAAACATGCTGACGACACTCTTTTCTTGTGAGTATCCTAGTTGAGTTAAAAAAATGAACTCTGAAATAACAAGAATGCAGCAAACACTAAATGCAGTAACTTTTAACATTATTGCTTGGAATAAGAAGAAAACACCAAAAAAAAAACGTAAAAGAAGGCAGATTAAACCCTTAAAAGCTCGAACCGGAGTTGCTCATGATCCTCACAAAAGAGCTAATCTTTAGAAGCAATTGACATTAAGATACAAAAGATAGTCCTATGTTTTGATCAGAAAAGATTAACCAACTTTTCACTAGAGCAAAAAGCAGATTTTGCCTTCAATAGATGGCAAAGCCATCCCTGGTTCGTATTAAGTGTCACAGATTTGATGACTATTAACACTAGCATAGAAAACAGATAAGGACTGTCAACAGTAGCTCTGTACCTGCCATCAAGAGAACGATGAATATTGAGGAACTCAAACGGATGCTTGCATTTCGGGCAGGTTGGTTCCTTCTTATATGTGGCCCATCGGAGGATGCAAAACACGCTACACAAAAAGAGATGTAGGTTAATTTAACAGTGAACTACAATTAAGAGAAATGAGTGCATTCATAGAAAATTAAGTACTCTCAATTACATCCGTCAAAACCATGAGCCAAATTGCTATAAGAATGTATCTAAAAAAATAAGAATATTTCATTGGTAACAGCCACTTTCATGAATACTAAATATTTTTCTAAACATACAATCTTTGACTCATAATCTAAGAGCCGCACGGTCTTTCAGCGAAAACAGTCAGATGTATGTGTTGCTGTTGCGAAGTTGTTTTAGTGACGTCAAGTGAATAAATCATTGTTAAAGTCACGTGAACTCCTCTGATAATGACATACAATACTCGTCGCAAACATCTCAGCACATAAGAAAATGCCAATAAATGCGGTAGATATATATAGGTCATTATAAAATATGGAAGGACAAGAGAAAATAATGAAGTCAAGCAGTGATGCAATGAGATGCATACAAAGATAAATGTCGTAAATCATTGTTGAAGTCATGCAAATTTCAGACAATACCCGTTACGGACATCTATTTTGTAATGTTAAATTGATCTTTTTGTTTTAATGGTTCAAGATTTTTCTACTGTATTTCTGTGACGTAACCTTAGAAAGACTTGGATATATATGTGGCTATGTGCTATTTAATAATAATATAATTTCTTTTTATGATGTTTATGAAAAGATGGAAATCTAATAATGGTAATCACACCAACCCACGGTAACCTCCTTTTCGGGTACCTACCTAGTACGGGTCGGTTCCAGGAAATGAAATGAGCTACCCACCCCGTAAAGAAAGACGTATAGTTTTAACTACACAAACCAAACAGCCCTGTGAACATTTGTGGTATTCATCTCTTCTCCAATGTTCAACACACTGTAAGGTAATGTAATAAACTAAACCTTACAGCAAAATTATGAATAAAGATGAGAAACTTGTTGGAAACCATAATAAGTAGTTTGAGGTTTTTTTTTTTTTTTTTTTTTTTCTTATTAAAGATTACCTTTTTACTATCTAAATACGCACATAAATATTAAATCAACCCCATACCCAGCTCCTGGCGAGATAAAGTTGCGGAAATATAAAGACACCAAAATACTGGCATTTTAAGGTAAACAAGAAGCGAATATTCTTGAACATCTTCCAAAGTGACATGGAAGTAGCAGAATAAGCTAGTGTTATGGCCTAGTTAACAGTTGATTTAAGATTTGACTTGAACATGATCTGACAATTACACATAAATAAAAAGACAGAAATAGATTAAGGATAAAAAAGAGACAAACCAGTAAGCATGTTCGCAGCCTTTAACAAGGGCAGTTTCCTCTAAAACAATTTTATTCAAACAAATTGCACAAATCCCATCATGCTGATAATCATTTCCTTCCTGCAAAACCAAACCATTTTATTTGTTTATTTAAAAAAAAAAAAAAAAAAAAAAAAAAGTAACAATACCTTGACATGGATTGACAGATCTTGGAAACAGTTGATGGGTTGTTGCTGACCATCGATCTGAATATTAATGGGTGCATCCATGATACAAGAAGAAGAAAAAAGATTGGATTTTTATTTGGGTTAGATTAAAACAAGAACAATAAATGAATAAATAAATAATAAAAAATAAGATTCTTGAAGGATTATTCTGATTCCGATGATGAGAGAGAGAGAGAGATGGGGGCGAAGTGCCCTCACAGAATAAGGTTAGGAGGAGGATGTGGATCTCATAACCCAAACTTATGTGTATCCTCTTTCGTCTTCTTGGACCGACTCACGTAATCTACACATTTTTTTTTTTTTAAATAGTATGGGGAAAACATTTTGGGCTGAATTAAGAAAGAACATCGTTAGCTCGTCTCGTAGTTTTAATCAGACCAACATTCGGCGTAAAAATAAATATGTGTTTGGTATGATATATGCGATAATATAGGGAGAGGAGGAGATAGTCTATATCGGAGTATGAGAGAGTGTGTCGTTTATCTGAGTGAACGACTCTATTTATACTATATAGCCTTGGCTTCACGACACGAGCATTGTGGATATGAGGTTGTCGTCTAGGAGCAGCGAGTAAATCATTGTTAAAGGCGGGCGTTGCCTTCGGGTATTATCTTGTCTCGACGTCGCAGGTGGCCGTTGTGGACCACTCTGCTCAATCTGTACGCTATCGTATATCAGTTGTTTGTTGGTACGCCCGAAGTAGTATTAGCTCATATGCCATTGCCTCCGAACCTGGAAAGACCTTCGTTACACCAGCTACTCTGGAGTACCGTTCCAACATATGCTATTACTTCACTATCCTTTCTTCCACTCAATGGTTTAAGTGTGATTATCTCCTCCTAACTATTCGGAGGAGACTATATCTCATCATGTCCTCCCAGTCTAGTATTAACATATTATCAAAGAGTTTATACTAAACTCCGAGAACTTTAAGAGCTATTATGAGAATTCAACTCATTCGGGCCTCTCGTCTGAAGGTTAAAATATGATTCAATGTGGTTGTACCTTTTCATCTTTTCCCGCCTAAAAGGCTAGTGGAAGGGAAAAAAAATATTATTTTTGCCTTTTGGATGACATGGCCCTTTTTTATGGCCAAATATTCTGAATAACGTGTTTGGGCCACAACATATACACGTCATGGGCTTGTCCGACCTACGTCACCAACCATCACGTCGCTTCAACTCCTTTTACCTCCAATAATACTCTCTTATTTTACTTCATTTGTGTTTTTTACTTCCGCAGTTTCATACATCATTCCTATATCTGCGTGAGAGTTTGGTTCGTCTCCTTCGGCTGCTGTCTAATCCTTAAGGTATCAATACTTCTTTCTTGTCCTCTTTATAATGGCCAAATAAGATATGAATAGGTTTGAATCCACATTGACACAAATTGAGCTAGATACCATTGTTACCACGTCTGGTATCCCTACAAATCTTCACCCTTGGTTGCCTGCTATTGGTGTTAAGATGATAACCTTCCTGAGTACGCCATAGGGATTTATCATCGGATATTTGATTACTCCGGAGTTAGTATTCATTTTTCTACTTTCCTCTTAGCAGTCTTGCAGCATTTCAAGGTGAATTTTTCTCAGCTAGTATGTGGAAAACTAGAAGGGGGTTTGAATAGTTTTTATCGTTTAAAAGTTCGTTTTAAGAAACTATAGATTCGTTTGCTTGATGTGAAATCAACACGCACGAAAAAGACGAAAAAGTAAGTGAATGCAATAAGTAATAAGTAAATGCAAGATAGAAATGGAAAGAGCAAACCAAAGATACGATGATTTATAGTGGTTCGGCATTAAGCTTCCTTCCTCGCCCTACTCTACTCCCGAGTACCCAACTCGAGAGTTCGCGAGCACTATATTAACAAGATCCCTCTCGGCGGAGAAAACCTTAAAACATCACTTAACTTCTTTACCGATACTAAGGTAGATATCGAGTCTTTCCCAAGGTAATACCAACCTTCCTTCACAATATATTTTAAGGCCTAAATTACTAACCGGTCCCTCAACGTTGGTGTATGATGATGACTAACAACTTTGTTGTATGATGGTGGAGTATAATGACACAACAACAATATACAAAGTTAAACAACTAAGTAAAGATGCACACACTACTAACTACAACAACACTTAGAAGCTTGATGTTCTTCTTGTGTTCTTTACTTACATAAAGTGGTAAATGATAGATCACTTGTAATGAGTTATAGAACAAGTGTAATGATCAAAGAGTGTGTATTGGATGATATGCAAGTTAGTATTTAGAAAGATGTTAGAGAAGTATACAAAGGGATGAACCAAATATATGAGCAATGGGCTTTATTTATAGGGGAAAAAATTTGCCTATTTTTTTGAAACCGACAGATCCGTCCCTTATAATAAGGGATCCGTGAAGTGTCTGGAGACAACAGTTTTTCTAATGTGTTTAATTGTTTTTAACCAAGAATCTTTCCAAAATATTTTCTTCTAGAAGGTTAATCTTTCTTAACATTAAAATAGAAAGATTTACCATATTTGGTAGAAAGGGGTTAGATTCTTTTCATAATATTGCTTAATTATTTTGTCTCTTTTGTTTAATCATTTGTCTTATTTGATTAAGAGATGACTAGTTGTTTAAGCATAGTTTTATTAGAAAAGCTTTGTATAGACTTGTGTAAGCAAATGTTTAATGCTATGTATATGTGATTGGTTCTTTGTCATTTGACAAGCTTTATAATATCATTGTTCATACCTTAAGTGATTGTCGTCGAGACGGGAAATTACGACTAATAACTTGTTTACGTAAACTTTTACGTGGTATAATTTTATAATTGTCATTACCAAAGCATTGAGAGACCGTAAAATAGAAATAACATTTTTAAGTGATATTTGTATTAACAATCTACCTCTTTTTGATGATGTCAAAATATAAACTCATATTTAGCAAAAGTCTTAGTATGCAAGTTTTGAGTTATGAGTTTACGTCATTTCTCCCCCTTTCTGCCGAAACAAAAAGTGTAGAGTAGCGTAGTGAAAACTAGGTGACGATGCAAATGCTCCCCTTTGGCATATTATCCTCCTTGTTTGGGGCACTAAGGAATCGAGCTATTGAGACGTGCTACAAAAAAAGGTTAGCGTACGAGCATGGATATGAAGATCATCACAATATCTCAACCACAATATGTAAACAACCATAATACACAACCAACCATAATACATAACCACAATCATGACAAGCAATGCATGATGACACAACAAAGCATGAGAACACAATTTAAATAACCTTCATTTCATTATAAGGAAATAAAGGTAAAATTTTAAAAGAAAAACAATCTAAAAGATTATAAAGAAAGAAAGAGAGGAAAAGATAGTCCTAATAGCTTCCAACTCTGAATATTACTTAATAATAAGCAAAAACCTAGTGGAAGGGTTAGTGGTGCGGGTGGTGCTTCGAAGTGGTGTTGGATGTAGGAGAACATCAAATTGACCCTTTCCAGAAGCATCCGGAATTGTTCTCGGTTGTGGTGACAATACATGCAAAACATGCCATTCGATTGTGGATGGTTTAAGAAGTCCAAAGGACCTCTTGGTGATGAGGATTTTTGTGGTTCCTTTTTACGGATTCAACCACTCTGAAAATCCTAGAGGATAGTCATGAGAGTTGTTTAATGCGGGAAAAATGTTACTCCCAATGACTAGTGAGTTTGGTTGTGGTGGTGGTGGAGGATGAGAAGTCATTGGAGGAGCTTCATTGATGTTGTTAATGAAAGGATTTGAAGGTTGAGAAGTGTGTGGGGTGAGGCTCCAATGGTGACACTTTTATTGTTGTAGGAGTAACAAGTACACCAACATTGATTGGTGAGGGTGATTTTGTGGATGGAGAAGTGTTGAAAGGTAAAGAGTTAGCTCTTTGCAAGGATGGTGTCTTAGATGGGAGCTCTAGGTGGACTTGGTGATTGTTGAGAAGGTGGTAGATATGGAGAAGTTGTGCTAAAGTTATCTTCACTAGATGTGCAAAGATTGATGATATGAGGTTTGCTAACTCTTATTCTTGTTGTTGTCTTCTTCTTTTTAATGATGTGGATGAGGAGTTAAAATGTAAGATTATTGATATCATAACACCACTTGAGATTAGTGTGTAATTCGTGAGTTTAGAGAGAGAAAGAGATGAGAGAATGGGATGTTAGAGAGAGAAACAAAAAGAAGAAGGTTAGATTCAAATGAACATCCAACCCTCTCCCTTGTGGGGAGAGGGATATTTATACAAGTTTCTTACGCCCTCTTTCGGGTTGTGGATCAGGCATACAGTGGGTAAAGACCCGTCCTTCTTTCACGGTGTTACTTACGCTAATCTATCACTACTAAATGACGTTAAGTCTACGAGCTAACTTATGCTAGACTATACTTGGGGTGACCGACTCTTCTATATGGATTTACCAAATCCTAACAATCTCCCCCTAAGGGAGGTCACCCCATGAATTACATTTTGAATCCTAGCATTCTATCATTAAATTCTTATTCGAGCTCGTAGACTTTGATTCTTCAGAATAGACAACTTTGCATCTTCAGTAGTGTTTCTTGACATGAATTTTTCTTTGTCATGTGATCACGCTTTCTTTTAGATCATTAGCCACAGTGAATCTCCAACTCATCTTTTGAAGTATTGCCATCATGTGATGTTGTGACCTGGACCGACATGCTTACAGTTTCTGTATCATGACATATTTTCATCAGAGTAGCGGAAGCATTGTTGTACGTTTTGATTGTCATGATTTTCTTCAATTATGAGTGTGTGATGTGAGCATGCGGTTATGAATTGACGTCTCATTGTCCATCATCTGCAGTCATCGGGAGTTCCTGCAAACGACAGTTAGCAATAAACACACGAAAGTGTCTTTGTTCACTTTCGTTGAATATGGTTGCAAGAACCACGGTTCCCCGTTGATCAGTATATATACTGCCTGTGATCAGGTAGAATTCTGAAGAATCTCCTTAACAGGGTTTCGCAGCTGTACTAGCCGTTCTCAAAGCAGAGCATCTCTAAGCAGACAACACGGAGTGAGTGAACCAGCGAATTGACATTCACTTATTGATGAGAAATTGATTTAATAAACAATCGCGTATTGCTGAATAAAGAGTTTTTGCAATACGACAAAAGTTTTATTAACTAAATCAAGATTCAATCAAAAATACTTTTGTTTGAAAACATTAATGCGTAGTCGATGTGCTAGAAAAACAATTTTTGAGCACATCGAAAGGTTTTTCCAAAGTAGCCATCAACTCATAACCTGGAACAAGGTTGATTCAAATGTGAATCGCCCCATCATTTCTTTCCAGTTGTCACAAGTTTGATCCTTTGAAGGATCTCACATGTCACCCACCAAGAGCTTGTTTGATGTTGGCTTTAGAAGGATTTCCATCTTCATTGTGAATACTTTACATATCACTCAGATGTTTAAGCAATACCACAAGGATAGTTCGTAGGACTCTCAAAATATATTCTTACTTTCCACATTATGTGAAACATCAAGTCTTCATGAACATGTGTCCTAATGAGATTTTGTGGATGATCTCTTGGCTTTAGACTCAATGGTGCACATTGGTATTCCTATACGGAGACTAGGGAGAGGGTCTCCTTTTTCAATATCAACCATCTCTAAGAGAAAGTCAATAGATTATGTCGGTTCCCCGTGAGAATGAAACAAGTCCTTTTAAGAGAACTTGAGTACCTGGGAAGTTTAGTGCAATGCGTCACTGGGTCCATGACGTCTTGTCTTCAATACCGGTGTTACCTTAGTAACCACCAGTAACATATATATTGAACTCGGTTTTACGCCCTAAGGTTGAATTATTGGAGGGCTATTTCTTTTCACCCTTTTACTTTTCATTTCTTTTTCATTCTTCAACCCCTTCAGTGCTTACCGAGACTTCATCACTAGAACCTTGTTGGGTTTGTTCCATTCATAGCTCCATCTCAGTCGGCGCTCTTCCCTTATTCTCACTTTTCTCCTTTTTCTTCGTAACTAAGGACTTCTTCACTATCAAGTGGATTGTCCCTGGGTAGATCCCTCCGGCTCTGGCGGGATCGTGGGAACTAATACCTAACCTTAACATCCTTATACCTTCGGTAAATTAAATACAAGGTCGGTCTTTGAAGTACTTCCACGATCACAATTGCCATAGAAAACCATTTGAAAATCAATCAAGGTACTTATGATAAAACATTAAAGCCTTTGTACCTTGATAGTTTATTAGATTTTGAAATACTCTCCCTCAATATGTGCATCAATTTATGAAAACGTTTAGCACATATGAGAGAGAAGCCTATACTTTGACTCATAAAAGATCACATTTTATCAGATTTCATATTTATATCACATTCTCTCCCCCGATCAAAAATTTCAAATCCTTTGAGACTTTGGATCCCAAGTGATTTAAATATGGTTTTTAGAAAAACTTGGGAGAAAATGTGGTCTGATTCAGTATTTCTGATAAGAAAAATTACTATGCTCTCTCTCAATTCAAGAGGGAGTTTACTAATTATTATCATACTACTACTGTTCACTGCAAAGTTATTATGTACACATATTACAACAGTACACCACAAGAGTTCTAATTATTACAGAGATGATATTATCATTCGGTTCTCTGTAGCAGTTTATAGTTTCCTTCACGAACTCTTCCACCTACAAAACTTTCCAAGCTGCGGAAGACTCTCCTTATCTTGAGCCTCTTCCTGATAGCAAATACGAAAGCCTCACTAATTTCCACGTCCTTTTTTTGTCCAAAACCTAGTACTCATCCCTGGTCTCATCCCGATCTTATATTCTTTCACCCTGTAATCCAAGGCTTCTTCAATCTGTCGTTGAGTACCGTCGCTGAACTTGTGTAGCTCATTAAACCTCATGATCATCTGAATCCCGTATTTATCACTAAAGATAACAGCTCTTGGAGACTCGATCACTGAGTAGTCATGTTTGAATTCAAATCCTTTAGCTTCCCATCGAGGCTTAGTAAGGTTGACTTGAGTCTTTTAGCCCTCAATCCCAAGCTGAAAGTCTCCAACTCTTTGTCTGATGACTAAACCTCTCGTCTATAAGTTGATTGCTGCAGCTAGAATCTTCTTATCACATGGGGATATATGATCTAGATGGCCTTGGAGGTTCAACAGGTAAAGGTCTTCAAAGTCATTAGGATACAAGTTCTTGAAGCCATTTTCCTCTACGACATGTTCCTTCTGATCAGCTATCACGGGAGGACAATTTTCTTCAAGTAGTCGTACCCGTACATTTGGAAGATCTCTACACTAACCACACTTAAGATACGCATGTGCAAAACACTTTCAAATCTATATGCACATATTGAGGGGGAGCAACTTTTTGAAAACCACATTCTTTCCCAAAAATATCTTTAACTAAGTATGAAAAATACTAATCTTGATCGGGAAGGTGATGTAGATATTTTTAGAAAATGTTAATCAATGAATTGAATTCTTCCTCTTGCCTCCATGTGCCAAAATGTTTTCAAATATTTGATGCACATGTTGAGGGGGAGATCGTTTTCTGAAATATCAAAAACAATTCAGGTACAAAATGCTTTGATAATATATCACAAGTATCTGGATTGATTTTCAAATGGTTTTCAATTGATTCCAATGGCAGATGAACAATACCATAAAGACCGACCAAATTTACTTTATGTATGGTGATATAAGGATGGTTAGGCCAAGTATTCGTTCCCACGATCCCGCCAGAGCCGGAGGGATCTACCCAGGGACAATCCACTAGATAGTGTAGAAGTCCTTAGGTATGATGAAAAAAGGAGAAAAGTAGAAATGGGAAGAGTGCCGACAGAGATAGAGCTAGAACTGGAATAAACCCAACAAGTTTCTAGTTATGAAGTCTCGGTAAGCACTGAAGGGGTTAAAGAATGAAAAAGAAATGAATGTGAAAAAGGGTGAAAAGAAATAGCCCACCGATAATTCAACCTTAGGGCATAAACCGGGTTCAATACATATGCTACTGGTTGTTACTAAGGTAACACTGGTATTGAAGACAAGACGTCATGGACCCAATGACGCACTGCACTACAACTTCCCAAGCTACTCAAGTTCCTCTTAAAAGGACTTGTTTCATTCTCACGGGGAACCTACATAATCTATCGACTTTCTCTTAGAGATCGTTGATATTGAAAAAGGAGACCCTCTCCCTAGTCTCCGGCATAGGAACCAAATGTGCACGATTGAGTCTAGAGCCACGAGATCATCAATAAATCTCATTAGGACACTGTCAATGAAGACTCTCTGTTTCACACAATGTGGAAAGAGAGAATATATTTTATGAGTCCTACGCATTATCCTTGTGGTAGTGCCAGAACATCTGAGTGATATACTAACATACTCACAATGAAGATGGAAAGCCTTCTAGAGCCAACATCAAACAAGCTCTTGGTAGGTGGCATGTAAGGTCTATTCAATTGATCAACCATGTGACAACTGGACAGAAACGATGGGGCGATTCAATATTGAATCAACCTTGGTCCAGGAAATGGATTGACGGATGCCTTTGAAAAACCAGTCGTTGTGCTCAAAAATTCTTTTCTATAGCACATCGACTGTGTATTAATGTTTCAAAATTAAAAGGTGTTTATGATTAATAATTGATTTACCATAAAACCTTTGTTGTATTGCAAAACCCTTTATATTAAGCAATACACGATTGTTTTTCAAATCATTTTTCATCAATCAGTGAATCTCAAATTCGCTGGTTCACTCATTCCGTGTTGTCTTCTTTGAGACGTTCCAGTTTGAGAATAGCTAGAGCAGCTGCGAAACCCTGTCAAGGAGATTCTTCGGAATTATACCTGAACACAGGCAGTACTTGTACTGATCAACGGGGAACCATGGGCCGTGTACCTCAATTCAACGAAAGTGATCAAAGACACCTTCGTACGCTATCTTGCTAACTGTTGTATGCAGGTACACCCGACGTTTGTAGCTGATCAGATTAGAGAGGTCAATCAATAGCCGCATGCTCACACAACACATTCATCTCTAAAGAAATCATGATAAGTGCATCAACGACTCTGATATTTTCACTCCATGCTTCTACTACGCTGCTGCAAATATCATGAATCAACTAAAGCTTCCGCTACTCTGATGAGAAGATATCATGATCCAGAATGTGAGCATGTCGGTCCAAAAAGTCACAACATCACAAAATGTCAACACTACAAAGGAAGAGTCAAGAGATTTATGGTAGCTGATGATCTAAAAGCTGGCTCAAAAATCATTATCACGTGGATCGGTTAAAGACCACCACTCAGATTAACCCAACATGCAAAACATGAAGAATCAAAGACTACGGGCTACATAGCAAAGAACTTTAACAAGAATCCAAGAACAATCTTAATGTAATATCTGTTTATATTCAATGTATCTTGAGGTGACCTCCCTTAGGGGGAGATTGTTAGGATTTAGTAAATCCAGTTATTAAAGTGTCGGTCACCTCAAGTGTATGTAATGGTTAGAAAGCTCGTAGTCGTAGCTATTTAATGTTAGGTAGCATTTAGTTTAGTAACACGGTGGAGGACGGACGAGTCTTTACCCACTGTATGCCTGATCCACAGCCCGTAGGTGGCGTTTATGTATGATACTATAAATACCCTCTACCTCCCAAGGTAGAGGGTTGGAGCTCATAATAATACTTTCACTTTCTCTCACTAAGTTCCCTAAACCTCTAAACTTTCTCTCTCTAAAACCTTAATGTGTACGCCCACTTATGATCATGGTTTGATGTGTTTGTGAAATCCAATATGTTACACAGTGCCTTTTCTGTGACCTATTTCACTATGTTGTTTTTCTTCGTTTTGTTATCCAATCGAACTTAAAACGCGCCATTTTTCAGTAATTACTTCCTAAGTACCTAAAACTCAAATAGAAACGATTTAGGATAATAAATGATCAAATAAGTACAAATTTAGAGGCTAAATGACCCCTTAAAAACGTATAAAATTACACCTCATCAAATACCCTACACTTGGGATTTGCTTTTCCTCAAGCAAATATGCTTTCACCCAAATCAATTTACAATATAACTCATTCTACAATAGCCATAACAAGCTCAAAAATTATACTAGCACATCACATTAAGTGTTTGGATTCTCTCATATCTCGGATGACTAGTCAATAACGCTAAGTCCTTAGAAAATATTCATTCGTGGTGGAACCTACTGGTATTCCGGGATAGGGGTGTAACACTAATCATATGACAAAACCACTAATTGTGACCACACTAGTTGGTAGGTTATTTCTAGGACGACTAGTGATGTAATTCGACTCATCAACTTAGAATGCGGTGTAGGATGAGGCTGACTCTACATGGTAAGGTTAATGCAAAAGTCTACTTGGTTACTGTAATCACTAATATGTATGCCTATGACATGAACTGTTTATACACACACACAAAAATTTCTTTTCAAGTATATAAGTGAAAAGTTCCTTTTTTTTGGGTAAAAGGTCAAAGACCTGGTAAATAAAGTGAAAAGTTCATTTTAAACAAAATTTAAAGGTAACTACTTCCAGTATAACATGATCCTTCCTAAATTAGACATAGGTGATCAGGCTATTTCTAATTAAGGCTTAATAATGCAATTCTCAGCTTAGTCAAACTAGTTTTATGTTTCTTAGAGTTAAATAGCATCAACCATGTAGAAAACTAGAAGGGAGGGGGGTTGAATAGTTTTAACGTTTTTGTCATTATAAAAATGACTTTTGAAAAACTTTGATTCGAGTTTTCATGAAATCAATCAATCACAATATGAACACAATATAACAATACTAGAGATAACAAACAATAATAACTAAGGAATATAAAATGCGAGAGCAAAGCAAAGAGTTGGAAAGATCAAACCAAGATACCAAGATTTATAGTAGTTTGGTAATGAATCTCCTATTCGCCCTACTCCACTCCCCGAGTACCCAAATCGAGAGTTCACTGCACTATGTCAACAAGCTCCATTCTGGCGGAGAAAACCATACAACGTCGTTTATTCTAATTTCAGACACTAAGCTAATGTCGAGTTCTAATCTATCTAGAACCAATCTCACACACGATCTACCCCGACCCTCACACAAACTACACAAGCTCCAAGATCTACCCTATCTTCACATGATCTACTCAATCCACACACGATCTATCTAATCTACACTCTATCAACACAATCTACACAAGATCTTTCCGATCTCTACACGATCAACCCGATCTACGCAATCTAACTAAGTATGATGATAAACAACTTGATGTACTACAATATACAACAAGTAAGTAACAAGTGTTACGAGTGAACTACACTAATACTACAACACTTTGTATCTTCTCGATACGATGTGTTTTTCCCTTGCACTAGTAGAGGAATGAAGGTGATCACTTGAATAGATGATTGGATCACTCTTAAACAAAATAAAACTAACTAAATGATCAAAGAAAGGAGAATGTATAAGGAAGACTTTATCAGAAAAGACTGTGTGAAAAATTATGATTGGGAGTGTAAAATGGTCTACTATTTATAAAGACAGAAATTTTGACCATTACAGGGGACGGTACCATTAAAGGTGCACCGTACCATTAAATTTAACGGTACCATCCACTTTAATGATACCGTGTTAGATAGATGGTGAAGGTTTATAATTTTGGGGGAAACATAGTTGTTACAAATTTAAATAAAATGCCCCATTAAAACATTTCTTAATAATTCAAAAACAAAATTGTAAAAGCAATTTTTGAAAAAATGTTTTGTCACATTTATAAAATATGAAGTTTAAAACAAAAAAATTATTTCTTTGATCATCCGTCAAGTTTTAAATTTGTTTATTCATACCTTGAGTGATTTACATCGAAATGGTATTTTACAACTAATAACTTGTTTACGTTAACTTTGACGTAAAATATTTTTACAATTTGTTATTATCAAAAAGTAAAGCTGTCAAAAATATAAATAATATTTTTAGACATTATTGTATTAACATACCAGATTGTTTATAAGACAGTAGCCAAAACAGTATATAAAGTAACACCAAAACGGTTTATAAGATGATAGCAAAATAGTTTATAAGATAATAGCAAACTGTTTTATAAGATGGTAGTAAAATAGGGAGTGTAACAGACGAAAATTGTCATAACACATTGATATAAAATGATAAGAAGTCATAAGTCAAATAAATTCCACAACCCAAGATAAACATACATTAAATCCACACAATACAACGAAGTTCATAGGAAAGTACTAATGCAATATCTCAAGGAATATAGCCCAAGAAGGCATTGACTTAGGTCTCACTATGCAAGGCAAGAAACTCTGTCCTCAAACATTATCATTACCCGTCACGATGTTAGGGTCCTGGCGAGCTTCTCCTCCTCCTAACGCGTACGCTCTCCCACGAGCTCTTTCTCCATCTTGATTCTTCACCTTTGGGAGATCCTTCCTGAAATGTCCTATGTTTCCACACTCAAAGCAGCTTCCCGGAGTCCTCTGATTTGTAGGATTCCTATAGTCCCTAGTTTGGTGACCGCACTTCTTCCATATTATAAATGGTTCGTTGCAATGACCTAAGTGGTGGAGATTGTACGTGTTACAGTTAGGTAGATTCCCAACATATCCCTTCTTGACATCTGGCCAAGCAGTGTACTGTAACAATTCGCCTTTACGGGTTACTCTTCACTTTTACTATTCACTCCTGATACCCGCACCACCTTTTGACTAATACATTTTAAATTACCTTGCCTAGTCATATACCTAGTCATCAACTAGATATTATTTAGATAATACGTAGTTAAATATCTTACAAAATATCTCACTAAGAGAAGTAAAGTTGAAATTCTCTTATTAAATATCTTACCATTCTAGGTTTTAACAGCGTTTACATGCTCCGTCAAACTTATCACTCATTTAATATGCTAAGATAGGTTATATTAATAAGTTTTAATATTTTTATAAGTTTCATATTTTTAAGGTACCCGGCAAGGTTATCAAAATCGCGATCCTGATCGTAGGATCGTACGATCCTACGATCCTACACACAAAAAACGATCAGGATCTTAACAAGATCGTAATCCAGGTAGGATCGCAGCAGGATCGTAGGATCGCGCGTAGAATCGTAGGATCGGATCGGATCGTACAGGATCGCCGATTACTAGTTTTTTTTTTTTTTTTTTTTTTAACTTATTAATTATAAGCTTATGTCTTAAAGCCTAATGACTAAGAATTTTTCAAAAAAAATTATTATTTTGGTGTTGTTAATTAATTGTCTCTTGCAAAAATAATGAGTGTAAAATCATTATGTTTTATGGGCTATTTAGAAATATTTTAGACGTGTCTTTTTGGGTTTATTATGAAAAACGATTTCGTGCTTTGTAAAATGTTAGAAGCTTGTTTTTTTAAGTAAACTATCTACATACTTGACCCAATTTTGTTCATATTTTATTTTATGTTACATATAAAAGCATGAATATTCTAATTTAATTTATTTGATCATCAAGAAAAAAAAATTCGTAATATTATCGAGAATATTGAATTTAATTTATTTGGTCATCAACAAAAAATTGTGTTGCCCTCTATTATAAATTATGTCGTTTCATTTTCAGATACAATTCTTTTATCTTTTTGCATGAATCTATATATTATAACAAAAAATTTACAGAATCACGTGCTAATAAATTAACATTATCTTTTTGCATAAATGTTATCACGAAAAACCTATAATAAAAAACATTAAAACAAAAAGTAGGTGCACCGTGCATGTATGTAGTAACTTTGTGCAAGTATGGATTGCAATATATCTAATATTCTACTACTACGGTACTTGAACATATAACTTTTTCTTTTATCATCCATTTAAATTCGTTTATCATATGAAATATTATATAGAAATATAAAACTACAACCCCTATACAAAAATATTTACATAGGCGATCTGATCCTACGATTACGATCTTGCAAAGCCAAAAACGATCCTAGGTAGGATCCCGATCCTGACAACCTTGGTACCCGGTTTTAAGTTTCGTAATTTAACGACTTACTGTTAGCGATTACCGGGACCAAACCTCACTCCGTAAACAAGATAATACCAAGAATGATGCATCTAGTCACCCTATCTCATTTTGGTCGACTTCCTTGAAGTCTTGTTGCTAAGAAAGTGTCTTGGGTGATTACATGTGTTTATACACTTGATTAAGTTATCAAAATATCTAAAAGTCTTCATTTTTGCACCTCCTTTAACTAATAGTCCTATACATACTCATTCAAATGACTTAAAAACTCATTCAACTCATATATTTCATCCCCATAACTAAAACTCAAACAATCCCAAGCCATTCATCTTTGATCTTCATACAATAAATAACATACCAAAGTTCAAGACCTAAGTGCTCTCTACCTAGTTCTTAAGTTTGTTTCATGATTACATGGTTGAATTAGAAGTTATACAAGGGTTTAAAGGGCTTAAGTTACAAGGTTCTTACAAGTTTAGATCAAGCCTAGCAAGGGTTAGCAAGATGGATAAAAGATTGGAAGCTAGGGACTTTGGTTTAAAGGAGTTTAGAATTTAGTGTTCTTGTGTTCATGGTTCTAGTTAAAATTTATCGCAAGGATTGTAAGCAAACTCTTATGTTATCATTATATTTCTGTAAATACTAGTATTTCATGTATGTAATATGTTTTGTATGCTTATTATGGTTGATTGTGCTTGGATAGTTGGACTAAAACACTAGAAACCGTCGAAAGGACTTATATTGTAAAACAGAAACTGGACAGGGGTTGTAAACGTAATTACTGGGAAAAATCTATGAACTGGAAAACTTAGGTAAAAATACAGGATAGTATAGCTATGTCTTGTGGTCATTTTTCTGCTTGGTTCACCCCGTCACTCATCCGTATGAATAAATTAGAGCCAAAACGGTAACAAGTGTCAATATCTGAGTGACAGATTTCAATCGGGCAAAACTCATAAAACCTTACTAGAACCCCCTGTTGGTCAAAACATAAAAGTTGTAGCTAACATCCTAACTTAAATTTGTCAAAAAACCAAGCGTAAAACGGAGTTATATAAACCTACTTATGGCCATTTCCTTGAGATTGTGAGTTGATGTAACCAACAACATGTATTAAAAAGGGTAAATTAGTAATTTGACCTTAGTTAAGTAACTTTAGGGGCAGTGGAACCCATAAATATGTAAAGTTAATTTAAATACCTTTCCGAAGACGTAAAAACCGAGTCGTGATCTTTTACGGTTTAGAAATAATGGGTAGATTTAGACGAGAAAACTTAAATAAATGAAAATCTCAAACTAGACTTAAACACTTATACGACTTTACAAACGTTAAGTATCCAAGCATAATTAATGTAATAACTATATAAGGCATGTTTATATATTCAATTCGTTATTTTAGAACCTAATACATAACATCATATTTTAGGTTGCGCGTAGAGGTTTCCCCGACTTATCCATCAATTCCGTTATACGTTTTGATATCATTAGTTCAAGGTGAGTTCGTAGCCCCACTTTTACTCGCTTAATCATTTTATAAACTCTTTGTGGGAGATACATACTCAACTACTTGCTTTTACTTTTACAAATACACTAAACTTTAACATATTACTGTGAGTTTCATAGCCCCACTTTTTCTCGTTTAAATTACTATACTCTTTGGGGGAGATACATGCTCAATTATTTAGTTTCACAAGTACTCTAAACTTTTAAGCATTACCGTGATTCATAACCCCGTTCTTACTCTTTTAATACTCGTTTTACAAACTCTTTGGGACAGATACATGCTACACTTTTATAACGATCACAAATACTTGAAAACTATACCATGTGCTAATTTAGTCAAACATGATGTATTATTATCATATTTGGTCAACATGTTCGTACCAGTATATGTCTTAATGCATAACTATTGCTATGTATTTATTATGTGCGGGAAGTGATTCCCAGTATGTGCTAAAGTCAACATGATGCATTATTATCATATTTGGTCAACATGTGCGTACCAATATATGCTCTAATGCATGACTATTACTACGTGATTATTATGTGCGGGAAGTTGTTTCCCAGTATGTGCTGTTTAGTCAACATGATGCATTATTATCATATTTGGTCAACATGTGCGTACCAATATATGCTCTAATGCATGACTATTACTACGTGATTATTATGTGTGGGAAGTTGTTTCCCAGTATGTGTAGTTTGTTGTGCATCTTGACTATATGTTGGAAAACTCTTGTGGTGTGTTATCAAGTTATCGTAAATATTGTGATTTATCTAAGTACTTACATATATCGTATATATATGGCTTACTCATACTATATTTTAGCAGTGGGTTGTAAACACACAGGTTGCAAGTTTTGTATGGCTAGAACTTGGAACTAAGTGGATTTACAATGCCTTTGCTGTGTGAACATTCTTTAAAGGCTTACATGTTAAACAAACTCTATGAACTCACCAACCATTGTGTTGACACTTTTTAGCATGTTTATCTCAGGTCATAAGGCGATAGCTAGTATTTGAAGCATAGAGTCGCACGACATTTTGTAAACATTTATGTATTATACTTTGGGACCTCATGTTTGTAACTCTGAGTTTATCAATCGAATGGTAACTTTTCAAAACGTCTCATTTAGAGGTCGTTTTCTATAAATTGTACTTTGTATTATGAAGTAGCACCCTAGTGATACAATCTTCCGCTGCAATATTTTGGGGGTGTTACAGATTGGTATCAAAGCCTTGGTTATATAGAACTAGGTTGCATTTAGAACATAGACTATAACTACTATATACGTTGAGACCTTCCTCCCTATCGCTTTGCACACTTTATACTTTTTCGTAATTTTAGCACCTAAGGGAGATTACTATGAATTGACAGAAACACCAAACATCATACGAATCGATTAGTCTGAGCATTGCATTGTTACTCCTAAATTATAGATAGCCTGATCACCTATGTCTAATTCAGGAAGAATCATGCAATGAACGGAGTAGTAGTCTCATATGTGTAAGCAATTCCATAATCGAGCCAAATTTTCAAAAGATCTCCTTTAAACCACTTGTTTCCCAGCTTGATCTAAGTGACCGTTCTTGTTTGATGAGTTGCGAAAATCAAGCTAGAATCAAGTTGTTACTCAAACTGATTTAGCCTAATCTCATGACAGTTCTTGTTTGATGAGTTGTGAGATTAAGTAAAAATATACCAAACTTATTATTTACCTCAGCTTATACCTTCATTGGTCCATCAAATGAAAAAATCGAAACAAAAAGAATGAATACGAATGAAGATCGAGGGCATAAAACATCCATTAACCAAAACCAACACCAACAAAAATCCATAACTACCTAATATCTATAACACATCACAACTACAACTTCATCAACTCCAAATATACCTCTATCCTATCTCCACTTCACCAACTAAGAGTCGAATTACATCAAGAACAACAACACGATCTCAGAAATGCTTTCATAAGAGTACACGACTTGAAGGTGATGAAAACGAAAGCAATTAGTCAATCATTGATCAAACTCAAACTTAAATTGAAATAAAACGAACACATCTCAAGATCTCAGAACGGGTTCAATTTTTAATCTTTCAAAAGATTTCTTTTGTTGAACCTTTATCATCATTGATACATCTTTGTGAAGCAAAACCTCAATTAATATCCTTATAAGAAGAATGTCTCATAAATATTATGTTATGATTTATCTTTGATTCGTTATATGAACAACAAATGAATAACATCACATAAAACCTACCTGAGACCTTTAATTAAAGATCTTGAAGGGACGATTTTTTTTCTTCATCCATGCAAAACAAAAGAAAGAAGGGCGTTTTTTGTGTGTTTGTTCGTGGGTTGTGATATATGACGGATATGAGATGATGATGATGATTGAGATTGAAATGATAAGATAAGACCGGCTAAATGAGGTGCGTTTGTTGGATGGGATGCTAAGCTTGGTGAGAGGAACTGATGTAAGAATGTGGGAGGCGTATTTTTTTTTCAGTTGTGAGTTTTAGGTTTAGGTTAAATGTTAAGTTATTCTTATAACTGGTAAGTATAGTGCTCACTGGATCGGGAATTTCATTTGGGATTGGATTGGGTGTATTTGTTAATGGGTTGTCAAGTTACATTTAAATCGAATGGTTAATGGGCTGCGACCAGGCTTATAATGGATTTGGACTAAAATTGGACTGAAGTGTTATAAGGTGTGTTGGATATGGACTAATGTTATAATTGGACTTAAATGTTGTTATCCGAATTTTCTCATTCAAAAGAATTTTTGGATACAAATTTTTAAAGTTTGATATTAAGAGTGGTATTTTGGTATGATACAATATTCATGGGGGATACATATTTCACGGCTTGAATTGTTATTTATTTGATCAAAAAATGACTACGAGATTTTTTGTACGGTATTATTGATTTGGAATTGAAGTAACGTTTCACGGGTGTACTTTTTTATCTTTGAGACGTTGGTTGGTTGGTTTCATGTCTCACGATAACTTGTCTGGGCATTTTTCATACGATTAAGAATTGACAATCTAGTTATAACTGATATAAAGAGTTACGTTGTAGTGCTCACAGTGTATAACTATCACTTTAAGGAAGTTGTAGTACTTAGTGTCACACGGATTTGTGGATTGTTCAAGAAGATAGAACAAGCATTAAGTCACAAAATTAGGATGTTTACTTCCTTTTCAATTTGGTCATATCGGGTTGTCTCCATATGTGGTCATTGCTATTAGCCGATGAATTCAAAGGAGGTTCGATTTCAGGTTGGTTTGAGAGAAGTATTGAGAGTATTTTTGCGACATATTCTCACGGATTTATGCTTAAACAAATAATGAATTTAATATTGCATCAAGAAAAAGGTAATTCTACGGCATGTACGCAACATTATGATGATAACGGTAGCTCGCAACCATCAGGAGGGAGAAGTTGGTGTTTCATATTCCGTGATTGGATTGAATGAGGGAACTGTGCTTAATACTGAAGAAGGAGAAGTAGTGTGTGTACATCGGGGCTTTTTACCAACTTGGATGCAATACTAAGTGAGTTATATTGTTACGATGTTCCCCGAACGACAACCATTGTGCTACAATCAAGAGTCTACTTTCTCCATTGTGTGTTTGAAGACTAAAGAGATTTTATGAAAGAGAGTTGTCGATTCAGGAGGGAGCACATAAAAGAAAAAGGGCTCACTAGTTAGGAGGGAGTAATAACCTAACTAGACCGTTACAGTTGAAGTTCAGAGCTACAAGGATCAGTACCGTCAGGGCCAAAGATCAAATGCCGAGATCATAGGAAGAGAGAACTTCAAGTCTGCCTCAGTATCTAGACTACAGAGACTCTGTACTTCAACAACATCAACATTGTTTATTATTATTGTAATTTAATTTGTTCATGTATTTATAGGTCTCATTGTAACCATTCACGTGTGACGATATCTTGGAGGGAGATTGTTAGCCTCGCTTATTTATAAAGATAACGTCACACAAGTGAATTGGACTAGATTCGTAGTAAGTTGTGCTCTTAGGGACTACTTATGTATAGCAGGCAAACATGTAGTGTGATGAGCCTATAAATACCCCTCATGAATCTCCATGAGGGGTGTGGTTAAGCATTAGGTTATTATATTGTTTCACTTATCAATAGAGTTATCCTTTTCTTGTCCACCCTCTCTCTACTCTCTCTCACTAGAAAGATGTATTCTTTCATCTTCTTTGATCAACCTAGACCTCCTGAACCACATACATATTACAAGTTTACGGTCCTACAATCTTCTTGTATTCAGGAGTGACCATGTTGTGCAAAGTAGTGCCAATTCTTGGAAATGGTTAATGTAAGCAGTGATGTCAGTTCCCTTGACTGACAAGTTCAAGAATTCAACTTCCATTTTTTGCACTTCATTCTTGGGACAGTATTCCTTAGTCATCATCCTCTTTAACCCACTCCAAGTTATCCCATAAGAAGCATCAAGTCCAACAGACTGCGCACATGCATTCTACCAAGTTAATGCACCATCCAGCAAGGTGCAAGTAGCATACTTTACTTGGCAGGTGTTTACACAGTTGCAGATGTGGAACACATATTCCATCTTCTCAAACCACCTGGTTAAACCAACCGCTCCTTAAGTCCGCTAAAGTTACGAGGCTTGCAGTTCAAGAACTCTTTGTAGGAGCAACCACGAGTTTTGTGCTCCACTTCTCCAAAGACTACCACTAGTACCATCGTTTACGCCATTACCGTTGTTGTGGTTCGCTTCATAAGCTTCAATAGCATCAACAACTCGTTGGGTAATGAGTTGCTCAGTAGCTGTTGAATTTTCAAGGTTTGTCTCCTTGGCAGTATGTTTCTTCAAAATCACAATAAGTAAAGAAGAGTGAGACGTATTAAAGACGTATCCTAAAAGAAGGTGTTCCAAGGAGGCATGTTACAAGCTGATAGGTTAATTGTCGTGTTCTAATTAACCAACGTGTTTCTAAGAAGTGGGTTACGAGGTGACGTAGGTATTCCAAAAGTAAGGGACGAGTGTTCAAAATCATCTTCAGAGATGGTTAGTAAGGTAATCAGGGGGGATCGACAGACTGTGATGGGTTTCAATATTTTATAAAACGATGTTATGTAAGGTCATGAAAATGTTTTAGAGACTATTAAAATGAGTGAGCATGTACAACATTTTAGTGACTTAGTGCGTGGACTCGCAAAAGAATGTTTGAAATGCAATGGCTATAGTCTAGGCCTAATAATGCAACCTAGTTCTCTATTGCCTGAGCTCTGATACGAAACTGTCACACCCTCAAAATATCACTGCAGAATGTAATCGAGGTGTGACTTCATAGCACAAAGACACAAGATACAAAGAATGAAATCTAAATGAGTCGTTTGAAAAAGTACACGTTCGATCAAAGAAATAATGTTTTACAATACATAGCCCAAGAGTTTCACAAAATATAATGAAGTTTTCGTTTTGCAATCAAACGGTAAGTAATGCAACAATCTCCGTCATAATGAAATCCCAAAATGCGACTCTAGGTTTAAGTATAAGTAGTATGGACCACAAGATTTCGGTGTGTGGCCATTATAACAAATACAATGTCACATAAAAAGTATTACTATTTCAGTAAGCTCATGACCCCGAAGCTTTAATCGTGTCTAGTTTTTTGCCCTTGCAGGTGTTCTTTTTTGTGAACACTCAATTTTCTCAAATGATTATGCGTTTGTTTGACATACCAGTCAAGTAAAGAAACTATCCAGATGGTGGTTTCAACCCAATAGATATATTCACAACATTCATGCTTATTACATAATTAACGGTTCATGATAGTGAGGACTTGATGGAAAGTTGTGTAACTTAGGCAATACGTAAAAGTACGAAGTACTTGTGTCCGAAAAAAAGTAAGTTAGCGTGTAATAAGTAAACGACAATGTATTCTCACCCCAAATTAGTTCAAAACGAGTACTAAACAAGTAAAAGTGAGGCTATGAAACTCACCTCAACCGAGTGGTGAATACGGGGAAATGATAAGTAAGTTCAACGAACGCAAAAATCGTAACCGAGACATCTTAGAAATGATACGACATGTACTATATACATGTGAGTTTTATAAAGTTTTATAACCCTTATATACTTGTAATGAGGTTTTATAAAATTACGTAAGTCAAAACATTTAAGAAAACTAATAAAACGCGTTTTCAATATCAAAACCCTAAAATAAAGATTGTTGATTTTAGGTTAAGCCCGACTTTAAATGGGTGTATCTCCTTTGTTTCTAGCCTGTTTTTGGTCATTCAACTCTCTAAATGTAGCTAAATATGTATACTTTCAAAAAAATCAAGACCTCGTTTTGTGAAAACATGTTTTAGATACCCGTTTATACTCAATTAATTGTTGATCTTCTGTTAGAGTGAAAACATAAACTTTTCCTGACTTCGACGGACTATAACTTACTCATTTTTCATCCAATTTTCAAAATTAAAACTCTTAGAGTTAGTTATATGTCTTAAATTTCCAAAAAGTCCAATTAGAGTTTTCAGGGTGGAGTTTAGATCCTCCAGTTAGGCGTTTTGTGTCGAGTACTCAGTTTTGCAACATTTTTTACACCCGATTTGGTTTAAAATGGTAAAAATAGTAAACAAATTCCAAAAATTATAACATTTGACCAGGAACTAACTAAGACCTATATCTAACTATGATTCTAAGGATTTTGGCCCAGATTTGGTTTAAAGTGGTTTTTGCTAGGGCATAATACGTGATGAATTACAGGACAAATTTAGGGTTTAATTAAAATAACTTTTAATCATCTTTCAACACAACAAACATATAGAGGACTAGAGGTGATATAAAATCAACCATGTAATGTTAAATGAGTATGAAATAAGTATAAGAAGTTGTTACAAGTGTTTAGAGTGGTGATGGACAAGAAATGAACAAAGGACTCAAGAAACCCTAACTTTTTGTACCCAAAACCCTAACTTATGATCACTAACACTTAACCAAATTACTAAGACCTTGAACTCCTTTGTTCCTACCTTGTTGTTTTCATGAATAGAGAGAAAAAGAGAAGTGAATGAGTGGTGTTTGATGTGCGAAGAAATGAGAGTTATGTAGTGAGTATATATAGAAGTAGAAGTAGTAAAGTTTGAATCTCATTTCCTTAACTAGTGTGACAAGCTAACCAAATGTGGCATTATGTGTTCATGGGAAGTGTATAGTGTCATGTATAAGGTGGAGGAGGGGGAAAAAGTTCTTTGCTAGTTGTATCAATCACATGATCTGACTAGTTCAAATTTAAACATCAAATGGGAAGGTTATGTTTTCCAAAAGAAAAAAGATGTTGGGCATTCCCATTTGGGAGGGGTCGGTGGAATTTGTTTTGTATGAAAAATTGAGGGGGGGGGATTTGAATTTTGATTGTGTATAAGTATAAGTATGTGTATAAGTGTTAGTGAGAAAGGTGGTGACTTAATGCATGCATGCATGAACTTAATGCAAGACGTAGACGATTTAAATAAAACTTGTAAAACCAAATGCATAGATATAAAAAATGCTTGTAAGAGTCATATAGTACTTATTTTGTGTAGACTAAACTTAGTCTAGTGTCGGTATATGTTTAAAGTAGTTTTTCGTTTTACGCAGGTTAACCTAACGGTTATACGTAAAGGCATGAATTCAAGAGTTCAAAGTAAAACGTTTTGAGTTTATGGTTAAGTAATGACTTGAAAAATGTGAGTTGTCCCATCATGTAACTCCACGTTTTTAAAACCTTAATAACCTTGGATCGATCAAAAACCTTATTCCCATCAAACTCAATGAGGACAAGCTCAAAATTTCCTACTCGACTGAATTTTTTCTCAACATCCTCGACCGCTTAAAATTCCTAGACTTTGTGCAACCTAAACCCGTAACCAAAGACTCTAGTGCCTCACCACCACCAGACGATGACTGGCTCGCCATAGACAAAATCATAAAGTCATGGATCTATCTTACTATATCTGAACCTCTCTTTGAACGTGTGAAGGTGAAACCGAGAACATCCAAAGACACATGGGATATCTTAGAAAATATTTTTCATGATAACAAGCGATCCAAGATATTCAAACTCATAGTAGAACTTCGTGACTTAGATATGGGAGACCTCACTATCCGCTGTTACTTTCCTAAAATCGAGTTGATCGGCACGAGGTTAGGAAACCTTGGTTTGAACATCAGTGAGTAAGATATCATGATGTATCCCATAAATGGTCTTAGTGATAAATACGACTAGGGTGTACACGTCATACTCAACAGCGACCTCTTTCAAAACCTCAAAAATGTTTGTTCAATGTTTACCATGGCGGAAGCGTAAATGAATCACAAGTCACATGGTCACTCTTCCACACGGACCACCAGCTCGTCCCCTACTGTCTTGCTTGTACCCTCTTCGTCTCGCCCTACAGGTTCGAACACTAGGCCTAACAACTCTCAAACTATTTGTCGCAACTTTTCTCGTGGATATTGTACCTATGGAGATAGCTTTCGCTTTTTGCATGACATAAGTTCACGTAACACACATTCTGTTTTTAATAAAAATACAAGATGGTCTTTTAATGGGTATAATACCATAACTCATGAGTCTATACCATCATCTATTACAAGCATGGGTCATACCCAGTTACTTTAGGCATATACCCCACTGTTTCAGGCTCACAAAGAATTATTAGCTTAGTCTTCACAGGCCCATAATTGCAGTTGAGCTTCTAGTGATCCAACTACACTACGCAGCCTACTAAAGGCACTATTGGGCCAAACATGTGCATGCCCACGTGTCCCAATTTGGTAATTCGGGATATAAAAGTGGACACACACAGGGGACTTGAATTCGACACACGAAACGACTCTCCCTTAAGCATTCAACACTTTGACCTTACAGGACTTCGGGGATTCTGGGTGGAACATGGATACATGTGCGCCTCTTCATCTCAATTCAAATGCAAATAATTTATGTTTCATTTTTAATGACCGTATTTTTTTCATCTGTCTTTGTTGGTGACAGGGCCTCCATTCCCGTCACTAACACATATCATAATACATTGCCTAATCCATATCGTCCTCTTTACCTTAACCACGTACTTGTCACACCACTATTGTCAAAAATCTAATTTATGTTCGTAAATTTACATATGATAAAAAATGTTCTATTGAATTTAATGAGTTTGGTTTTTCTGTGCAGGACTATTTGACCCGCCAAGTTCTTCTCAAATGTGACAGTACCAGCGATCTATACCCTATTACCAAGCCCACCGTTTACCCCCAAGCATTCATTACCAGTCATCATACGTGGCACCAACGTCTAGGTTAAGTGTTACGGTTCATCATTTCTAATAATTCTATTTTGTGTAATAAAATGAAGTCTCCTGAGCTTTGCTATGTGTGTCAGCTTGGCAAGCACGTGAGGCTTCCATTTGTCAGTTTAGATACTATTGTTAGTTCTCTTTTTGATATTGTTCACTCAAACTTGTGTACTTCTCTACTTCCGAGTCGTAGTGGAATAAAATATCATGTTTTGTTTTTAGATAATTTCTCTCATTATTTATGGGTTTATCCCTTACGTAACAAGTCAGATACTTATGCTAAATTTGCTCAATTTTGTACCTTTGTTAAAACACAATTTAAAACTAAAATAAAAGCATTTCAATGTGACCATGGTGGTAAGTTTGATAACCACAACCTCCACCACCTTTTTGACAGAAATGGCATCCACATGCGATTCTCTTGCCCTCGTACATCCCAACAAAATGGCAAATCCGAGCGCATGATTTGCACCATAAGCAACCTAATCTGAACCCTTTTATTTCAAGCTTACCTACCCCATTATTTTTAGGTTAAGGCTCTCCGTATTGCTACCTACTTGCTTAAGATACTTTCATCCACAACCATAAACAACGAAATCCCACATACTCGCCTCTACCATACCCAACCTAACTACACATTTTTGCGTGTGTTTGGTTGCCTTTTGTACCCTCACCTAGACACCTCTCACAAGCTTGACTCCTGTTCCACGCCTTGTATCTATTTTGGATACCCATCCAGTCATCGAGGGTATCAGTGTTTAGACCTCGCAACCCATAAAATCATTATCTCTCGAAATGTCACCTTTTACGAAACCATCTTCCCTTATGACTCGGTAACCTCAACTGATGCACCCTATTTTATGTTCCTCAATGACGATTCTGATATATCCATCATTCCATCCACTAAAAAATCTATGCCTACTCCCGCGCCCAACCCACCACATGAACCTCCTACTCCATCTCATACCCCCACGACCCATACCGAACCGACCTCACCAACCCAACATTCCCAGCAAATAGCTCCACCAAATCAACAGGCCTCAGCCCAATAATCAAGGCAATCCACACCCGCTCCATCAGTTCCATCATCGGCCAAAATCCAAAATGCCACCACTCCGCCCAATACACCTCGCCCTAACCTTAATTCAACTCATCCCGTGGTCACACACTTTCAACTGCATAAAAATAAACCCCCTGAGTGTCTCACTCTTAATGTGTCTGCATTTCACCCATACCTCAATCCTACAATATCGCCTTTTATGAACCTAATTAGCAACGTGTTATGTTTTATATATATATATATATATATATATATATATATATATATATATATATATATATATATATATATATATATATATATATATATATATATATATATATATATATATATATATATATATATATATATATTATGCTTATTAAAAATGAAATTTGGATTCTTGTGCCACGACCACCTGACATGAACATTGTTCGTTCCATGTGGTTGTTTAAGCACACGTACTTTGCAGATGGATCCCTTAGCAGATACAAGGCTCACCTTGTTCCTAATGGTCGTAGTCAACAGATTGGTGTCGATTGTGATGAGACGTTTAGTCTGGTTGTGAAACCGGCTACCATTCGCACCATGCTCAACTTAGCAACATCTCGACATTGGCATGTTCATCAACTTGATGTCAAGATTTCATTTTTACATGGTAACTTATCAGAGACGGTATATATATATATATATATATATATATATATATATATATATATTAGCCTCATGGTTTTCGGGATCTGCAACATCCAGATTATGTTTGTCTTCTACAACGGTCTATGGTTTCAAGTAGGCCCCTAGGGCCTGGTTCCACATATTTGTTAGTTATGTTACACGGGTTGGATTCTATCACAGTCGGTGTGATTCTTACCTATTTATCCTTCGACATGGTTTAGATACAACTTATTTGTTGCTATATGTTGATGACATTTTTCATACTGCCTTTTCTATTACATTTTTATAGCAGATTAATTCATTGTTGCACTGGGAGTTTTCTATGTCTGATCTTGGCCATCTGAATTCTTTCTTGGGCATCTCCGTTACTCGAGATTTCGAGGTTTTCCTGGTCAAGGTAAGGCTTTGAGTTATCATTTAAGTGCGGAACAAGCTTCAGGGATGTTTTTATTTCAACAGCAATATGCTTTGGAGATTTTAGAATGAGCCGACATGCATAACTGTTAGCCTTCTCGTACACCGGTCGATATAGAAACCAAACTGGGTGCAGATGGTATTCATGTTTCTAACTCGACACTTTTCTGCAGTCTTACAGGGCCTCTACAATATCTTAATTTCAGTCGACCCGATTTATCGTATGTTGTTCAACAAGTTTGTTCATACCTGCATGACCCTCGGGAGCCTCACCTTGCGGCTCTCAAGTGATTCTTCGATATGTTCGGGGCACTACTAACTATTGTCTCCAACTTTATGCTTCTTCCTCGCTCTCTTTGGTTGGTTACACAGATGCAAATTGGGCAGGTTGTCCCACCACTCGTCCTCCGATTATTGTGTATTTCTCCGCAACAACCTCATTTCATGGTCCTCTAAGCGACATGTAACTCTTTACCCTCTAGTGCAGAGGCTGAATATCGTGGTGTTACTAATATTGTTGTCGAGACTGCTTGTATCCGCAATTTACTTCGTGAGCTTCACTCGCCCTTGTCCAAGGACAATTTGGTATATTGTGATAATGTTAGTGTGATGTATCTCTCCTCTAACCCTGTGCAACACCAACGGACGAAGCATATTGAGATTGATATTCATTTTGTTAGAGATCAGGTTGCCACATGCCGTGTTCGTGTTTTGCATGTTCCATCGCGTTATAAGTTTGCATATATCTGCACTAAGGGGTTGACTTATGCCTTATTTGATGATTTTCGGACCAGTCTCAGTGTCCGTCCATCTCCCGCTCCAATTGCAGGAGGCTATTAGATGATATTAGCACGTGACCCGTCCAGTTTATTATTATCGGGCTTAGCCCATATTGTTATCATTATGTATTTATGCTTGGCATTGTACTCATTATTGATGATTGTGAATGATATAATTCTGTACTCATATGTGAACTTTTATTGTTTTTCAAAAGCTTGAGGCCGGATATAAGTTAAGAAAGCGCCTATTTATATATGCATACGTTTTTCAAGAAATTTTATTAAACATCGTAAAATAGATTAAATGTTATAACCAAATATATAGGGAAACGTTTAATAAAGGCAATGTCTAAAGTTTACAGAAATGATGTCTTTGAAACTGTTTATGGCTATTTTTAAATGATGGTGAAAAAACTGAATTATGAGATTTCAAAAGAAGTGTTGTTGACACGTGTCACAAAAATATGTTTAGTTAATTTTAGAAAAAAAATAATTAGATGGGGAATAAAAATGTGTTTTATTAAATAAAATAGACTGAATGAAAATTGTATCAATAAAAATATATTTAAAACATAATTCATTCATATATTTGGAATCAAATATTATATAACCCACACAAAATAGTTAATGCAAGCTTCAACAACGAGAAAAAAAAATGTAAGAAAACAAAAAAGAAACGTGAAAAAACCGATTTTTGTTTATTTATTTGAAAATATATCAAAGTGCTCATAGAAAGTTAATTCTTAACATTTAAGAGATATTAATATTTGAAAAAAAAAAAAAATACTTATAATTTTATCCATTTGAATTAAATGGAGATTGAGGGTGGGGATTCATTCATTGATTTATAGTTATAGACGGAGAGAGTAATAATGATTGAAGTATGAGTAATATTGTAGTTTTGGTTAAATTTCTCTATGCATTTTTGTGGTAGTAAAGAATAAATCTGAGAAAACAAAATTCGAACAATCAATTTAAGTTGTGCGTATCAAAAAGGACAATATTAGTGAGCATTAGAAGGATATATATATGAGCTAAACTCACCTCTCTTTTTTCCAAATAATTCCTCACTGAAAAAAAACACCGAATATTTGGCTTCGTTTTATATATTTGTGTATAGAAAATAAATTGGGCAACGCAGTGTTGGACCCACACAAATCGGCGCTGGGCAACTGAGAAAGGTAAATTTGATTTTTGCGGTTTCGTTAATCACTTACTTTCCTAAGCTTTAAGTTAACTGTTTATGTGTTTAGTTTATTAGTGTAAATAAGTAGAATCCCAAACACCCATTTTCACATTACTGTATATCTTAGGATAGAAAACTTCCCTGAAATTCGTTATATTTGCTTTGCTCATGTTGGTTAAGGTTTGAATGTAGAAACATTTCATGATTAATTCATTTTTGGTACCAGACATTCTTCTTAGCCAACGTTTATGTTATTTGATATCTTTATTTCATAACGAATTCGCTTTGATGCTGGACTCGGTTTAAATCGTTTTTTGTAAGTTATTGACATAATTACTTAGTAGCTAGTCTATAACATAGCCCTTCTGCCTTTACTTCACTAGTCACTTGTACTTGCTCTATCACAATTGGCATACATAACATCAACAATAGGCCTGTGAATTCATATATAATGAATTTCCAACTTTTTACTGTGTTAATACTTAATATTCATAATAGCAAGGTCAAAGTGACCCTGGCCAAGATATGAGAACTTGAATCAACCAAAACTGATAATATGTGAAACCATATCAAGATATGTAACAATGTCGTCATGTTCATAAAGGAAGCTCCGTATCTGTACAAAACTTTTTATATGAAAGATCTATGAGTTTCACTTTTGATGGTCCAATTTGCCGGAGCCTAATTCATATTGAAGGCATCCGTAGTTAAGACCTAAATTTCAGTTTGCAGAGTAAGAGAAAATTGTTTATTTACTAGATACTAAAATAGAGGAATATGTTTGGTCATATTATGTTATCCTTCAATTAAATTAAACAACTTTCTTCCTCCCACTAATTTCTGTGTGACTTTCTAATGTGTATTCACAATTCCTGAGTCCCCACGTTAATTCATACCACCAATTCACTAACATTAAGGTGGATCCACTTGGAAATAAAACATTCCTTGTTGACGGTGAGTGACATGTTGTCGTGTTGCCAATATGCAACCGTCCGATTAATGGGCAGTGCTACAATCGTTGCCACCAAAAAAAGCCCGTGACATCCTGCTGAGAAGCTGTGTTTTCATATAACGGTTTTAATTGGAGGGTGTTCTTTTACCAATTGTGGGGTTGTTTAATTGGTGAGTTTAGGAATGGGAATGATAGCCATCAAGTTTGTTTATTTGATAGATCTCGAAGTCAATATGAGAATGATAACCAACTATTTATACTCATCAAGTGGGTGGGTTATGTTAATCATTCCTGTTTTCTTCTCTTTTTTCCTCCTCCTTTCTACTCTGTCTGTTTTCACCACAAACTTATGGTCAAGAGAATGCGAATGGCTTTATTCTTCTTCACCTACAAAGTCCCTTATCCCCTGTCCTTCCACCATAATAAAATTTTCTAGGTTTCATTCTTCTTACTTTAACAGCCACAACAAACCTATAGGGTTTATTGTTCTTATTGCTTTAACAATACAGTGTTCGGTTTGATCATTTGCTACGTTTGGTACGTTTCACCGTCTTGGTTGAAGCTGTTAATTTTTCCAGGAAAACTGTATATGATTCTTCTTCATGTGCTTCATGTTCTTGCAGTTAATCCCAATTTTTCACTTAGTGGTTGCTACTAATCTGTTATTTGATTAGGTTAGTGTTTTAGATACGTGTTCCCTAATCTGAAGTTTATTTGGGTTTGTTTTTACTGTTTGAGAACCCTTAATTAAGGGAGAAACCACCACCAAATAGGTTAGTGGTAAAGCACATAACCTCCTCACAAGAGGTCTATAGTTCAATCCTCACTAGGTACACATCTGGGGTGGCCAGGGTAATGTTAGGAAACAGTAACGGGAATACCTCGGTTAGGCCGTGTACATCTTAGTCTAAGACTCGACCTCCCCGGGTACCTCATATGTTTATCCATTTTAATGAAGGGAGACTTTTCATTTTATATAAAGTTGAAATAATATGCAAATCCCACTTATAAACCAAACACCACCTCACATGTGGAATGATTTTTCTTTGGGAGTTGGATAATGTTAGTAACATTTTTTCATGGTTCAGTGACCAAATTAAAACTGAAGTAAAAGTAATTTGCTATTATTGCGCTTCCTCTTATGTTTTTGCCAATTATCCGAAAAAGGGTTTTAGGGGCAGAAGAATTACTCTTTTAAAAAACATGCATTAGTTATGGACCTTGCGTGAGGATCGCTTCGGATAATCAAACTCTAAGGATATAATATTTCAATTTCAAATCGTCTCAATTTCACCTCAGACACACGCCAAAGTAATCAGCTCATGTTACCCTTATTGATGATCACCCTGGTCCCAACTGCATAAATTTCGGGTCTTAGTTTCGCATCTTATCTATGCCCTAGGTTATGCTATGTTTTGATGTCAGAAACTTAAAAGCTGGTTATTTGTGTATACTTTCCACTGTGTTTGTATCTCCAGGGCTCGGTTGAGTCGTTGAACCATATTTTTTTAGACCATTCTCAAGTTGAAGTACACAACTTGAGTCAAGTTGTGTAATTGTGAGCCATTGGATTTGATCCAATGGCTCAAATCAAAAGAACTTCTTTTGATTTGAGTCATTGGATCAAATCTAATGGCTCACAATCTACAACTTGACTCAAGTAATAGGAGAGGATCCTTACCCCAGATAGTGATAGCTGTATCTCTCTAGTTATAAGTTGAATAAAACTAATAATTATTTTCGTTGGTTAATTGTTTTAGTTCATATTTTGTGTAACGCATGTTCTTTTATTTCTATTTAGATCCAAATAAAAGTTGGGGATCCTACCAAGACATACCGAGTCGACCGTGTGTTGGAGCAAAATGCTCAGTTACAGTCGAACCATTGTGCGAAGAACATCATTGTCAAAGTCTTGGTCACATGTGAAAACCATATCAGCTCCCCTTTATTACAATCACAGCCATTCGATCTCAACCTCCTCATCCTCGTCATCAAGCCCTAGCTTATCAATATGGAGGCGAAAGAAGGAACTTGGAAAAGAAGGTTTAATTATAGCCAAAGAACTCAAGAGACTTCAATCGAGTCCTGTCCGACTTGACCGGTTCATCAAGTCCCATGTTTCTCGCCTTCTTAAGTCTGACCTTGTTTCGGTCCTTGCTGAATTCCAGAGACAAGGCCTTGTCTTTTTATCTATCAAGGTATACTTCCATATTCTTTCTTTCTAATCATTTTCATCCGTTTATTGGTGTTCATTTGCATCATCTTATTGGCTATCATACACATTTGCAAACTTGTTAAAGACTTCTTTGAGATTAGTCAATTGATTGATTGATTCAGTCATTCGCTACTTCTACTTAACTAGTTGATAATACTTATGCTACTTCAATCCCCATGGCTCTTAGTAGGTAGTAAAATGGGTTTTTTTACACAGGTTGGCTTAAGGGCGTAATTTTAGGGTAAAACGGGTCTGGTCTGATTGGATCAACCCACAAACACCTTTTTGTTCTTTTCTGTAATGATTTAACTTGTTGAGTGACTTATTTTTTTAAAGTTTTGTGTGTTTTTCTAGCAGAGCAATCTAGTAGGTTTGCATGTGAATGCACCTTGGATATCTTTTGACCTGTTTGTATCATTTTATTTGTAGTTACATCTTTTAATTACTCTATTTTACCCGTTAGAGATCGAACATAACTCATATCGATTCATTTATAGTTAAAATGGTTGAAATTGCCACCTTTATGGATCTTAGTCAAATTATCAAATTTACTCCAATAGTGACAACGAAGATACTTGTGTACTAAAAAAATGGTACGCATGAAACTTGACAAAAAGCGGAATACTGCTTCTATGGTTCATTCCAAGAAAAATTTATGTTGCAATTTTCGTGAGGCCGAAGAAGTGTTTCATTCTCATTTCATTGTTGCAATAATTGACATTTATCTTGTTTTGGTAGACATAAAGATATACGTTATGCCATAAATTGGTTCTTCACCGGTTCATCTTTTTACGACATTTTTTACTAAAACTCCGATTTGAGTTCTGAGGTTTCATTCTGCAGTTATATGACGTAGTGCGGAAAGAAATATGGTACCGACCAGATATGTTCTTTTACAGAGACATGCTAATGATGCTAGCAAGAACTAAAAGTGTGGAGGAGGTGAAGCGCGTATGGGAAGATTTAAAGAAAGAAGAGGTACATTTTGATCAGCATACTTTTGGGGACATTATTCGGGCTTTTTTGGATAGTGGTTTGTTACCAGAGGCAATGGTCATATATGATGAAATGAGACGGGCACCTGACCCTCCTTTGTCATTGCCTTATCGGGTTATCATGAAAGGACTTTTACCCTATCCAGAACTGAGGGAAAAGGTGAAAGTTGATTTCTTAGAACTTTTTCCAGACATGATAATTTATGACCCACCCGAAGATATGTTTGAAGACTACTCGTCTGGCCAGGAGGGTGAATGCAACTAACATAGTGGTTTCAAGTACAAGACATCCTCCATGCCTTCAGAACCAAGGTATTAATTTTTTTTGAAGTTAGAACTTAGTGTGGATTATTGTGTGGGAGGTGGCAAATTTGACCCGTTTAGTTGTAAATGGAGTGATTCAAGGTATGCTTAATTGCTTATACCAAGAGGTCAAACCAGGTGAAATAAAGTGTATTTCTAATACATATAACCTCCGAACTCATTTTATTCAAAAATATATTTTATTATTAACATAAAACAGTCGTTTGTCATACGCTAATTTTTCTTATAACAAACTTCAAATAGGACAAAGTGTTTCTCGTATCGCCACACAGCCAGTGGCCCACCCACCCATCATATTTATTCATCATTTTCGTTTTTGGAACAGATCTTTTCTTATAACATGGACATGTAAAGTATTCGGTTAGGCTCAATGGTGGTTGACCTAGCATCTTGTGAGGGTTTATGATTGGAATCGAGTACTACATGAAAGTCAACAAGCTTATTTTGGCAACCCAAATCGTTGTTGCAACAGCAGGAGGTAACTCAAAATAACAGTTTTTAACTTAGATATGATGTTGTTGGGTTTCCAAAACTGGCATTTATGTATGTCAAAGTCATCTTAAATTCTTTATAGATGGTTTCGTTAAAATGAGGCAACTCAATTCATGATTCATGTTTGAGTTATAAACTAAAAGTGAGTGAGCCCTTTCTGTAAGCAGTACTTCCCCAAATTACAGCAGTAGCGCTTTAGGTTTTAAGATTTCAGTTGACAGATAGCGTATAACTTGTTGACTTCTAGGATCTGTGAAAGCTTTGGGATATGAACCAGATATGTTATTCTAAAATGTGAAGGATCTTTACATTTTGTTATGTTCAGCATCCTCATTGATTGTGTTGAAGCATTTTTAGTCAGGTTCGTGTGCTCTCAAATAAAATTCGTGGTAGGACTAGACGGGCATGTTTTGAGTCATATGGTATTGTTGCACCTAAACTCGGACATATGAAATGCCAATTCTCTATTGTTCAGATATGGTTTTGGATTATTTTATGTGTTTTCGTAACCTCTTTTTTTTTTTTTTTTTGGGTAAAGGGTTTTAAAGTTGATAAATTATATTAACTGCAATCCGTGTTTCAAACATAATGTTAACAATATTGATGTTTTTTTTTTAAACGGCAATATTAACAATATTGATGTACTGTGAAAATCATCTGACTGAGAAAGGTTTGTTTACCAATAAGTATACTAAGTGACACCATTTAAGGTTTGGATAAAGACACATGTTCAGTTTCAATTATGGACCAAAGGACCCGACTGAGAACCAGTTTTTATAAACTCAAGAATGAACATGGTATGGTTTTTGTTTCACATTTGGTTTTTCAGTTTTTGACGGTCCCGGCCTATTTAAGAAACCCAGGAACCAGCTTTTAGAAACTAAAGAACGAACAAGTTGTGGTTTTCACCTTTAATGGTTTTCGTAACCTCTGCTGTGTATGCCATGCCGTATGAATAGGGGTGTGCAAAGATTTGTCAGAACCATTAAAGGTGAAAACCACAACTTGTTCGTTCTTTAGTTTCTAAAAGCTGGTTCCTGGGTTTCTTAAATAGGCCGGGACCGTCAAAAACTGAAAAACCAAATGTGAAACAAAAACCATACCATGTTCATTCTTGAGTTTATAAAAACTGGTTCTCAGTCGGGGTCCTTTGGTCCATAATTGAAACTGAACATGTGTCTTTATCCAAACCTTAAATGGTGTCACTTAGTATACTTATTGGTTGAAGAGCATGAAAGGTTGAGTTTCTACGATTTAGGTTTTGGACCAAACACAATCATCAACACATAATCATTGCAAAGAACTCAAATGTTACGATCCAACTATATTTGAGATGAAAGTTTTTTAATTTGTTGTATTTACATGACAAGTTTTTAAACTTTATATGATGACTGATGACCAAACCAACAGGTTGGTAGCATACTCGGCTATGAGTTTGGTACTTTGGTTTAACAAATATTAAGAAATAACTAAAGATTAAATGAGACAATTCTAGCTATTCATTTTTAAATCAAAATTAAAAACTTTATTTACATAGTTTTTTTTAAAAGTTAAATATCTCGTAAAATTAACTAAACTAATTACAGTATCATGTCGAGCATAAAATATTTTTCATTAAAGTGACACTTATATATACTTTTCATAGACCTTATTTTTGAAGTTTTTTTATATTATATTTTATTTTTTATTTTGATGGTCGAAATTTACGCACAAAAGAATCACATGTGATTTATAACTTTAAGTCACATGTGATTTGTGATTTGAACTTTAAATCTCACATCACACATAACATGTGATTTCATATAGTGTAATATACAACATTTATTAAAAAATGAAAAAAATAAATTTGTCGAAAGTATATCTAAGTGAACGTCTATTGAAAGACAAATTATTCCTGTCGCGACGGTGTATTTTTTGTCGCTTAACGATTATATCATGTTAAAAAAAATGTGAAAATGTGGTGTTTTTTTTTTTTTTTTTGGATTGCAAATGAGTAGCTATAATTGCTCCGTTTATTAGTTGTTTGGTTGTTTGTGGGTCTCATTATTAGGTATCAAATAATTAAATCAAACCCATAGAGCGACAATAGTAAAAAATGAGTGGTATCACTTGATAACAATTATATATTTTATTTTATTTTATTTTTCTCTCTCTTCATTTAAATGAAATCCTATACTAAATTCAAATCCAAATCCTAATCTTAATCCAAATCCGAATCCTAAACCCACCTACAAATCAAACGGGCCCTTGATCTTTGTTGAACTCACCTCATGCAGCTATGGCTTTATTTTATTTTTTTATTTTTTATTTTATTTCTATTATTATGTTTTTTAAACCATGGTTTTTGACCTTTTGGTCGGCTAATCCACATGACTAAAACTAAGTAAAGCACTCCTTTTTCAAGAGGTTGGCGTAGCCACTTAAGATTCTTTGTACATGGCATGAATTGAACTTGAGACCTCGAACATTTTAAAGTGATAGTTACAAGCCCTTTTGCCATTATGCCGCCCTTAACTGGTTCATGCAGCTATATGTAACAAGTCAAAAGAAGTTTTCAAATAAGGGGCAAATTCATATTCTCTCATTCTTTTAGTTGGAAATTTCATATATACCCAAACATGCATTAAAAACATTGTGCATTATACATTCAATACTTGCATTTTGGGTATATATGAAATTATTTTTTATTGTAAAAGCAGGGTGATATATGAAATTAATCATTCAATTAATATGTTACATGTTATGTGAGGAGGGCGTTTATGGTGCAATTCAACCACCTGGGAAGGCCATCCATGGTGCGTGAAGCCCATGACAGAGGGGTTGTTTTGGCGCGCAAATGGTTGATTTGGAGTTGGTTCGGTGAAGCTCTTCACCTAACGAAAAAAAAGGAAAATGTAGTGTTTTATTATTATTATTTTTGTTCGTGAGTGTGTGTGTGTGAGGTATATTGTGGGGTATGTTTGTATAAAGTGATATATTTTTATGTATTGTGTTAGGTGGTTACCACTACGATTGTTAGCTGGTGGCCTGATGGGTTAGATGGTGTGTTGAAAAACTGAATGGCGCTAAGATGAAGATGATGGTTGGGCGATCATTACACTCAGTCTAACAAGTTAAAAGACGTTTTTCAAATAACGGGTCTATACACGTTACTATAATGACAATATAATATAGGATTGATCATGATATTGTATAAAATAGAATAAAGAAAGTAACATTAATGTAGAAACTTTTGGACGTACAAGCTATTAAACAATATAACGGCCCAAGCCTGAATGTGGGAATTCATTAGGGTTTTTATATCTTTTATGTAAGGCACTATAAATACATATCAATAAACAAAAATAAAAACCTTGTGAGAGGTATTGTATTATTGATATGTATTTATACGCATTACATAGAAAATATTAGAAACCTTAATAGACTCAACCCACATTCCGGCTTGCGCCGTTATATCGTCTAATACAAAGTTTGTGTATATATATTTTCCAAGTACAATGATCAAACAAAAAATTTGTAAGGGCCGTTTGTTTTGAGTTAATTGTTCAAGTGGTTAGGACTTTAAGTTAGATAACTTGTTTGGTTGAAATGAATGAGATTTAAAATTGGGAGTTAATCCGAACAGTAAGGGATAAACAAATCCTTATAAAGAAGTGTGGTTTTAGTTGTTTCATGCATATTTTTTATTGAAAAAATGTCATTTGGTACACAAAGTTGGAGTAGGTCCAAAATATGATCATTTCAACACTCCATTCATATTTTAGTCATGTTCAACTGCTCGACTCTATCTAATTTGTAACATGTGTCCCTTTGCAAGTACAATATTTGATTATTGAGGATTGTCTTAAATAACAAATATACCCTCATTCTCATCTTTTTTTTCTCTCTCTCAAATATATCATCACCACTTTATCACTTCACCACCATTGCTCTATCACACTGCTCGACTGTTCCACCACCACTCCAGCTACAACCACATCCTCACAATAGTGTTACCACCTCCACCTGCCATCCACCCCTACCTACACCAGCTCCTAACAACCACCTCATGACAACATTTAACTATAATATACTAACAATATTATAACAAAATTTACCAACAAACATATTGACATAAAAAATATTACACAAACTTTATAACAAATTTTACATAAACTTTATAGCAACAAAATACACAAATTTATATATACTTATAACATTTTACACAAACTTTAGATAAATTGAGAAAAAAATTACAGAGCAATCTCTAAAGAAATCTACACTTTAACCGGTGACAGTAGCAAGCGGGGCGTGGCAAACCCTGGCAACAACAACATTAAATTTCGACGGCGGGGCGATGGCGGCGCAAGCGGGGGGTTTCGATGGTTATACTAACTCAGATCTGTAAAAAAATGTATAGATCTTTAAATAAAAACCTCCACAACTTGACATATATATAGTTTTAACAAAAAGAAATAAAACGAACCCTTAAAGCTTGAAGACGCCTTCTTTGATGTGGGGATTTTTGGTGGTTATAGTCTCGGTGGTAGGATTTGTTGGAATTAGATAACATGACATTCAAATAAATAACCACAAAACATCAAAGTATTCAAGCGGAAGCGTATAGGATTTATTAATGAACAATTAATTAACATAAAATAATATGCGTACCTTTTCTTGATTCTAGCCGAACAAGAATCAAATCCACAAACTAGCAATTGGATGAACCCTAATTAGGGTTTATAGGATTATGTGAATGTCACAATTCGCAATTTTTGGTCATTTCTCAACTCAACATTCATCATACTAGTTCATGCATGGTTTTGCATTTCACATTAAACGCATAATTTCTTATTAAATAAACGCTATCGCGTAATTAATTATTTTGAACATTTGATACGATACTTCCAAAAATTAATCACAATATATTTTTATACTCATATTAAGTTTATAAAAATATTATTATTAAGTTTACCCAGTGTTTTGAATTTATTTCGTATATAAATTGTTAAGTTTAAATAAGTTACGACGGTTTTCTTAAATTCAACCCGATAAATATTTATTCACTCAAATCTTTCAAGAAATGTGTTTTTATAATTTTTATGACCTCAATATATTTTATCTTGACCCGTGAAAATTTATTTTTAACTAACGCTACCCTATATACTCAAATGTGTATACAAGTTACTACTTACCTTTACTTAATTTTACATCTACCTATACTAAGAGTTGAGATCAATATAGAACTCATATTTGTCATAGAACAAATGAACCAATCATAACTCTCCATTTTTTATCTAAATTAATACAAAATCATTTTCCACCTTTTTTTTTAAAACAACATATCTTACAAACGGTAAATCTTCAAAATATAATAAATACACCATCGTGAATTAAATTATCTTTTCTATAGATATGCACTTTTACATATTTTCGACAAACATTTTTTTTCAAAAATTCCGTCCTAAAAAATCATATATGATTTTTACGAATCATATATGATTTTAAAAATCATGTATGATTCGATTTTTACGAATCATATATGATTTTTACAATCATATATGATTCTCAAAAATCATATGTGATTAGTAAAAATCGAATCATATATGATTTTCACAAATCATATATGATTTTTGTTGACCGAAATTTTGAAAAAAAAATTGTTAAAAATATATAGTAGTGCATATCTATAGAAAGATAATTTAATTCTCGCCACGATGGTATAATTTTTATCGCGTAACGATTAACGGTTTGCGAGATATTTTATTTTTTAAAAAAGGGTGAAAGTTTATCATAATAAAAAAATGAATGGCTATTATTGGTTGATTGGATCTATGGTAAATTTTGGTTCTATATTGAACTTTTGCCCTACATTATAAAAGAAAAAAAAAAGATCACTAGCTAAATTAAAAACACCCTTGTCGACCAAGTGAATGAGTCACTTGGTGACTTTGCCAAATATCTCCTCTATGTATATATTATACTAATTTAAACATTAAACACATACAACTATTATCCAAAGTGTAAAAAAAAAAATATCCATTCTCTTCTCTCTCAACACCTTAACCGGCAACCACAAGAAACATAGAGAGGATCACCAAAATATTTTCAAGTCAAGTATTTTACACTCTAGACACACTCTTGATTAAGGTTTTGGAATAAAAACCTTGGGTGATTATGATAAAACCTTTGTTCACTAACCTCATCAAGTTAACTAGTAAGCTTTTCATATTCATCATCATATTTCATATTCATGGTTATATTCATTTCATCATATTTGAGAAAACATGCAAGTCTTATGGAGGTTTATACCACTTTTTCATTGATTTTAAGTGTTATATATATATTTCATCCTATAATTACTCCTTGAAACATATCACTTTTGGTGATGCCTAGGAACCCATGACACCATAAGAAGGTGTATGGTAGGATTAGAATAGCTTCGGAGTTGTTTTGAATTGGTTAGAATAGGTTTTTGCGCGTGAAAAACTCATTTCGACAAGTTTTAAAAAGGGTCTGTCCATATTTTTAATTCTGGGAAATTTCGACAGTTGGTAAAATATTTTGGGCTAGATATTTGGAAAATATACTTTAAAACGAAAACGTGACCGCTTGAACGGATTAGAACGGAGTTATAACGAAGAAGTTATGAATTTTTGAAGTTTGGCGACGAAAACTAATATTTCCAGAAAATTCAGCATGTTATATTAACTTTTTACGAGTCAAAAATGAGTCTTAAGCGTTATAAACTGTGTCGACTTATCAAAAATATATTAGTATACTTTAATACGAGTCTAAGGATGTAGAAAACGTAGAAAACGGATTTGTAATAGTCAAATTATACACGTTTACAAAAGTTGTCGTAACTTTATTATATAAGGAAAAACTATTATATTTCTAATAGGCAAGTATTACGGCAACAAGTTGGAGGACGTTTTTAACAATGATGTAGAACTTTTTATAAAGTAATGTCTTCTAGTAAAATTAAGTTCGCCTAGCATATTTTCCAAAATGTCCAACCGTTTGTCAAGTGGAGTTGTAACGAATAAAATATAGTCACTCAAACTTTGCCGGAAAACCACCCTTAAACAATATTTTGGACACAAGTACTATACTTTACCCATATTTTTCTCCATGGTCGAGACCTCTAGGATGAAAACTTAAATGCTAAAACTTTGAAATAATGATACAAGCTTCCCAAAACCGTTGAGTTGTTTACTAACATTCGATGTGCACCATTTTACGACTAGCTTTTAAGGCCGTATATTCACTTTCATGAAATTGTCAAGTAACATTATTTTACGACGAAAAGTTATAATTTCACAATAAATCACAAAACGATTATCATAGGATGTTGATTCAACGTATATACTTGTAAAGTATTTTATAAACATGACGAGATGTCATAAACATATATTTCGACGATAAATTCTATTTTCAAAAACGTACAAGTGGTATAGATTACATATGGATTTGCATGCACAACATTGTTTCATGACTTACATTAGAGCACATCATTCATTTTAGGTTGCGGATAGTTTCCGAGCCTCATTTTCGCGCACTTCATTTTGTTAGCATATCAATCATACCAGGTGAGTTCATACCCCGCTTTTACTCGCTTAAATTCCTATAAACTATTTGGGGCGAGATACATGCTTATTTATCAAAACATTTAAACTCTTTTGCCAAACAACATTACTTATACTTTAGACTTGGTGCGTGTAGTGACTAGACTTAAACAAACATCCCATCATTTATATGTTGGAAGGCCATTTATTTGGATACAGCCCAACGTGAGTCGTTAGAGGAACATCCCAATATTTATATGTTGGAAGGCCATTTATTTGGATACGTTCCAACGTGAGTCGTTGGAGGAACATCCCAACACGAGTTGTTGGAAGACCTTTGTGGTGACATTAATACTTTTAACTACCTTGATGCGCATATTCATGATTGTCATTCTATTTTAGGCAATGGGTTGTGAACACAAAGGTTGCAAGTTTTGTATGGGCGGAACTTGGAACTGGGTGGATTTACAATGCCTTTGCTGTGTGAACATTTCTCAAAGTATTTCAGATCATTTATTACAAACTTATGAACTCACCAACCATTGTGTTGACACTTTTTAGCATGTTTATCTCAGGTTGTTAGGCGATAGTATTTCATGGAGCATTTGGGTCACATGGCATACATTGGAGTCTTGTGTTTTTATCTATTACCATTCAACATGTTTTGTAAACTCCTTTATGTATTATCAAACTTTGGGATCTCATGTTGTGTAAACTTAAACTTTATTTAATCGAATGGTAAACTTTCCAAAACGTCTCATTTTAAAGGTCGTTTTCTGTATCCATACTTTGTGCTATGAAGTCATACCCCAAAGACACTATCGTTCCGCTGTGATATTTTGGGGGTGTGACATATTGGTATCAGAGACTTGGTTATAGAGAACTAGGTTGCATTTTAGTTCCTAGACTATAACCGCTTTCACGTCGATCCTTTCTTTTCCTATCGCCTTACACACTTTTCGTGCGCATATGTTTTCTTAAGAATTTCTTCTAGACCCACCTCATAGGATACCATGGTTTCCTTGTACCGATAGGGGAGTCCCAAAATCTAGTCAAGTCATTAAAAATATAGAGCTCAGTAATGAGCACTTATCTAACTTGATCTCGTGACAGTTCTTGTTTGATGAAGACACGAGATCGAGCTAAATAAGTGTTACTATATAGCTATATAGATTTGATGATTTTGCCCGAGGATGGGAGTTCTCTTGAGGATACTTTGGGAACTGCTGGCGACTAAACCTCATAGTGACTTTAGCACCTAAGGGAATTTCCTATACACCAAGTGCGACTCTCCCTAGATACCTACCCTAAATCCCTCCTCCACCGTTTAGAATCGGATGATAGAATGGCTAACTATTACAGTAACAACAATCACCGAGACATGTATGCTTGGTGGTATGTACACGTGTGAAATGAGGCAATTATAATTATGGTGGCCAACATAATTATAAATGCGTCACAACCCACGTGGACATATGCGACCACACATACGTAGATCGGTGTGGACACCTTAGGAACCAATTTGTGGCGTGGTATTATGTTTGAGGACGTTAAGTATAGACATTGGGAACTCAACTGTCCTTTCCTTGTAGAGATCATGGCACCAAAGAGAGTAACACGCAGCACTAACCGAGGTGGTGCGGCGCAAAGGGGTGGAAGGACAGGTGAGCATGGAGGTAGAGAAGACGGTCGCGACATGGGTAACAATGACAACAACGTTGGCGGGAACCCTGATTTTGCCGCCATCATCGCCCAACAACTTCAAATCTTGCTTCCCACTATTGTCACACAAGTTGGAAACCATATGAATAACTCGGGAAACCACGGGAACGTGAATGGCGACACCAACAATGTAGTTGGCAGTGGCAACAATAACAACACCACTACCACCAACAACAACAATGTAATTGGATGCACGTATAAGGAATTTTCAGCATGCAAACCTGTGGAGTTTGATGGTATAGGAGGTGCTTTGGCGTATACTCGATGGGTAGAGAAGACAAAGTCAGTGATCGACATCAGCAATTGTGCCGTACATCAGAGGGTGAAGTATGCAGCTTGCTTGCTATCAGGAAAGGCATTGACATGGTGGAACACACAGCTACAGGCTAGGGGCAGAGAAGCAGCTACAGGTATGACATGGGACGAATTTAAGGCGTTATTGCAAGAAGAGTACTGCCCGGACAATGAAATGCAAAAACTGGAACATGAACTTTATCACCACTCTATGATAGGAGCTGGTCACGCAGCCTACACAGATCGATTCCATGAATTAGGCAGACTAGTTCCTCATATGGTTACCCCTGAATCCAAGAGAATCGCGAGGTACATATATGGTCTTGTGCCTGAAATCCGTGGAACTGTGAAAACGACTGAGCCGTCTACAATACAAAGTGCAATACTGAGGGCAGGAACCTGACAGACGAGATGGTTAGAAATGGTGCTTTGAAGAGCAGTGACAAGAGGAAGGAAGCGAGTGGGTCGAATAGACAGATGGACGTGGTAGCAGACAACAAAAGGGCAAGAGTTTTTGTGGCAACTGGTACCGAACAAAGAGAGTATGCGGGTACACACCCCAAATGTGCCAAATGTGCTTATCATCATCCGAAGTCCAAGCCTTGCCGCTTATGTACAATTTGCAATCAGTCAAGCCATTTTTCAAGCCAGTGTAGAGAGCGTGCAAGACCGATAACAACGGTTAACACGGGCAACATGAGGAATAACCAAAGGACTTGCTTCGAGTGCAATGTAGCCCGAATCACTACCAGAATAATTGTCCTCAGTTGAATAAGCCACCGATGCAAGCTCATCTAGCTGTGGCAATTGAAGGAAACAACCCAAACCCTGTACTCAATATCACCCACCCTGAGGTCGAGCATTCTATGTAGGGACTGAGGCAGCCCGTAATGCGTAACTGGTACGTTTTCCCTAGACCATTAAGTGATCCACCGTATTATTCAGATTCAGTGAGCCTCATTAGATAAGAAACCTAGACGCGTAAGTTTTGGCATAAGCACTTTGACCATACACCTTGTTTTCGCGAACCTAATGGTAGACCTTTTAGTATCATCGATTGAATCACGTGGACGTGATTCCGCTGACATGGGAAGAATGTCACAATTCGCAATTTTTGGTCATTTCTCAACTCAACATTCATCATACTCGTTCATGCATAGTTTTGCATTTCACATTAAACGCATAATTTCTTATTAAATAAACGCTATCGCGTAATTAATTATTTTGAACATTTGATACGATACTTCCAAAAATTAATCACAATATATTTTTATACTCATATTAAGTTTATAAAAATATTATTATTAAGTTTACCCAGTGTTTTGAATTTATTTCGTATATAAATTGTTAAGTTTAAATAAGTTACGACGGTTTTCTTAAATTCAACCCGATAAATATTTATTCACTCAAATCTTTCAAGAAATGTATTTTTATAATTTTTATGACCTCAATATATTTTATCTTGACGCGTGAAAATTTATTTTTAACTAACGCTACCCTATATACTCAAATGTGTATACAAGTTACTACTTACCTTTACTTAATTTTACATCTACCTATACTAATACATTATAAAAGAAAAAAAAAAAAGATCACTAGCTAAATTAAAAACACCCTTGTCGACCAAGTGAATGAGTCACTTGGTGACTTTGCCAAATATCTCCTCTATGTATATATTATACTAATTTAAACATTAAACACATACAAGTATTATCCAAAGTGTAAAAAAAAATATCCATTCTCTTCTCTCTCAACACCATAACCGGCAACCACAAGAAACATAGAGAGGATCACCAAAATATTTTCAAGTCAAGTATTTTACACTCTAGACACACTCTTGATTAAGGTTTTGGAATAAAAACCTTGGGTGATTAGGATAAAATCTTTGTTCATTAACCTCATCAAGTTAACTAGTAAGCTTTTCATATTCATCATCATATTTCATATTCATGGTTATATTCATTTCATCATATTTGAGAAAACATGCAAGTCTTATGGAGGTTTATACCACTTTTTCATTGATTTTAAGTGTTATATATATATTTCATCCTATAATTACTCCTTGAAACATATCACTTTTGGTGATGCCTAGGAACCCATGACACCCTAAGAAGGTGTATGGTAGGATTAGAATAGCTTCGGAGTTGTTTTGAATTGGTTAGAATAGGTTTTGCGCGTGAAAAACTCATTTCGACAAGTTTTAAAAAGGGTCTGTCCATATTTTTAATTCTGGGAAAATTCGACAGTTGGTAAAATATTTTGGGCTAGATATTTGGAAAATATACTTTAAAACGAAAACGTGGCCGCTTGAACGGATTAAAACGGAGTTATAACGAAGAAGTTATGAATTTTTGAAGTTTGGCGACGAAAACTAATATTTCCAGAAAATTCAGCATGTTATATTAACTTTTTACGAGTCAAAAATGAGTCTTAAGCGTTATAAAATGTGTCGACTTATCAAAAATATATTAGTATACTTTAATACGAGTCTAAGGATGTAGAAAACGTAGAAAACGGATTTGTAATAGTCAAATTATACACGTTTACAAAAGTTGTCGTAACTTTATTATATAAGGAAAAACTATTATATTTCTAATAGGCAAGTATTACGGCAACAAGTTGGAGGACGTTTTTAACAATGATGTAGAACTTTTTATAAAGTAATGTCTTTTAGTAAAAGTAAGTTCGCCTAGCATATTTTCCAAAATGTCCAACCGTTTGTCAAGTGGAGTTGTAACGAATAAAATATAGTCACTCAAACTTTGCCGGAAAACCACCCTTAAACAATATTTTGGACACAAGTACTATACTTTACCCATATTTTTCTCCATGGTCGAGACCTCTAGGATGAAAATTTAAATGCTAAAACTTTGAAATAATGATACAAGCTTCCCAAAACCGTTGAGTTGTTTACTAACATTCGATGTGCACCATTTTACGACTAGCTTTTAAGGCCGTATATTCACTTTCATGAAATTGTCAAGTAACATTATTTTACGACGAAAAGTTATAATTTCACAATAAATCACAAAACGATTATCATAGGATGTTGATTCAACGTATATACTTGTAAAGTATTTTATAAACATGACTAGATGTCATAAACATATATTTCGACGATAAATTCTATTTTCAAAAACGTACAAGTGGTATAGATTACATATGGATTTGCATGCACAACATTGTTTCATGACTTACATTAGAGCACATCATTCATTTTAGGTTGCGGATAGTTTCCGAGCCTCATTTTCGTGCACTTCATTTTGTTAGCATATCAATCATACCAGGTGAGTTCATACCCCACTTTTACTCGTTTAAATTCCTATAAACTATTTGGGGCGAGATACATGCTTATTTATCAAAACATTTAAACTCTTTTGCCAAACAACATTACTTATACTTTAGACTTGGTGCGTGTAGTGACTAGACTTAAACAAACATCCCATCATTTATATGTTGGAAGGCCATTTATTTGGATACAGCCCAACGTGAGTCGTTGGAAGAACATCCCATCATTTATATGTTGGAAGGCCATTTATTTGGATACCGCCCAACGTGAGTCGTTGGAGGAACATCCCAACACGAGTTGTTGGAAGACCTTTGTGGTGACATTAATACTTTTAACTACCTTGATGCGCATATTCATGATTGTCATTCTATTTTAGGCAATGGGTTGTGAACACAGGTTGCAAGTTTTGTATGGGCGGAACTTGGAACTGAGTGGATTTACAATGCCTTTGCCGTGTGAACATTTCTCAAAGTATTTCAGATCATTTATTACAAACTTATGAACTCACCAACCATTGTGTTGACACTTTTTAGCATGTTTATCTCAGGTTGTTAGGCGATAGTATTTCATGGAGCATTTGGGTCACATGGCATACATTGGAGTCTTGTGTTTTTATCTATTACCATTCGACATGTTTTGTAAACTCCTTTATGTATTATCAAACTTTGGGATCTCATGTTGTGTAAACTTAAACTTTATTTAATCGAATGGTAAACTTTCCAAAACGTCTCATTTTAAAGGTCGTTTTCTGTATCCATACTTTGTGCTATGAAGTCATACCCCAAAGACACTATCGTTCCGCTGCGATATTTTGGGGGTGTGACAGATTGGTATCAGAGACTTGGTTATAGAGAACTAGGTTGCATTTTAGTTCCTAGACTATAACCGCTTTCACGTCGATCCTTTCTTTTCCTATCGCCTTACACACTTTTCGTGCGCATATGTTTTCTTAAGAATTTCTTCTAGACCCACCTCATAGGATACCATGGTTTCCTTGTACCGATAGGGGAGTCCCAAAATCTAGTCAAGTCATTAAAAATATAGAGCTCAGTAATGAGCACTTATCTAACTTGATCTCGTGACAGTTCTTGTTTGATGAAGACACGAGATCGAGCTAAATAAGTGTTACTATATAGCTATATAGATTTGATGATTTTGCCCGAGGATGGGAGTTCTCTTGAGGATACTTTGGAAACTGCTGGCGACTAAACCTCATAGTGACTTTAGCACCTAAGGGAATTTCCTATACACCAAGTGCGACTCTCCCTAGATACCTACCCTAAATCCCTCCTCCACCGTTTAGAATCGGATGATAGAATGGCTAACTATTACAGTAACAACAATCACCGAGACATGTATGCTTGGTGGTATGTACACGCGTGAAATGAGGCAATTATAATTATGGTGGCCAACATAATTATAAATGCGTCACAACCCACGTGGACATATGCGACCACACATACGTAGATCGGTGTGGACACCTTAGGAACCAATTTGTGGCGTGGTATTATGTTTGAGGACGTTAAGTATAGACATTGGGAACTCAACTGTCCTTTCCTTGTAGAGATCATGGCACCAAAGAGAGTAACACGCAGCACTAACCGAGGTGGTGCGCGCAGGGGTGGAAGGACAGTGAGCATGGAGGTAGAGAAGACGGTCGCGACATGGGTAACAATGACAACAACGTTGGGAACCTGATTTTGCCGCCATCATCGCTCAACAACTTCAAATCTTGCTTCCCACTATTGTCACACAAGTTGGAAACCATATGAATAACTCGGGAAACCACGGGAATGGCGACACCAACAATGTAGTTGGCGGTGGCAACAATAACAACACCACCACCACCAACAACAACAACAACAACAACAGAATTGGATGCACGTATAAGGAATTTTCAGCATGCAAACCGTGGAGTTTGATGGTATAGGAGGTGCTTTGGCGTATACTCGATGGGTAGAGAAGACAAAGTCAGTGATCGACATCAGCAATTGTGCCGCATACATCGAGGGTGAAGTATGCTTGCTTGCTATCGGAAAGGCATTGACATGGTGGAACACACAGCCCTGGCTAAGGCAAGCACTACAGGTATGACATGGGACGAATTTAAGGCGTTATTGCAAGAAGAGTACTGCCCGGACAATGAAATGCAAAAACTGGAACATGAACTTTATCACCACTCTATGATAGGAGCTGGTCACGCAGCCTACACAGATCGATTCCATGAATTAGGCGTACTAGTTCCTCATATGGTTACCCCTGAATCCAAGAGAATCGCGAGGTACATATATGGTCTTGTGCCTGAAATCCGTGGAACTGTGAAAACGACTGAGCCGTCTACAATACAAAGTGCAATCTGAGGGCAGGAACCCGGACAGACGAGATGGTTAGAAATGGCTTTGAAGAGCAAAGTGACAAGAGGAAGGAAGCGAGTGGGTCGAATAGACAGATGGACGTGGTAGCATACAACAAAAGGGCAAGAGTTTTGTGGCAAGGTACCAACAAAAGAGTATGGGTACACACCCCAAATGTGCCAAATGTGCTTATCATCACCCGAAGTCCAAGCCTTGCCGCTTATGTACAATTTGCAATCAATCAAGCCATTTTTCAAGCCAGTGTAGAGAGCGTGCAAGACCGATAACAACGGTTAACACGGGCAACATGAGGAATAACCAAAGGACTTGATTCGAGTGCAACAGCCCAATCACTACCGAATAATTGTCCTCAGTTGAATAAGCCACCGATGCAAGCTCATCTAGTTGTGGCAATTGAAGGAAACAACCCAAACCCTCGTACTCAATATCACCACCCCGAGGTCGAGCATTCTATGTAGGATGAGGCCCATGCGTGGCTGTACGTTTTCCCTAGACCATTAAGTGATCCACCGTATTATTCAGATTCAGTGAGCCTCATTAGATAAGAAACCTAGACGCGTAAGTTTTGGCATAAGCACTTTGACCATACACCTTGTTTTCGCGAACCTAATGGTAGACCTTTTAGTATCATCGATTGAATCACGTGGACGTGATTCCGCTGACATGGGAAGAATGTCACAATTCGCAATTTTTGGTCATTTCTCAACTCAACATTCATCATACTCGTTCATGCATAGTTTTGCATTTCACATTAAACGCATAATTTCTTATTAAATAAACGCTATCGCGTAATTAATTATTTTGAACATTTGATACGATACTTCCAAAAATTAATCACAATATATTTTTATACTCATATTAAGTTTATAAAAATATTATTATTAAGTTTACCCAGTGTTTTGAATTTATTTCGTATATAAATTGTTAAGTTTAAATAAGTTACTGACGGTTTTCTTAAATTCAACCCGATAAATATTTATTCACTCAAATCTTTCAAGAAATGTATTTTTATAATTTTTATGACCTCAATATATTTTATCTTGACCCGTGAAAATTTATTTTTAACTAACGCTACCCTATATACTCAAATGTGTATACAAGTTACTACTTACCTTTACTTAATTTTACATCTACCTATACTAATACATTATAAAAAAAAAAAAAAAAAAAAAAAGATCACTAGCTAAATTAAAAACACCCTTGTCGACCAAGTGAATGAGTCACTTGGTGACTTTGCCAAATATCTCCTCTATGTATATATTATACTAATTTAAACATTAAACACATACAAGTATTATCCAAAGTGTAAAAAAAAAAATATCCATTCTCTTCTCTCTCAACACCATAACCGGCAACCACAAGAAACATAGAGAGGATCACCAAAATATTTTCAAGTCAAGTATTTTACACTCTAGACACACTCTTGATTAAGGTTTTGGAATAAAAACCTTGGGTGATTAGGATAAAACCTTTGTTCACTAACCTCATCAAGTTAACTAGTAAGCTTTTCATATTCATCATCATATTTCATATTCATGGTTATATTCATTTCATCATATTTGAGAAAACATGCAAGTCTTATGGAGGTTTATACCACTTTTTCATTGATTTTAAGTGTTATATATATATTTCATCCTATAATTACTCCTTGAAACATATCACTTTTGGTGATGCCTAGGAACCCATGACACCCTAAGAAGGTGTATGGTAGGATTAGAATAGCTTCGGAGTTGTTTTGAATTGGTTAGAATAGGTTTTGCGCGTGAAAAACTCATTTCGACAAGTTTTAAAAAGGGTCTGTCCATATTTTTAATTCTGGGAAAATTCGACAGTTGGTAAAATATTTTGGGCTAGATATTTGGAAAATATACTTTAAAACGAAAACGTGGCCGCTTGAACGGATTAAAACGGAGTTATAACGAAGAAGTTATGAATTTTTGAAGTTTGGCGACAAAAACTAATATTTCCAGAAAATTCAGCATGTTATATTAACTTTTTACGAGTCAAAAATGAGTCTTAAGCGTTATAAAATGTGTCGACTTATCAAAAATATATTAGTATACTTTAATACGAGTCTAAGGATGTAGAAAACGTAGAAAACGGATTTGTAATAGTCAAATTATACACGTTTACAAAAGTTGTCGTAACTTTATTATATAAGGAAAAACTATTATATTTCTAATAGGCAAGTATTACGGCAACAAGTTGGAGGACGTTTTTAACAATGATGTAGAACTTTTTATAAAGTAATGTCTTTTAGTAAAAGTAAGTTCGCCTAGCATATTTTCCAAAATGTCCAACCGTTTGTCAAGTGGAGTTGTAACGAATAAAATATAGTCACTCAAACTTTGCCGGAAACCACCCTTAAACAATATTTTGGACACAAGTACTATACTTTACCCATATTTTTCTCCATGGTCGAGACCTCTAGGATGAAAATTTAAATGCTAAAACTTTGAAATAATGATACAAGCTTCCCAAAACCGTTGAGTTGTTTACTAACATTCGATGTGCACCATTTTACGACTAGCTTTTAAGGCCGTATATTCACTTTCATGAAATTGTCAAGTAACATTATTTTACGACGAAAAGTTATAATTTCACAATAAATCACAAAACGATTATCATAGGATGTTGATTCAACGTATATACTTGTAAAGTATTTTATAAACATGACTAGATGTCATAAACATATATTTCGACGATAAATTCTATTTTCAAAAACGTACAAGTGGTATAGATTACATATGGATTTGCATGCACAACATTGTTTCATGACTTACATTAGAGCACATCATTCATTTTAGGTTGCGGATAGTTTCCGAGCCTCATTTTCGCGCACTTCATTTTGTTAGCATATCAATCATACCAGGTGAGTTCATACCCCACTTTTACTCGTTTAAATTCCTATAAACTATTTGGGGCGAGATACATGCTTATTTATCAAAACATTTAAACTCTTTTGCCAAACAACATTACTTATACTTTAGACTTGGTGCGTGTAGTGACTAGACTTAAACAAACATCCCATCATTTATATGTTGGAAGGCCATTTATTTGGATACAGCCCAACGTGAGTCGTTGGAGGAACATCCCAACACGAGTTGTTGGAAGACCTTTGTGGTGACATTAATACTTTTAACTACCTTGATGCGCATATTCATGATTGTCATTCTATTTTAGGCAATGGGTTGTGAACACACAGGTTACAAGTTTTGTATGGGCGAACTTGAACTGGGTGGATTTACAATGCCTTTGCTGTGTGAACATTTCTCAAAGTATTTCAGATCATTTATTACAAACTTATGAACTCACCAACCATTGTGTTGACACTTTTTAGCATGTTTATCTCAGGTTGTTAGGCGATAGCATTTCATGGAGCATTTGGGTCACATGGCATACATTGGAGTCTTGTGTTTTTATCTATTACCATTCGACATGTTTTGTAAACTCCTTTATGTATTATCAAACTTTGGGATCTCATGTTGTGTAAACTTAAACTTTATTTAATCGAATGGTAAACTTTCCAAAACGTCTCATTTTAGAGGTCGTTTTCTGTATCCATACTTTGTGCTATGAAGTCATACCCCAAAGACACTATCGTTCCGCTGCGATATTTTGGGGGTGTGACAGTGAATTACCCCTTACCTTTTTGTAATTCAATCCAAGAATAATAACAATAGTGTGTTATTACTACGTTCTTGTACACACGTACTAAACCGAATTAAAGTAATGCTAGTTTTTATAAAACAAATAACATGATGTATTTGAAAAGAGTAGATCGACACCCTAAAGGGTTATACGATCGGTTTGTATTAAGAAAACACACAAACAAAGTTTTAGGTTTAGCTTAATGAATACAAGAGATGCAAAATCAAGACCCTAAGCCTTGTATATATACCCAACTAACATCGGTTAGCGTCTAGCAACACTTCGATGCCTCTAGTACGACTCGAGTAAGGCTCCTGGAAAACCTTTTAATGATTTCTCATTATTATTATCCTTTTGTTTCTAATACCATGTTAAATAAAGATATGGAATTAAGTCATTCTTTATTCAACCATTATGTTTCTCGTTATTAGTGATTGAACAAGATTACCAAATCTTCTGAACATATTCAGGGGAGATCTTGGGCATGGCCATGCAAACATCTTGTCAACCCTACGAGAGGCCCAGCAGTATTAAACTCCAAATAAATTAGAAGGAACAAATTTTATCTTGACTACGAGAATAACCCACGAACTTTGCAACACTTCAGGAAACAACCCTTATGACTACCAGTTACGTATAGCGTTAAGTTGTTCCACAGAAGTGCACTACATTCATAACACTTATCTAGTATCTCAAGTCTGAGGATAACTATTCATGATTTACATAATAACAATATCCATAAAGTAAAATCATGTGGTTGGGATAAGTCCTATATTCAATTCATTGAATATCATCTGAAATTGGTATGCGTTCTCATCAATATACTTTCAAGTATATCCTACCATATCTCTCAGATTTGTCTTAGTTTAATGATACTCCCATATCATTAATTGACAACGGATGATTAAGAATAAATAAATTTATTCACGGATTAAACATGCAAATATAGGATACAATATATTATAAAATCAAACATACCAAGTACTTGATTTATAAAAATTGTTTTAACATCCCTTATCCAAATACCAAATAGATCAATGCATGAAAATTTCAGTTGATGAATTATGCCTCAAGTAATGAAAATCATACTTGTTGACAAGGCATAAATCAACCAACTTGATATATCGTAATTTTGAGAATACTTATTTCAAGAATTCAATTAGTGAAGTCCTTGTATGTGTGCATTCACCAATCCACATAATAATTCATAAAGTGTGTGACATCCTCTATCACCAATTTATGACAATTTAAACTTTCAAACATTTTAAAGTTTAAAGTATCCTTATTCTTTTAATGTATAATGCAACTGCTCTCTTAGTAGCACAACTAGTTCACATGGCCATTAACAAGGATGAAATCCTACCATGACTAGTATTGAGTGTCATCTCAATTAAACCAGCATCATTGTATACAAACAACAACATGCTCATTAAAACTCCGTAAACTATAATATCTTATTGTATAATGTTTGATGCTTTCCAAACTTTCAAGTTTAAAGCCGATGACAATTTGCACAACAATTGACATATTGTTCATCCATAGAATCTAGGAGCAATTCCAGGCTGAGGATGTAATTATATTAGAATATTCATTACACAAATTATCTAATAACTTTTAGTTAGATATCAATGTTTGTCAAATCATCTATCATTCAAGAATGATACAACAATTTGAATACACTACATGATGTACATGATGAATCTACAAGTCAAACTTACATTTCATTCATGTTCTATCTTGTCAAAAGATATTTATCCATTTCCCAAATGATATATCATGTTTAATCAGAATCATTTATTTCACTGCACATGTTTATTAACAATAAACATTTATTCCAAGGTTGTATGTTTTAACTCTTAAATCTTACAAGTGAAGTTTCATTTCAATCTAAGACTTAACATTTAGCTTACAAGGAATGTTACTTCCTATATGTTATACAACATATAAGATTTAAAATCTTAACATAATACTCCCACTAGCTTTCAGGAATACTTAAAATTTACTATCTTATTTCAATTATAAATCAAAACTAGGATTTAATAATTAAACATAAGAATAATTTTATAGATGCATGCATTTATCCATTCATGAATTATTGCACTTCGTACACTTCCAAATATTATATATGAACTCAAAAAACCTTTCGATTACTTACCGTCCTCGCTCAAGTAATTTCTCAAGAAAGAGTTTTGATATTCTATTGTCATATTTCATATTAATGAAAACAAGTATGACCATTATTATCTTTATATATTTAATGTGTCTAGAAAAGAATATTCAATCACAATTAATTGCTTAAATATGATTAATAATCTTGTCATAAGACATGCATTAAATATGTGTACAATATTGACCATATGATTTCTACATAGAAATTCAAACCACTAGGGTTTTTCATCTCTTTGAAGAAAACCATTTCCATTCTCTAGTCTAACTATTAAGATAAACAAAATTTCCAAAATTGATTATCTTTATGGACAAGATCTTTAACATTCATAGTATGAGTAATTTACCCAATTCAATATTTGGTAATCCATCATAATGATTATCAGGTTTACTATAGTCCTATAACTCATATTTCTCAGCATATAAGTCAAATATCTGAGATATCCTTGCAGATCTATGAATGAAAATTCCATCATCATGAGGTATATTATTTACATGTCTAACCTCATCATGATATATATTAGTGTGTTTTAGAAGATTATGTATCTTGTAATTTTATCTTTCAAAAAAAACTCCCACTTGCTTTTTGTAATATATAGACTATCTATATATACTTAGCAGTTAGAGCAAAACTACATTGTTCTCTTTTTGGGACATTACAAATACACATTGATAATTCCTGACTTTACTTTGTTAATAACCTATTCATAAGTAGTTTAACAAATTCAGAATCTTCAATTTTAAAACTTAATGTGATTCATCACATTCCATAATGAAATGGTGTTTTAACAATCTTCTAGGTTGGAGTCATATTGAGTATATTCAATCTATACTCAATTTTCTAACCTTGTTACTTTTTAAGAAAGAAGTTATGGTTATCTTGAATCAAACAAATCAAATAGAGTTTGATTCTCCTAACTGAACATACCATCAACTTGTGGTATTCAGTAGAACTAATATTGTAAGACAATCTAACAATATATAAGATAAACATATTCCTTTTGACTTACCTATTTACCAACTAAGTCAACTTAATGGTATAATAGACTTTTCAAGCCAATTACATGCTTTATAACACAAGTACTTTTTAACCAAGTCACTTCATATCCATGTCTCATCAAGAAAACATAAACAGTTATAATCCCATTATACGTTATAAATCATTGATCAACTCAATGACTTCTTGTATGTGTCTTAATTAAAAAACCTAACAAGTTAACGTCTTACTTTATTAAAAGTCTTAAAAGACTTTATGTTTATGTCCTTACAATGAATCATAAACATGTTTAACTAAAGTAATTATGAACACAACTCTTGGTTTCAATAGTAATTTCAAGTTAATTTATTTACTTCACAATAATGTAAGACTACATTATTTATTCATTTATTTATGTCATACCAAAAATTCATAAATATACAAATTAAAGTAGTATTAGATTACTTCATTTATTTATGTCATTCTAATAATACATAAATATTTAATTTGAAGTAGTCTTATATATCATTTTGACACATGTTCTAAATACTTGTCTATTTTAGAAACTGCAAATATGTCCATGCAAGGTCTGACTTCACATAGAGATTTACTTTGTTGTTGCAATCTCGCCAAGTTCTCACATGACGTAAATTGCAACACCAAGTGTTTCTTAAATTAGATATATACAAGTTATATTAGAACGTTAGTCTCTTACCTTGCATTCAAGAGAATCCGTTAAATCATATACCTATATGTTGTACCTTGCACACAATATAGATTTCTCCCACTTGTGCATGGAACAACATCATGTAGCAGATAAACAACACGACATATGTTTGTTTATGTGACTAATATGATTGTGTCATTGATATTAGCATAACTAGTAGATTTAGAACCACTTCATTGTCTAATAAGGAAACGTACATGACTATCCTTGAAAACATAAGTGTCTACATGTGGAAAATAATTATCTTAAGACATTCTAGAGATAATCTGGGTTACTACCAAGATGACAAAGCTTGTAACTCCCACTGAATTAGAGATCATTACATTAATTCTTTATTCAGTAACAAGAACACAATACTCCCACTGGATTTGACAACATTGTAAGTGTTTCATTAACCAGTGAAAGAAAATAGTGTTTCATTTACTTCCCTACACTTTTGAGAAAGTCCATACATAACAATTACTTATGTACTTAAAAGAGTGTATTATACTATGTAGATGATGAATTATCCATCAATGCTATTAACTTGAAAAATTGGGCATGCAATTTCTTTCTTAATAGTTCTACTATTCCAACAATTGTAAGTAGTACTTTTAAATGGTCAAAACAAAACAACTAGATAAAATATGCTAGTTTGTCTTTTACCAATTATACAGTAATTAGTCTAGCTTCTAATTTAATAACTCAGAAATATGCAATTTTCTTAACTATTAAAAATTGCTTACGAGTTATGTATTTAGAATTTAGACAATTCTAATTGTCCTATCATACCTTTCTTTATTCATGAAAAGGAATAGGATTGAATCTCACTCTTTCTTATGAAAAGAGGACTAGGTTTATTCTTTTAGCAAAGTTGACTCTACCAAAAACCCTTACAGGTGTAGATCAATTTACCAATACAGGAATAACCTATGTTTACGGTTTAATGTTGCATTAATACATTTAAAGAATTGACAAAATTCAATTTTAGTATTTTCGATAATTAAACTTTTCAAGAAAATAAAATACCCAATGTAATATTCATATAACCATAGAATTTTCTCGAAAACTAGGATCCAAATTATTGTAGTTCCATTACATCAGTTGATCTGCTAGTAACGAAAGCACATAATAGGGTAATATGTCTAACAATAATTGGCAAACAATTTCCAATTCCTAGATCATTATGGGATTTATATTTTCCAACGCTATTGCAAATATAAACATGTTTCATCCCATCTTATGCCATTGAGTCCAGGTCTCACTTCCTACTCAACTTAAGTGTCTAACTTAAAGAACTGCAAATATGTCCATGTAAGGTCTCACTTTACATAGAGATTTACCTCTCCATCACAATCTAGCCAAGTACTCTCATGTGTTAGGAATTAGAAATTCCAGGTATTAAAGAGTCGGTCACCTCAAGTATATGTAATCGTTAGAAAGCTCGTAGTCATAGTACTTTTATGTTAAGTAGTATTTAGTTTAGTAACACCGTGGAGGACGGACGGGTCTTTACCCACTGTATGCCTGATCCACAGCCCGTTGTGTGGTGATTTATGTAAGACTATAAATACTCTCTACCTCCCAAGGTAGAGAGTTGGAGCTCATAATAATATCTTTCACTTTCTCTCACTAAGTTCCCTAAACCTCTAACTTTCTCTCTCTAGAATTCCACTTATACGCCCACTTTGTGTTATGCTTTGATGTGTAAGTGAAATCCAATATCCTACATCATGACATAAATTGCAACTTCAAGTGTTCCTTTTAATTAGATGGAATATAACTTAATTTAAAAGGGTACTAGTTTTGATTTTATGTGGTCAAATCAAATATGTACAAAGATGTCATGCATTCATCTTGTAGCATAAATTTAATAAAAAACTTTTTATTACCAATTCATAAAGATCAAATTATCAAAGTTTTGATTGAGGTATTGGGTTCACCAATCAAGGAATTTAGTGTTAATTATCGTCCATTATACCGTACTTTTGCATAAGTGTAAACACTTAGTGTTTCGGGTAATTACCACCGAAGTGGCGCATGGAATTAAATCTAATTCGCCCTTAAGATGAGTTTGCACATTTTATGGCTTACTAAGTAGCTCAATTCGAACTTACAGGGCGAGGACCGTAAGCAAAGCATAACCTTAGACATCCTTTCAAAGGTGACTGTGCGCACTTCTTTATTAACCCCTTTATAGTTCATTCTAATGGGTGAGCCGTTCACACCATTTGTACCAAAGTCACCAATCAATTAAACTATTGAAAACTTAACTCTTCCAAAACAAATCAAATTTCGCCATTGTTTAGTCCGTATTATTTTTCTATTCAAAATTACCCTTTGCTTAAACTGTCGCACATAATAAACAAACAAGTAATACCAATAAAAAATAAACTAAAAAAAAAACAATCCGCACATAATAAACAATTTATACGTGTAAACAAGTAGCCACATGCAACTTATTCGATAAAACCCTATTAACAATCAATATCTAGGTTAAATTTAATGTATATATTAATTAGGGCTTTCACTCTCTCAATTGAGAGTGATCCACATACATCGACGAATCGATTGCGTAAACCCCAATTAAAAATATACCAAATTGCACATAATTGATTCATTAATATACATAATTGGAGTCTTCCCCAATTCAAGATTTATCGTAATTAAATATGTCTCAACAATTAAACAATTATCAAAGCAACTTATCCATGACTAACATGCATGTATAATCATGGATATCATAACAATTATACAAATAAGTCACAAGATCGCATATAAAAATTCCATGACACATAACAAATTATTCATGAATTAATCACGTAACCAATATATTAATTCTAGGTTTTAATAAGGTTAGCAAACAATTTTCAAAACCCTAAAAACTTTAATGTGTCGAATACAAAAAAATATGGGGAACGCCCCAAAAAAAATTATAATCGACCCAAAAAAAAATAATAAACATAAACCCTAGATTAACATATCAAACAACATACAATTATTTGTTTTATTACACGTTTATGTAATTAATTACTCATTAAAAACCAATGACTCATGATGCCACTGTTGGAATTAGATAACATGACATTCAAATAAATAACCACAAAACATCAAAGTATTCAAGCGGAAGCGTATAGGATTTATTAATGAACAATTAATTAACATAAAATAATATGCGTACATTTTCTTGATTCTAGCCGAACAAGAATCAAATCCACAAACTAGCAATTGGATGAACCATAATTAGGGTTTATAGGATTATGTGAATTACCCTTTACCTTTTTGTAATTCAATCAAAGAATAATAACAATAGTGTGTTATTACTACGTTCTTATACACACGTACTAAACCGAATTAAAGTAATGTTAGTTTTAAGATAAAATGGGCTTTATAAGTTATAACATGAGCCTTTTGTTATATCTAATAACCTATTTGAAAAGAGTAGATCGTAATCTCTCTCACGTCCCTAAATTGGTCATAAGTCGCATACGATCGCCTTGTTTGTATGTTGCTTGCGATATTTGGGTTAAAAACACACAAACATATTTAGTCTGAATGGATTTTAATTTATGTAGTTTAGCTTAATGATCAATTTTAATCTTTATAAATATGTGTCATGTATTAAGTATTTAATGTTATTTTGTGTTATTTAAGCTACATAAATGCAAATTATCAAGACCCTAAGCCTTGTATCGAGGCTCTTTGGTCCCCTTGGCCTATACCTACCCAACTAACTTGGTGAACAAGTTTGGCTTTGTTTCCTTTTCTCCTTGGCCGATCGTTGGTAGGCATCCCCAAGGGATTCCGGAAACTTCCCAAACTTTGCAATCTAGTCCTTTTCCAAATACATTTAACGCCCGTTAGTCCATTACATTAATTACTTAACGTCCGTTAGTTATTTCATTTAATAAATAAATAAATATAACGTTTATATTTAATTATTAACTTTAAATTCTCATACGTAAAGTGTGCAATCCCGTAGTCTCAAGTTCGATCCTAACTCACGTCTACTAATTTATATCCATAAAACCAACAGGATTGTCACCGGATATGTAAAGTGAAAATCAAGAACACATACCTGGTTCGTCGGATTGTGGGTGTGATGGTGAAGAGTCGCTGGATCTGTGACGGATCTGGTCATCGAAAAGTCAGTGGTATGTAAGAAGATTGGAAATTAGGTATGTCTAGTGATAATGAAATGAAAAGTGGGGGTAAGTGGTGATGTAAATAATGGAGGTATTTTGGACATTTTACGACAACATTTTACGACAATTGATAATAAAATAAAATGTTAATCATTTGTACTTTCAATATAAAAAAATGGACACTTATCATAAATTGAGTGGAGTGAGCATGACCAAAATAAAAAGAGAGTGTTGAAAATGACCATATCTTGGTCCTCGCTCCAACTTTTTGTACCAAATCCGTAATTTTCTCTTTTCTATTTTCTTTCACACATTTCCACAATCTATATATACTACTCATGTGTCCCTTCACTATCTTCTATTATTTTAATAATAAAATAAATATATTCCTAAAAGAGTAAATTACACCGTTCGTCCTTGTGGTTTGCGTTGACCGCAGGGTTTCGTCCTTTGACCAAAAAAGTTGCACCGTCTGTCCTTAAGTGTGAAACGTTATGCACCATTCGTCCTTTGACCAAACGACGTTAAAGTTGACTGTTAAAAGCTTCTCATGTGCAAGTCACATGAGGGTAAATTTGTCTTTTCATTTGAATGTTTCTCTTTGCACACCACTTTCAACTAGTGAAAGAAAAGTTACAATACGATAAGCCTAAAGTACAACTCATCACAATCATACTTACCTAAGTAATAAAATCCACACCAGAATCATCTTCCTCATTGAAATCCACACCACACTCATCTTTATCATTAACATCATCATCAATAAAAATCGAGCAAATCCAACACCCTTGTGGCTCGTGGTCTACCTGAATCAAGACCAAAACAACACTGTTTGGTTTTCTCATTGGGTCGAAACATACAACACCACCACAAATTAAACACAAAATACCCTCGACAATCTCACTACTAATATGTATTCCAAGAGCCAAAATTCATTTTAGTTGTAAATTATCTTTTTTGCCACACGAGTTTAATAACAACAACAAAACTGAAAACCAATCTTATTATATATGTCGATCGATAACCATAACCCAAAAACAAAATTCAACTTGTAAAACCAATTCAAAACACAATCTTAATATCAGAAGTTACAAGATAAAAAGAAAAGAAATCAATAAAAATCTTACAAAAGTCGATTGAAGAAGAAAACCAAGAGAGAGAAAATGAACCCAAATCCAAAGCGACTCGATTATAACCCAAGCAAGAACCACAACTTCACATAACCTTTTAAGAAAAACTTGTCTTGTGGATGGTTTGAGGTGTGAGATTGATGTGGTTCTAGCCATCGATCGGTGTAAAAAGAAAGGAAAGGAGAAAGTCTTGACCGCCCTTTTCTTCATGAATTATTGCGACTCGTTTAATCAAACAAAAGTCACTATCCTTCGATAGCCTTGAGGAGGTCTCGTGAGGATGCTTTGGAAGATGAGAAAGTAAGAAAGTGATGGATCTAATTTTTGTGTTACCCATGCATCGGGAAGAAGAGAAAGATTGAGAATGGTTTCTCCTTGTCTGACTAAGGCAGTGATTTCTTCTTGGGGAAGGGAGGTTGTATCAAAAAGAAAGAAAGAAGAACCAGGTTCAGAGGAAAGGAAGAAAGAAGGAAATGAAAAAAAGAAAAAGTATGTTTGTGTGTGTGTGTGTGGTGGGCGGTGATAAGTGGGTATTTCCGTCATTTTCTTCCCCACCAACCTTAGTTAACTGCCGTTAGTGGGAATTGGTGGGCCCAGTTGGATGGAGGGACGAACGACGCATAACGTTTCACACTTAAGGACGGACGGTGCAACTTTTTTGGTCAAAGGACGATACCCTGCGGTCAACGCAAACCACAAGGACGAACGGTGTAATTTACTCTTCCTAAAATAAAACAAACAACTTTTAACATCAAATCATAATTCAAATTCTAATCATATACAAAATCTTAATTTGACTCGTCAAACGCACCCTAAGTTTATGACTAAAAAGCCCTATTTAATGTTTTGATATGTTTTTGTTCGCTAGAATAAAATTGCTGACGTTTTTTGTTTTTTAAAAAAATACAATAATATTAGATTTAGATTTCGACATTTCTGGCCTGAGATTAAATTGTTCAAGTCAAATTTACGGTCTCTTAACAAACAAACGGCTTTGAGTTCCATTACAAAAGTGTGAAATACAATCTGAAGTGTATTAGTCCACTCACAAAACCAGTTTTTTTAAAAAGATTATTGATGCAGGCAAGTGCATTTATCTAACATAGCTACACAGTTGACAAAAATAAATAAATAAATGGTATTGGCCCAAAACATAACCCAAAGAAGTGCCAATAATACATGCACCCAATCGGAGTTCCCATCCCCACTAGGCCACTATCAAGTATCAACCATAAATAAAAAAGCAGACCCAACAACTCATAATTCCAGGTCAATTATATCAAAGTTTGTATTTTGGTAAATCACTTTTAAGTTTGTACAGATTTAGTAGACCCAACTCTAGTTGTTTCAATTCTCTTTTTAAATGTGAAATTTAACATCAAGCAGCAGATAACTACACAATGTTACATATGAAACTCATTTTACAGCCGGCTCACATTCAAAGTGTTGTTTCATCTTCTCAATAGATTGTATGCTGGTAAATCTTTCACACATGTAACATCTTCAATTGCAAGTTCCCGTTCAAGTTGCACTCTTGTGGACTTCATAACCTCCTACATAAAGTACATAATTCAAACGCAATTTGCAGTTTTAGAACTTTGTATAACCACATGTCCACATCAAATTGGGATGAATATATAATTGTAGAAACTTAATATGTTAAATAGCATCACTAGAACTATATGAATATAACATGGTCTAAGAGGCTGTATGGATTTTTTCTACACTTTGGGTGACTATCGACCCATTCAACCAAAACTTTGTTAGCTAGGGTTTTTTTTTTTTTTTTTTTTTTGCCAATTTGTATAAACCAAATAAGTTAATCAACCCATTCACATTTAGAAAAATTGACATTTGCCATGTCTACTCACATTGAATTCCATATATGAAGCGCGCCTTGCAAGCCATTGAATATCCATGAGTTTAAAGGCAACACAGTATAGCTCATCAAAAGCTGATTCATCAATGCTAAGAAATTGCAAGAACCGAATCCCTGATAAAGATGTTGGCAATCCTACAAACACAATAAATGCATTATAAGAATGTACCTACCAGCCTTCAAAACAATTGGCAATCTAATATCTTAAACTAATTGTTTTCATCACCACCCAACTAGACCTAAAGTGGTTCCATAAAAGATATTTTCTGCGATATTTACTAATGCATGTCAAGTCTATTCTTATCTTGCCTCACCACCTACATGGGTATACTCAAAAGAGGCCGGCCACCATAATGTATCTCTGGATGTTCATTAGACTCAAGTGTGATGGATTTGGTAATCCAAATTTTATGTCGAGACGATGTTATACCTTCTTTTGGTATCACATCTCAACTATTTTTATGCAAATGTGGATCGTACATTAGAGGATTACACAAACTCAGTCCTTATTATTCAGAAAATCTTCCGTGATAAAAATATTTAACAATTGATTCTCAGAAGGAAGCAAACCATCTGTTTTTGTCCTCAACTATAGTAAGGAAATTTGGTAAACCTGCTAAGGAAGATGTAATAAAGATGAATTAAGAAACCAGGAATTTGACATAAGCTTCTTACCTGACTGAATATCCAACATCTGCACCAGCATGAAAGAAATATTTATGCCGGCTACAGCAAAAGGATACTCCCACTCAGCTCTGTCTCCTTCTCTTTTGTTCAGAAGGTTTTGAAAAGCTTCCTGTCCATAGAATGAAAACAGACTGAGAGAAATAGTTACATATCCTATCCCTGGTGGCTTGCGCCCAGATTATGACATTCATGCAAAAATTGGCGTCCAAAATGTTTCAATTGTACAATATTATAATTTAGTCCAAAAGACATCATGTGCAAGACTAGTAATGGCAAAATGACCAAATTAATCTCTTCCTTTTCAATCTGTATTATCTTCTCAAAGTTATTTCCTTAAAAAGTAAAGTATTCATAAACATTAAGAACACCAAAGTCAACCCCTGATTTTAATCAAAGATTCAAGAAAAAGAAACAAACCGGATATGTCTGGGCAAAGAACATTAGATTCTCCAGTGATATGAATCCTCCACCCCTACAGATAACATTCAACATTTGGGCAAATAAAGTCCGAATTTTGCATACAATTTTCTGGTACATGCTCAACAAGATTACCTGAAGTCTGTAGAAGGATCAATTCCTTGCCACCCCATCTCCTTCCAAAGTTCTGATTTAAGTCCTGGGAATTCCCTATTTGGATAAGCTAACCTCCATAATTGCCTAAGTGCATCCTGCCACCCAGAGAGAGTAAACATTAAGTTATTCTAATTACAGGTATCCTACAATACATGAGGTTTTATGAGAAAGAAGGCTCACACAATATCACAGTTTGGATCATCAAGACCACTTGCATATAATAACTAAGATATAAAAATGGAATCTGAATGTAGTCCAATCTATGAAGGGTTTATTGCAAGAAAAAGGAACTACATTATGGTGTCATCTTACTCTTAAGAGGTGTCTAGAAAGTCTACATGTGAATCAAATAACAACGTTTGTTTTTGTTAAATTATCTGAATGATTCAAATTTGCAAATATATAAAATCATCGCATTGTGATGAATAAGTAACTTCCATAAACAAACGAAACATATTTATCACGTATTTAACATAGTCAATAAACCATAAAATAAATTATCTTAATACATAAAAATTTATGATAATAAAACACTATTACACATCCTAAGAGACAATAAGAGGCATTATGTCTGACCGCAATCTCACTCAAAAAGAAAAAAACAAACAACTTAAGGTTATATGACTGAGTAAGAGGTAAGAGGTAAGAGGCTAGTAAGACATTTTTTGTAAAAACAAACACTAGAGTTTATTTCTGTTTTTATTCATAAAAACCCTCATAGTTTCAATCTCCCGATTTTAATAAACTTTGTCGGCACCTAAAAGGTTTTTTAGCCACTTTAGAAACTCAAATTCAATACATTCAAACCTACGACACGCATCTATCACACTACATTTTGACCTGGTAAACTGAGCAGATGACCTTCATTCGAAATTTTTGAATATTGTCATTGTGGTTGAAAAAAAAGGAGCTTACTCAAAATAAAAATCAGACCAGAGTTGGTTACATTTTTAGGCACTAACCCACTTAGAAACAAGATATCTATATCTATAGAATAAATGCGTTATAAGTAATATAGATATAGATAGATAGAGCTCACTTGTAAGTTTTACTCTAAGATGGGTAAAATCATGAAGTACCATACCAAAGTTTCAAGAGAATTCCTCAAAATTACCTTGTGTCTTTTTGTTCTTTTTCAAGTTTCACAATACTGGAAGAAAAAAAATTACCTAATTTGAATTTGTCTACCACTTGTGTGTGTTGGAAGCAGCACGGTCACAGCGAAATTCACTTTAATAGTAGTTCTTTTCCACTGAACTGTTTCTTTCGCAAACTATTGCCTATTAATTAAACTCAAACACCAAGTCATCCTAAAAGCTACTCGACACAACCCGCAGTAAAGCACGGGCACCGTGCTAGTCTTTTTAAATACTTACAAGCAACATACAGAAACAGTGCTATATGCCTTACATACATATCAGTCTGGAGTGAAATTACTAGTTTTAAGGCTATGTATAAGTTTCTCTCGGTAACTTAGTTCCCAAGCCTGTTTTGGACACGTTGCTTCTCCAAAAACAGAATAGCATATAGGTGGCATAATAGCATATAGATCGCACTGATAAAATAAACAATGAAGCATCTGTGACGTATACTTATATTTTTGTTTTTTATGCAATAGTTTGAAAAGTTAAAGCAAAACAAGTGTTGCAACTTCTTAGGCATCCCTTCCAATTCAAATGGGGCACCATAAAACAAGGGGTCCGATAACTTACAAAGGGCAATAATGTTACCATGCAAACTCCTATCCTGATGTTTTCTACAATTCTCGCATGTGTATCACTATATGTAGTTCCAAGTCAATCATAATAGGTCTGAATACGTCAGTAAAAAAAAGTTTGCAAACAAAACCAATACAAAAGAAATCAGGGGACTTTGATCTGTAAACATGGTGAAAGTTGGTTGTGATTTAATTCAACGTCAACCCAATATATAAAAAATAAGAAAACACTACGGACACTCTAATAATCTCCCTAGCGTCTCTATAACAAAACTAATGCTGATGCCATAAAATGGGGATAAGTACCAGATAGATAACTAGAATCTTAACTCTAAAATAATAATACATAATTCAAAAAGGATATAGCAAAATATTCAACTTTAAGGAGAAGACACAATCGAAAAGACAGGACAAACAATCAAAGAACACTTACTTGATGATCGGAACAAGAACCATCAAAAGGGACCGCCAATCTTTTCTGCAGAGTGCTAAGTCTCACCTCCTACCCACATTGCCATTGAGAGGATAAGAAGGAAGCAAAAAATAACAACATGAAGAAGCAAAAGTTTTGTAATATAGCATGCTGGCTACAAACTTATTTTATTTTTACTAGGGGCGTTTGTTTCTTTGTGTACAAAAATGTGTTTACATCATTAATTTATTTTATCTCAAATCAAGGCAGAGTTCTACACCAACTTATTCCAAAGCCATCTGATGTTATAGCAGTACAGGACCCATTGGTTGTTATACCTGTAATGGAGTAAGTATTGGTGGAAGAAACTTTCTTGTAGGTTCGCTCCCTGTTGTTGACGGCGATGACAAAATCCGGGCAATATATGATCCAGATCCAAGTAGAAGTCCTGCTACAAAAACGGAAAGAGAATTTGGTCGGCCAATACTACTAAAGTGACTTCAATTCACATGGAAACATCTTAGTAATGAATAAATATCCCCAGCTTAACCTTTGATTTGACAGACGCTGCTGCCTAACATTCAAACTATCAACTTCAATCTAATATTTTCTAAACGTGTTCTTTGTACATCTCATAATCAGCTTTGGATTATCAATTTCATACCAGCTCACCCCTTCTTATGGAGTTAGTATGAGATACTTTTTACTCCAATCTCACAATATGTCTTCCATAATTTATACAAAGTGTCTTTTCTTGGTCATTTAGATAGTAATTAAAGTTTCAAAACACTCGATTATCTTGCAACACTATCTTTAACTGCTGCTAAGTTACAATTGAGTATCTGAGTTAAGTTTGGATTCTGATCATCCAAGATCACCCAACCACTTTCTAAGACGAAAAAACAAGGGTCGCTCGTAGAGGCTGTGTTTGGCGACGAGCTTTTGGAGTTTAAACTTTAGAATATAATGCTTGTTTGCAAACATTTTGGATTTTGTTTAAACCCTCCTATTAGAAACGCTAATAGAAGAGGCGTTTAGCATTGAGGAGCTACAACTATATTACCAAATGCTTTTATGAAACAAACATTGCTTACTACTATTGCCAAACAAAGGTGGAGAGTAAGTATGAATAACACATACCTAACCATTGTGCCCATTCTGAAATTATGTGAGAGAATAGAAACGTCCAGTGGAGGTGTTCTTTACGTCTTTCGTCATACAAAATATCTTCAAGCTTTTGTACCTGCGTTACAAACATTCATTAAGTTAATCAATACGTCCAGATTAAACGGAAATTCCATAACTTTATAATAAATTTTCTGCAAAGAACCTCTAATTCCTTGGCCCTGTATTCGTCATTTTTGGCAATTAAAGGCTCATTCAAGTCGTCTAAATCTGTATCTATTAAACGCTGATGCTTATTACCATCAACATCCCCGTAGTTGTTACGGAGTCTTCTCCTTATTGTTTGTGACGTCATCTGTTATTTAAATTATTTTCCTGTTAAGAATGTAACATGAAACAAAAGTTAATAAGTGATTGCTAATCAAGTTGAGATGACTTGGATTCCGTTCAATTTATAGTGAAATAGTAACAATCAATCTAAGTCACAAGTTGAAAATGAACAGGAAATTACCTTGGGGAGAAGGAGGAATGATGGAATAATTATATTATTAGTTTAGTTTAATGTGAAAAACAATTCCTTCTCTCTGTTTTGTGATCAACAGAAAGAAGGAAAGGAGACGACTTTGATGATTCCTTCTTTACGTTTCCTGTACGTCACCCACCCCACCCCCACACCAAAACCTATTATTTTTTGTCTACTCGGGTCTAAATTTTCGGATATGTATCCGCCCTCTTTTAGAACATGTTGCATTAGGATATCGGATATGTCACGAATACTTTTAAATTAAAATATGAAAAAATAATTGAGGTAATTCCTCAAATGTACAAGTGAGGTTACCCTATATGTCTTAAAGAATTTTCATTTTTCAAAATGTCTCAGGTCGAAAGTCGGCCAGGGTATTTAGAGGGCGACTCTTATAAAATTGCAACACGTGTCAAAAACAAGTGTGTGGAAAACTAGAAAGGGGGGGTTGAATAGTTTTGCCAATTAAAACTTTCTTTTAATCTATTTAGATTGACTTATGACAATCTATTTGGATGTGTGTGTTGGATGTTGATAAACAAACATATAAAGGTAAGTAATGAAAAGATAAGAGTAAGAAGCACAAAACCACGACACGAGTATTTATAGTGGTTCGGTTACAAGGACACATTCCTTGCCCTACTTCACTCCTCGAGTCACCTACTCGAGAGTTCGTAATCACTACACCAATCTCCTTATGGCGGAGAAGCCTTCACAAAGTCGCCTACCCTTTTTCCGGTACTAGGCTAACCATCGGGTTCTTTCACTCCAAGGTGAACCACACCTACACAACGTCACCTACCCTTTATAAAGTACTAGGCTAAGTACCTAGTTCTTTCACTCCAAGGTGAACGACACCTTCACAACGTCGCCTACCCTTTATTAGGTACTAGGCTAAGCACTTAGTTCCATTGCAATGAAGGAACTACTACCACACTACACCAACGACTAATCCCAAAGGAGATTTACTCCTTTACAACATCATCAAGGATATCAATATCCTTGGATCTAATACTAGTCTATCTTATACATCGAAACACACCATATCGAATGTACATCTAAGGCACCTTTCACTAATGCCTTTGACTAGATCTACAAGACACCTTTCACTAATGTCTTGTGTCTTCACTTCTAAGCACCTTTTACTAATGCTTCTTTGTCTTGACTTCTAAGCACCTTTCACTAATGCTTCTTTGTCTTGACTTCTAAGCACCTACCACAAGTGCTTATGCTATAGACGATAGATACCCTTCACTAATATCTTCGTCTTGACACTTGAGACATCTTTCACTAATGTCTTCAACACTACACTTCTTTGAGGAAAGAAAGGAATAATCAACAAGAAGACTTCAGTAGCCTTGATGATGAGGAAGCATGGAAACTCATGGACTTGAGCTTGCTTGACTTCAAAGGTGGTGATCTTGCCTTTAAGAGGAACCTAAAAGATCACACAAAAACAAAACTACAAACATAGATCTCTTGGATCTAAGGTTAGTGAGATTTAACTCAGGGGGGAAAGTGTGTTAGAAAGGGATGAGAAATAATGAATAAATGGCTCACTATTTATAGAGGAAAAATCCTACTGTTCCCCGGATCCCACGGATCCCTTCCACTTGGGATCCGGCTAGCACAAAGCTAGGGATCCGTGGAACGCTCCTCTTTACCCATGGGTATTTTGGTTATGGGTCATGGGCCATGGGTTGAACCATGGATCTTTGGCTAGATACAATGTATCTTTGAGTGCAATGCACTTAGTCACTTGGGTATGGGTTGATCCATGGGTTATGGGTATTATCCATATGTGATCTAAACATGATATCATGCAATGGGTTATGGGTCAAGATCCATGGGTTATGGGCTTTGGGTTGTACCCAACTACATTCAATGTATTTGCCTAATGGGTTGTGATACTTAAGTTTCTACCCATTTATATTACCCAATATACTACATACTAGTTATGTATATATTTTATCCAAATATGTAAACACTAGTTGTTGTACATATGTATTACTAAATCATAAAATCACTTATACTTGTTTTAGTGTTTTATGTGAAAATGTGAATATGTTAGAAACTATTAGTTCAAACCATTTACGTATTTTATTTGTTTCGTTAATATGATTTTACGTTTGTTATCGACAAAACAATAGAAGATCGTAAAATATAAATAAACGTTTTTACGGCTTATTTGTATTAACAATCTCCCCCTTTTTGTTGATGACAAAACATAAAATTATTTTAAGGAAAAGCTAAAATTCGTAAAAGTTTGAATTTGTAGTTTTTACTTTCTTCTCCCCCTTTTTGTCGAAACAAAAAGTGTTTGAAGGAAGGCAACACATCGTTTAAGAAAAACATGTGAAAGAAAAAAAATAAGTAAAAGGAAATAAAGAGCAAATAACGGGAAATGATCTCGTCTTTACTCCCCCTTGACGAGTCCATCCCTATGAAAGGGCGTCAAGTAAGTGATACTACTCTAGTTTATTTGCAAATAAGTTTGCAAAAGATATCGTCTAAGAGACGAATGTGCTCCCCCTTGATGATTGCAATTTTTGCAAAGGGATGTCACGAAATGTAAACCTAGTATTGCAAGTAATTTGCAATGTATTGCTTTGACATAAAGCTCCCCCTAGCTTTAGGATGTCAAAGTCTTCATATGTAAATTGAATAACTACAAAACAAAGGTTAGAAATCAAGTATAATTCACAATTTCCTGCAAATGTGATTCAAGTTAGTAGAAAGAAAGCTTTCTGTCTTACGGATCCCACGGTTCCCTCCTAGTAGGGATCCGTCTAGGCAATTCTGAGGGATTCGTATTAGCTGTTCAATTACAGCCAAGGTGATATAACAAGTAATGTTATCACAAAAATAAGATATGAATACAAAGTAATCATATGCTCAACAAAATAACAAGTAGCATGTAATTCCATTTAATAAAACTAGAGTTATGATATACATGACTCTAAAAACTAAGGAAATAAGAAAATACATGACTAGGAATTTCTAAACCAACTATCGCTTGATGCTAGGACACCACTAAAATCTTCTAGCTCAAGTTTTGTTTAGGTTTGATCTCGTCGAAACGTTCGAGGAGATGATAGAACATGAAACGTTGGTCTTCTCGTACTTCATGTATCAAACTTTCAACATGTTGACAATGATAGCAATCTTTGTCATGGCTAGGTAGTGGTGGTGGAAGAAGTGAAATGGCTTGATGCGAAGGATCAAGTGAAGCGGCTTGTGGAGCTTCAAACGATGGAGGGATTGGTGGAGGTGCATTTGAGAATGACTCAACCAAAATGATGGTGGTGGTAGAGAAGTGTCAACTTCCATATGGTCGGGTGGTTGACTTTGATGATTTCTCATAATCCAAATGGGATTATTTGATGGAAACGGCGAAAAGGAAGCCGGAGCAAGTGTTGACTCAACACCTTGATTTTGAACCATTATTCCTCCTAATGAGGAGAATGTTGTCGGCGAAAGCGGATGAGATGGCCTAGGAAGCAAGTCCTCTAAATTGTAGAGGTGTGGTGATGATAGTGGGGATGTAAATGAAATAGCTCTAGGAACCAATGGTGATGATTTAGTGGAGATGATATTGTTTGGCCTAGGAGGTATGGTGGTGTTTGGCATAGGTAGTTTTGTGGGTACTATCCTTTTCGGAATTGGTTTGATTGGATGATGAATAATTCTATCATTTGTTGGCTTGACGGGAGATGATTCGGTTGAAGAAATTTCGTGTATAACACGAGCTCTTTTCATGGGTGGTTCTTTGGTGGATAAGTTACTACTTGGGGTTTTCCTCATGATGAGATGATTTCAAGAGGTTGCAAGAGCTGAGAGTTAGGATGAGAGTGATGACTATGGAGGTCCTAACAAGGTGGTTTATAAACTAAGAGATTTGGCAAGTGCATTTAAGCCTTAAGCCACTAGGATTCATTGGAATGTGATGATTGACATGCACAAGAGTCAACTTCAGAGGTTGCACTGATCTAGGAACTCATTTAAGATGAGATGGAGTGTTTGAGTTTGGAAGATGAGTTGAAATGATTGTTTTAGCACGTTTTGACATAAACTGTCATCCGGATCCCACGGTTCCTTCCTCAGAGGGATCCGTCTAGGCTAATCCTAGGGATCCGGCTTTCAGCAGTTATGAAAGGGTGGAAATGATGTTTCTAAGATCTAAGACCTATATCATTTTGAGTGTTTCAGTCCTCCTAAGTGTTTTAAATGAAGGGGTGCTTGAGTGCTTGAAGGTAATGAATGATGTAGCTAATGATTGTTATTTATGGAAGGATTTGGAACTTTCAAGAGTACCAATGGGTGAGCAAGGATGACACTAAAGATTTAGAGTGTCAATTGAAGCTAAATGATCCTAGAGATCAGGTTGTGTTTTAGGATAGTTTTTTGGAAAATATCCTAGAAGCTTTGAGATGGGAAAACTAGATTTTGATCAATTTTGAGGTGAGGATGATTAATGATCAATTTTGCCATAATTGAAAGATCTCTAAGGCTAGATGGGAGAGATCAAAAACAAAAAATGAAGTGTGAGTTTAAGAGCAGAAGAGTAATGGATTAAGGACGAAACGGTAGATCTATAATCGTCTTAGAGTGCGATCTAGGTGAGTTATGTATGAGTAGGAAAGATCAACCTATATTGATAAGGACTTAATTTTGCCTTCAGACACTATGTTAAGCTTAGTGTGTGAGGTGTTCTAAGGATATGTTTGAAATATAATGCTTTGCAATTGCATTTTCTGTTTGCCGGATCCCACGGTTCCCTAAGAGTATGGATCCGTCTAGTACAATCTTTGGGATCCGCCCATCTGCTCAGCAGGACCTTTACTAAAGATATGCAATGATCTTGACAATGCATTATATCTCAAGGATAGTCTAAAAAGAGTTCTAATACTAAGATATCAAATGTAAAATGTTTTATTTCATGAAGGAAATTGGATTACATTGATAAAGCACGAGTACAAGAGATTTGATCCTATTTTGGAATACTATTAGTTTCCTTGAGTGTTTTCGCTAGGAGGATCATTATGTGATTGATGAGTGTTGGTGGAGTCAAGAATGAAGAAAGTCTTTATGAGAGATATGTTTAGCGGTTCCATCATCTTGTTGACAAGTACGTATAACGGACTTTGAAATTGAGGATGGAAGTGCATAACATTGTGATAGAGGCGTGTCAAGAACATTCCATAAGGGATGAGTTTATTCTTGTAGCCTTGAAGATTTGCAATTCGCCTTGCGAAGAAGTAGGCGCGATTGTATGGTTGTTGTGTTAGCAAACAGTACAACATGTGAGCACAACAAGCGGGAAGAATTTCTCTATTTCCCCTAAGACTCCAAACATTTTCACGTAGGATGAGTGCAAGAGGCTTGTACTCTTCTCGGATATCCCTTGTAAATATAATGTTTGGATCGGAGTAATAAGGTCGAGGTTTGCATATTATGCGATTTAAATCTTCCGGAGAGGGTATGTGTGAACAATATGGACTATTTTCTTCACGAAAGTTGAAGAGAGAATCAAGAGACCAATCTTCGGTGAAGGCACATTGTCCATGATTTGGAATCCGGAGGATGTGAGCAAAATGCCCAAGGGTTAGAGTGAACTTTTGGTTTTGATATAAAACCAAAGAGATAGAGAGCGATCCTCGTTACGAACGAGTTCGACTTGACGGAAGAATTCCATTATGAACCTTGGACATATCTTCTCGTTGATTTCAAGAAGACATTCTAGTCCTATGGCTCGGAAGGAGGTATTGATACCTTCTTCGAATTGTAGAGAGGTGTCTACAATACTTCCTTCATGGAAGTGACGGTTTTCGAGATTATTGAACCCACGGACATGATTTGCCGGTGTGTGTTGGGTTCGAGAGAGATGTTCGGAGTGTAGACGCTAGTGAGTGAAAAATCAAACTCATATTCATGCGTCATAGTTGAACCTATAAAAATGATAAGTTAATAAAAAGAGATGTTTGTGGTCAACCTATGACAATCTAATGTTTTTACTAGATTTTTATTAACAATGGTATTTAACACTTTGATATACTCAAGGTTTTGACTTTCTAGTGGATTATTACATTTAGAAAGATATTGGTTTTTAATCTTGCATGAAGACTGTTTTCCAGTAAGACGGATCCCACGGTTCTTTTACAAAAGGGATCCGGCTAGTATATCCTCCGGGATCCGTGGATCTGTAGTAACAGATTTGATAAAAACATAGATTTTACAGTTTTTATACCACGAAATATGTTTTATCTTACATTTTCTTTTAGCATGCATACATGACTTCTAATGTATCACGAAAGAATATAAAACATATAAATCAAAATAAGTGACAAGCACATTATGATAAAAATAACCTAGATAAACTAGATTATTAATAATATTGCATTTCAATACTAAGGATGATACAAAGGATTGGGTATATGATCCCAATGTAGATTAACAACACAAAGTAAATGTCTCCATATGTGAACTTCATCATAGGGAACACAAGTGCAATGAGTGTTAGGGCGATGAGCACGAGTGCGATGTAAACCATGTTGATGACGGATCTTCTTGGTTTCGGTTGAGATGAAAAGAGGAGGAAGATGAAGTTTTTGAATAAGAGAAAATTTTGAAATTGGAGGATTTGAAAAAGTGAGGGTTTGGTAGAGTGGTCGACGGTGGGGTTTTATAGGGAAGGAGGAATTTTTTAAATTTGTGTTTTGTTTTATTATTAGATTTAAAAGCAACAAAACAAAGTTTTATATACCACGACTTTAGACGAGAAATAAAACACGTATATGAGAAAAAAGCTTCCTAATGAAGCTTTATGTAAAACATGTATAAGCACAAAAGATAATCATATAAATACCTAAATAGGCATACTTAATTATCAAGCAAAATAAAAGGAAATCATACCTCTAGCGCACTTAGGAATGTCTTTACAAATGACACAACAAATGTCACTTAGACGATTCCCGCTCCTTTGCGATTAAGATACCTTCTTAAGGAAGGTATTCTTGTTACCAAGCGACTCCTAAAGCTTGGTAGGTATGAGCTTTGACTAATCAACATGACGAAGAGGATAGTGCAATTAAATGAAAAAGTAAATAAAAATGTTGTTATCAAATCAACATCCAAACATATAGTTTTAAAAGACATGGTGTTTGTTTTTATGAAAAACCTTCTTTGTAGTTTTCAATTAACCATGGATCGTATCAAGTTTTTAAAGTACAATATACTTCAAGAAACTTGGTAACGAAGCTCTGATGCCAATTATGGAAAACTAGAAGGGGGTTGAATAGTTTTGCCAATTAAAACTTCCTTTTAATCTATTTAGATTGACTTATGACAATCTATTTGGATGTGTGTGTTGGATGTTGATAAACAAACATATAAATGTAAGTAATGAAAAGATAAGAGTAAGAAGCACAAAACCACGACACGAGTATTTATAGTGGTTCGGCTACAAGGACACCTTCCTTGCCCTACTCCACTCCTCGAGTCACCTACTCGAGAGTTCGTAATCACTACACCAATCTCCTTATGGCGGAGAAGCCTTCACAACGTCGCCTACCCTTTTTCCGGTACTAGGCTAACCATCGGGTTCTTTCACTCCAAGGTGAACCACACCTATACAACGTCGCCTACTCTTTATAAGGTACTAGGCTAAGTACCTAGTTCTTTCACTCTAAGGTGAACGACACCTTCACAACGTCGCCTACCCTTTATTAGGTACTAGGCTAAGCACCTAGTTCCATTGCAATGAAGGAACTACTACCACACTACACCAACGACTAATCCCAAAGGAGATTTACTCCTTTACAACATCATCAAGGATATCAATATCCTTGGATCTAATACTAGTCTATCTTGTACATCGAAACACACCATATCGAATGTACAGCTAAGGCACCTTTCACTAATGCCTTTGACTAGATCTACAAGACACCTTTCACTAATGTCTTGTGTCTTCACTTCTAAGCACCTTTCACTAATGCTTCTTTGTCTTGATTTCTAAGCACCTTTCACTAATGCTTCTTTGTCTTGACTTCTAAGCACCTACCACAAGTGCTTATGCTATAGACGATAGATACCCTTCACTAATATCTTCGTCTTGACACTTGAGACATCTTTCACTAATGTCTTCAACACTACACTTCTTTGAGGAAAGAAAGGAATAATCAACAAGAAGACTTCAGTAGCCTTGATGATGAGGAAGCATGGAAACTCATGGACTTGAGCTTTCTTGACTTCAAAGGTGGTGATCTTGCCTTTAAGAGGAACCTAAAAGATCACACAAAAACAAAACTACAAACATAGATCTCTTGGATCTAAGGTTAGTGAGATTTAACTCAGGGGGGAAAGTGTGTTAGAAAGGGATGAGAAATAATGAAGAAATGGCTCACTATTTATAGAGGAAAAATCCTACTGTTCCCCGGATCCCACGGATCCCTTCCACTTAGGATCCGGCTAGCACAAAGCTAGGGATCCGTGGAACGCTCTTCTTTACCCATGGGTATTTTTGGTTATGGGTCATGGCCATGGGTTGAACCATGTATCTTTGGCTAGATACAATGTATCTTTGAGTGCAATGCACTTAGTCACTTGGGTATGGGTTGATCCATGGGTTATGGGTATTATCCATATGTGATCTAAACATGATATCATGCAATGGGTTATGGGTCAAGATCCATGGGTTATGGGCTTTGGGTTGTACCCAACTACATTCAATGTATTTGCCCAATGGGTTGTGATACTTAAGTTTCTACCCATTTATATTACCCAATATACTACATACTAGTTATGTGTATATTTTATCCAAATATGTAAACACTAGTTGTTGTACATATGTATTACTAAATCATAAAATCACTTATACTTGTTTTAGTGTTTTATGTGAAAATGTTAGAAACTATTAGTTCAAACCATTTACGTATTTTATTTGTTTCGTTAATATGATTTTACGTTTGTTATCGACAAAACAATAGAAGATCATAAAATATAAATAAACGTTTTTACGGCTTATTTGTATTAACAAAGTGCATGAGTGGGACACGAGTCACAATTTTTTAGGACTCGTTTTGGAGCGACTTTCGCCCTGAGGCATTTTGAGAAAGAGAAATTTTGTGCAACATATAAGTAACCCCACTTGTACCTTTGGAGCATTTGATGATTTACCTCAAAATAAATTGTATGCTTAAAACCTTAAACAAAATAAATTGTATGCTTAAAACCTTAAACCTATTAATTGGTGAGAAATGATGAAAGAGAAAAGATACATAACACTTGCCAATAAATGAATGGAGTAAGTCTAAAGTTATCACTACTCTTAAAATATTAGGAAGTTTTTGTGTGTCAAAAATGATTGAAGGGAACAAAGACGTTTTTTTCTTTTTTGGTATTTTTGGATATTTGAATGAAATCAAGATAGTGGGGTTTTAAAGATTTTGATTTTAAACTATTATTTGTATTAAAAGTTCTTTTAGTTTGGCTTTTTAATCATTTATACCTTTAGTTGTACCTTTACGGCATATTATATCTTGTCACATAACAAAACTCTTTCGATAAACACCATAACTTCTGAGAAATCCACCCATCGGATTGGTGACATCACACTGGAATCGACTAACCCTAACGTTATATGATTACATCATCCAATCCTAATCTTCAGTCGGTTCTACCATCAAGTAAGTTCACTTTGGTGTTATTGTTATAATATGATTACATGAGATTGATCTTGTATATGTTTAATTAATCCAACATGTGGCATCAGAGCGGTTTAAATGTCATGAATTAGTATTTTTTGTCAAAAGTCTGATGAATTTTGTGTGTGTTTAAAATGAAAGCAAATTGAAAATCATGCCTACATATTGCGTTTATATTATGATTGCTTTAAGAAAATTCAACAAAGGATTTTGATAGTCACTTGATTTAAGGTGCGTTTGGTTTGTTGATACTTTAGGATTTGGGTTTAGATTTGAATTTGATATTTGGGTTGAAAGAAAAAGTGTTGTTTGTTTTGTATATTGGGATATAAATTATGGTTAAGATTTATAGTTATTTTAATATTAAAATAAAATACGTAGTAAATAATAAATGAGGCCTAATAAAAAAAACATAAACTATAATTGTTGAGACATGAGTACACATTATAAAGCATCAATTACACATGAAAAATAAAACATAATAACAAATAATATATATAAATAAGAAAAAGAATATGTTGTCAGAAATCATTAGTAAAAAGTAAGCCATGACCCAAGGATTAACAGATTCACTTATTTTAAAAAGTCAATCCCAATATCAAATCCAAAATATACCAACCAAACGAAGGATTTCATCTAATCCCAAACCTTATGGACAAAATCCATAAAGCAAACAACCTCTTAGTGCCCCAAAAATGTTTATTCAATATTCGAGTATATTTGTATATGATATTTAATAAATTGATTGGATAAACAAGTTAGAATACGCCATGTGTTCTATGTGTTCTGGATGCATTATTGTCTCCATATATTATAGAAGTGTATATTCTCCCCCTCGAGCCAAGAGAATTAAAGTAATGTTTTGTTATTGGATCACATATTCAGACTAGTTTGTTTAGACCCGTTTCTTGCAACAATTGTACGCGTATTAATTTTTTTTTTGGTTACCATTTCATTAACTGGATAACCATAACGTTTTTAACCAAACTACACCGCCACAAACAAGATATTACCTTCGATTTCAGGTATGATCTTTGTTGCATGCCTTTGAGGTATATGAGATTAACTTCCCTCCAATTCATACTGCTTGTCTTTAGCAACTTCTCCATATTTTACACATATGTGGGACAAGTATAATATACTACGTAAGTGATTGTATATAATAGTAACAAGATACGTAAAAATAAATTTATAAAATATATAAGGGGAAAATGGGGTAGTCGGGATTATTGTTAGAGAAAATTACCAAAAGGGGCCAAAAATCCAACCTGATCCATTATTTAGTCATTTTTAACATCCTTTTCCCATTTTGGCCATGCTCAACTGATTAATTGCTCAACTCCACCCAAATTTTGACACGTGTCATTCTTTTGTACTTTTTTTTCAGAAAAAAGTACAAAAGAATGACACGTGTCAAAAATTGGGTGGAGTCGAGCAATTGAGCAGTCAAAGTCGAGCAGTTGTGCAGCCAAAGGAATGACACGTGTCAAAATTTGAATGAAGTCGAGCAGTTGATCAGTTGAGTATGGCCATTTTGGGAAAAGGATGTTGAAAATGACTATATAATGGATCAAGGTTGGATTTTTGACCCCTTTTGGTAGTTTTCTCTTATTATTATTAGACTAAAATACACAGGTTGGTCCCTAAACTTGTCAATGCGCTTCGCGTTGGGACAAACCTGGGCCTTTTCATCGTCGGGGGTCCCTATTTCAAGTTTCTTACTCGTTACTGGTCCTTTGACCATATTGCCGTTAGTTAAGGACGTCAGATGGCGTTAGATTTGTCTTTAGTCCAAGGGCACATTTGTCATTTTACCACTGTCCATTAATTACCGTGTCAACCCACTTGTTTACCGAGGGGCGCTACAGTAAAACCTTGCTAATAAAAGGGAAAGTCTATCACCACTCATCCTTTATCTTTCCTAACCACTAAAATCTTATCTTCTTCACCGACGGTAAAATCTGAAAAATGGTGGTGTGTTCATGCAACAGAAGGCCTGTCATTAGAACCTGCTGGAACAACACGAACCCAGGCAGGAGGTTCTATGCGTGTCCAAGACAGGTTGAGATACTTAATTTTATTTCATTTTAAAGTTGGCATGTAGTGGTTTACCTTAAAATGTGTTGATTATAGTAATATATATGTTTTTATTATAATTGTGATTTTATACAAGTGGGTTTAGTTGGTGTTTATGCTGCAAACAGATGCTAACATTTTGATTATCAATTATAGCCTACAACATGTCCGTTCATTGGGTGGTACGATCCACCCATGCAAAGGAGAGCAAGGGATGTTATCATCTACTTGCAGAGGACTATCTACAGGAACGAGGCGGCATTACAAGAATGTGAAGCCGCCCTCATTTCTGAGACTATGGAAGCGGTCAACGCTGGTGACCGTTATAACAACCCGTAAAATTTTAAACAAATTTTAAAAATAAACTATAGTAAATTTGTTACTAAGTTTCACTCCTGGATTTTTCCGAGTCTATTTGAATCGAGAACGGTAAATTTTCTTGTAAAACGTAAAAATCAACCCCAAACGCGTACCGACACTGCATTAGTAATGGCTTAAATTCAATAATTATTTCTCGGAGTCTATAATTTTATTTTTATATTATTTTTACAAAAACGTTTCCGGAAATATATTTCTCACATTTTTGCCAAACTGGGATACCACGTTTATGCTTTAGCTCAACGGGACACGGGGTATACAAAATACATTAATAATAATAATAACCCTATACCCTCACCCACCGCCCACCTACTCCCCTAATTCTCAGGTTCCATATTTTCTTTTTTTGATACATCATTTTCTTCCTTTCTCTCTTCCCTAAAGAAAGTCACAAGAAATCTTAAGGAGATGAATTTGAAAGAGACCTTGCCTAAGATTGTCATCTTCATGAGAATCCATCAAGAAAACATGGTCAAGCCTCCCTCTTCTTTCTTCCTTTTTATGGTTGTCGAACCATGGGAGGTTCACACACACGATTTACATCCCTAAACACTTTTATTCAATGGTCAAAGTATGCTACTCTCCTTTCTTTTAAGCTGTGGAATCCACATGAGATATCACAAAATTCAAACTCACTCACAATATCATCACAAGAACAAGGATTTGCTAAGATTTGGTTCATTTTCTTTTGCTTCTGGAATTAGGCACTGATGCATGTTTTACTGATCAGGTTTTAATATTTATAAAGTCTCGTTATACCTATGGTCTACCCTAGTGCACTAACGGGCAGTGTACCCGGTCGTGTGTAGTGTAGTAATCGGTAAAGCCGAGGTCGTCCCAAGAGCTATGTGTGTTGGATTATTACTAAGTCTAGGTGTCACGGATTAATAATGGTTTCGATAAGATTTAATTAATTAAACTACTAAAGCAGAATAAAGCAAATAAAAGTATATAAATGATAAAGGGAAATCAATAGAGGAGAGTGGTGCTAACCTAGTTAATCCTCCTAGCTAGTTATGTCTACGTCTACTTACTTCCAATTACTTCAGGTGGGGTCAAAGTCGAGAGGACAACATTTGGTCAATTTGCCCTAACCTATCAGCAAAGATGCCACCACAGGAGAAGTCAGGTGTCCCCTCATAAGTCCTGTTGTTCCTGGTCCCCTAAGCCAAGTCATTAAGTACCGCTACATGCTAGATTTATAATAGTGAGTGCCCAGCCGTTAGGAACTTAGACACTCACCCCCTAATTCTTAAGTTCATCCAAACGATAGGTGATCAGTTGGTCAAATCGCACAAGTAGGAAGGGTCGTCAGGTGGTCATATCTTACCCTTCCCATCTCAGTCCGCTCACCTAGGGTCAGTTGGTCATATCTCCTAGGCAATTGGCCTCTACCGCCATTCAAAACTACCGAACCAAGGGTGGCTACCAATAAACTATGCATGCATACACTTAGAAATAATTGTACGGAAGTAATATAAATGCAAACAAAACAATTAAGGAATCATAACTAGGCCAGCACCAAGAGGTGCTTAGCCGCTCATATTAATCATACAAACCAATTCAATATTCAAAGGTACGAAATACATGAATTGAAAGTAAATAAAATATAAAATGCTAATGCTTATCGTAGGGGAGTGATTTCTCCCTTAGAGACAGCTCCGTATGCTCCTCTAGACATGCCTTGAGCTTTTTCCCACTTTCTCTGAGTGTTGTGTGTGGAATGGGATGATTAGAAATGCTGGAATTCGTAGGGTATTTATAGGCCAGATCTGGGTTACGGCGTAACTAATATAAGAGTTACGCCGTAACCTTCTATTTCATCGTATTTTGCACTAGATCTGCTGGTTACGGCGTAACCTTATGAGTGGTTACGCCGTAGTCTTCAATAAACTTGGTTACGCCATAGTTGATGTAGTAGTTACGGTATAAGTATCAGCGGCGTGGAACCTCATTTGACCTAATATAGTTACGTCGTAACCTTTGGGAAGAGTTACGCCGTAACCTTCTGATAAGTTGGTTTTCTGAGTCACGCAATAGTTACGGCGTAATGTGAGAGATGAGTTACGCCGTAACTTCTTCAAAGTATCATGCTGTGATAAATCTTTAGATATTTCTCCTGTTCCACGTCTCTTTAGCTCCAATGCTCGTAATTTACCTGAAAGTGGAAAACAATGGAAAACAAGCATAAATCCATATAAATGATATAAATTACAAGCATTATCGAGGGAAATTGACACTTAATAATCAGGAATATTGGATGTTATCAAATATCCCCCCCACTTGAACTCTACTTGCCCTCAAGTAGACCTTATTAGAAAGATTTCTAAAAAGATATCTCCCATAACCTGGAAAATATAAGTTTATAAATCCCTTATGCTAGAATAAAACAAAGCCGAACACCTCACGAATGGGGAACAAAACACTCAAATCTCTCAACTATTTTAAGTGTCAATTTCGGGGTGATCACTCAATCGCACAGTCATAGCACGTATTCTATCATAAGCTTGGCGGTTACACAAATCTCCACCACTAGAGTTAAGGGCTAAACAATTCTCGAAGGCAATATGGGTAGACACGACAAAGGTTAAGGGGTGACTCGTCATTACTAACATGTCACGGCGAAGTGGACAAAAACAATGATACATGACCAAATCCATGGCCAAGACACCAAAGATTGCTCGCTGCATCACCTAGACACGCTTCATGACTAAAGGGTAGGATAAGACATGGGATATATAAATGGTGTAAAATAAAAAAAACAAACAGGTAGTTTAAATCTATAACCAAGTCATCACCACTTACCGTCCGCCCAAAATTCAAGCTTTGAAGTCAAGAAACCGGATCATGAAATATAAGGTAGATGTGTCATTAGAGGACGTCGTGATGGGCACACTACCTTTTCTCCAACTGTTGGCATAACTACCAACTCCAATCTTCAAATGTGACCGAGGTGGCCTCCTCGATACTAAATCTATGAAGCTCATAACATAGTGCTTATAACAATGCACTAAATCATAACAACTATTTTTTTTCAACATAACAATAATAACATAATATCCCCCCACTTGAGATGAACAATGGGAATTCGGGGGGTCTTCAATGATCTTCAGGAATGTTGTCAATGAAAGCGTGATTTCCGAACCTTTCCACTCAAACCTTGAACTTAGGCAAATGATGACTTCCCAATCACAAATAACTACAGGGTAGGCTAAGGTGTATAGGTGTATCGAAACAATATATCGGGTTAACAAAATGAAAGGAATGGCTTAGATGGGTGTATCTAGGGGTATCTTGCACTAAAGGTGAGTGCAACAAAAGGGTTTCACAGGGGGGTCGAGAAGTCGAGGTGACTAATCGATAGACACACAATGGTAGGCTGTTTGGGTGATAATCCTATAATATTGCCTTCTAAAACTGAAAAGTCCAAATATATCGAGCTAACTCAACATACCTCGTCTATGGTCTCAAAATGATGCAAAGGCCAAGTTCTAAAGTTTACAAGCTACCGGCACACTCATAATTTGGTGGATTTGGGGTAAAATATTGGAAACGGATAAGGCTAATCTCACCATATAATATCAAGGGTTGTATGTGCTCGGCTAAGGTCTAATCTAGTTAGGTTAAGAAAACATGTCAAAATTTTAAAAATGGCATAATTTTTCAAAATAAACTAGAAAACGAGGGCAAAATAATGTTCAAGAGATAATTCTACTCCCGTCCCCCCACTTGAATTGTACAAAGTCCCTTTTGTACTAAGCATTAAATAAAGGTGAAGAGAAAAGTAGAATTAGAGCGAGAACTTCTCTAAAATTTGCTCCATAAAGAAAGAAGGCTCACGAAAAAGAGACATGCCTTCGTATAAGCATCATGAGCAAACTTCAATCCCTGAAATCACAATACCGACAAGCATAATTCTAAAAAAGAAAAAATGAAAAATGAAAAATGAAAAACAAATCTAAATCACTTTCGTAGGAATCACGGTTGCATTTAGCATATGCAACAAGCCTTTTAAACCACTTGGTGTCCCAAGTGGACGAGTAAAGTCTCGTGAGGGTTTACAGGGAACACACCCACAAAGTTCATTTAAAATACTAATACAAGGTTATTGTGTTTTAAAATGAAAGAATTAAAGTAGAGGAAGGTTACGTCATAACTCTTATAAGGGAGTTACGCCGTAACTAGCAAAACCTAACATAAGCTGCAAAGCGAGTGGTTACGGCGTAACCACAGAGATGGTATTACGCCATAATGATTAATGCGTCAAGAATTCTGCTACTAAAAGGTTGGTTACGGCGTAATCACATAGATGAGTTACGCCGTAACTCTAGTCAGATCAGCAAACTGCAGCAGCAATTACTTCCTCGTTTCCTGCAAAAATGGTTAGAAAACACAAAACCCCTACAGAAATGGAAATAAAATAAAATAAAGGGATAATTCGGGTTGTCTCCCGAAAGAGCACTTTTCTTTATTTACGAGTCTTTAAGTTAGACTCAGAGCCTCGGGGCTTCTATGGGGGCCTTTGGACTTCCCCGACCCCTTCAATATCTTTCATCAAGTTATGCCTCATCCAAGAGACATTCGTGGCAATTCGGAGGTATTTATTCGTTTTTATTTTCCGGATTTTACAAAATTTCTCTTCCGGTCCCAAGTGGTAGCGAGTGAATTCGTATTTTTCGACAATAATTGGTGGTGGTCTCTTGTAGGGAATCCCAATGAGTTTGCACCTCCTTTGCTCATAAGCTTCGTCGTCGGGATAAGTAAACTCCTCATTACCTTGCAACTCAAGGTAATCTAGGATCCCTTCAATGTCATCATCATCAGAAGCTGTACCTTTGAACCATTCTTCATCGAGCAGATTCTCCACTAGTACACACTTGCATTCTTCTTTTTTATCTCTAACCAACTCCTTGTCATCCTCAATTGTTATTTCACTCGTGTTGTTGAGACTTTCATTGTTTGAATTTTCTCGATCCATGTACTCCTTCCAAATCTTCTCTTTGGTTAACGTGTCCACATGTCCATACTTAATCTTCACCCAACTATCGAATCCTAGGTTGTCCAGCCAAGGAAAACTCGTTCTCTCCTCATCGTTGGTTGAGGACCAAAAGAATTCGTCTTTTCCTATTCTCCTAGAGCTGCTTCCCCCGTTACATATATCATCATAAGGGTTGCATGACGCCCAGAAAATTTCCCCAGGAGAGTTTACTCTTTTGCACCAGTGACTGCGTATTTCCTTATTGTCAGTTTTACTTAAATGCTCATCCATGCAGTAGATGCCTTTATTAGCTACTTCCTTTTTATGAATGTGCTCCTCGTAATCAATTTTTAGCTTCTTAAGAAGATTCGGGTTAATATTGGCATCCCTGAATTGTATTGCGTACATCAAATGCCAAGTCACCGAACTTTATGCAATGTCTTTCACGCTCATGAGGGCATGTCCACTCCTCCTCTCTTTCACTATCCCCGCCGTTGCAATACTCGCGGAAAGGGTTGCATGTAGGCCATGCTTGTGTGGACTCCTCGTCAGTTATGATGATCGGAGTACATCGGTGAGTAATAAGCGGCTCTTCTTCATCTTCTAGGGAGAGTTTCTCGAGTCTTTCATCATCAGTACATGCCGGCCACATAAATTTGTTATGGTTGATCCTATCCTTATTGCTTCCTCCATCGCAAACTTCATTTCTCGGGTCACACGAGGCCCAAAGATCATACCAATCTCCCTTAGCAACTGGTCTCATTTTGCACCAGTGATATTTCCTCTTAGGCAGAGGGCACAAGTTAATGTCGTGGGACCAGTCGTTAATCTCGAGATGTTCTGATTAGGTCCACTTTGAGGAATTTTTTCGCTTCACGTATCCCGTTACGCCGAATCGAGATTAACTTGGTTACGGCGTAATTCATTAGAGTCATTTTCCACAGTATTCTTCATAACCCCGTTATCGTTGTCAAAAACATAGTTACGCCGTAACTCATAAGGCAGGTTACGGCGTAACTCAGATCTGTCGACGGGAACAACCTCTGAATCCATATCATTGGCCTGAACCTTCGAATTATCATCAGCGAAAATCACTTTACATTCCATAGCTGGTTTTGATCCCTCAGTTTTATTGTTATTAATCATTACTTTTTCACTGAGCTTTTCCACCATAGATTCTAGGTTTTTTAGGGTTGTATCGTGTTTGGAAAGGTTTCTGTCTGTGTTTTCCTGGAATTCCCTTAACCACTCATCTTGCTCCTTTTGTCTTTGGGCTGAACTCTCCAGGAACTTGTTGATTGTTTCTTCAAGACTGGGCTTTCTTTCTCCATAAGGCCCACGGTTGTAATTTCCACGATACCCGTTATTATTTCGATTATCTCCATAAAACGGTCGATTTTCTCCATACTTGGCTTCTTCAATATTTTCTTCGTCGACATGAGGACAATTTTTCGTGAGATGTCCTCCTCCACAGCTTTCACAACCCACTTGGATAGCATGAACGGTTTCTCTGACCTTCAGCATATCTCGACTAAGATTTTCAATTTTACTAGCGATTGCTGCAATTTCGTCAAGACATCCGCTTTGGTATCTTTTACTTCCTCCGTCGTGCCATTTTTGAGAGTGATCTGCCATTTTTTGAATGGCTTCAATTGCAAGAGTAGGAATCATGCTCGGGATAGGTCCTTGATAGTCCAGCATTTGTCTTGTAGTTACGTCAATCCCTTTGTAGAAAATGTTAACCTTTTGCTGGTTGTTCAGATCATGTGTAGGACACTTGTAAAGGAGATCGTTGTATCTATCCCAGGCTTGATACAACATTTCGTCGTCTTCTTGCTTGAAATTATGGATCTCCAAAAGCTGGTTAGAAATCTTCGACGGCGGACAATATCTCTGAATAAAGTGCTTCTTAAGAAGAGCCCAAGTATTAATTGCCCCGGCGGGCAATCTTTCAATCCATCTTCTGGCAGCTCCAGTAAGAGTCATTGGGAACACCCTTAGCATAACAGCATCATGAGACACGCCCGGAATGTTAAAAAGGCTAGCGATGTATAGGACATTTTCAACGTGCTCATATGCATCTTCGTCCCTGTTTCCTGAAAAAGGGTTAGCACGAAGCTCCCTCATAAATTGGTCTTTGATTTCGAAACGGACATCTGCTCCAATTGCCGGTCTTACGAGACCCGGCCCTTGTTCCGCTCTTGTCAACGCCAAGTATTCCTCAAGAGTGAGGTCATTGATGTTAACAACTTCCATAGTACCTGAAAACTTGAAATATGATCGTGAGAAAAGTAGAAAAGTTTAAAACAAAATGAAAGACTTAATATTAATCCTAATATAACTCCCCGGCAGCGGCGCCAAAAACTTGATGCATGTTTTACTGATCAGGTTTTAATATTTATAAAGTCTCGTTATACCTATGGTCTACCCTAGTGCACTAACGGGTAGTGTACCCGGTCGTGTGTAGTGTAGTAATCGGTAAAGCCGAGGTCGTCCCAAGAGCTATGTGTGTTGGAGTATTACTAAGTCTAGGTGTCACAGATTAATAATGGTTTCGATAGGGATTTAATTAATTAAACTACTAAAGCAGAATAAAGCAAATAAAACCAGATAAATGATAAAGGGAAATCAATAGAGGAGAGTAGTGCTAACCTAGTTAATCCTCCTAGCTAGTTATGTCTACGTCTACTTACTTCCAATTACTTCAGGTGGGGTCAAAGTCGAGAGGACAACATTTGGTCAATTCGCCCTAACCTATCAGCAAAGATGCCACCACAGGAGAAGTCAGGTGTCCCCTCATAAGTCCTGTTATTCCTGGTCCCCTAAGCCAAGTCATTAAGTACCGCTACATGCTAGATTTATAATAGTGAGTGCCCGGCCGTTGGGAACTTAAACACTCACCCCCTAATTCTTAAGTTCATCCAAACGATAGGTGATCAGTTGGTCAAATCGCACAAGTAGAAAGGGTCGTCAGTTGGTCATATCTTACCCTTCCCGTCTCAGTCCGCTCACCTAAGGTCAGTTGGTCATATCTCCTAGGCAATTGGCTTCTACCGCCATTCAAAACTACCGAACCAAGGGTGGCTACCAATAAACTATGCATGCATACACTTAGAAATAATTGTACGGAAGTAATATAAACGCAAACAAAACAATTAAGGAATCATAACTAGGCCAGCACCAAGAGGTGCTTAGCCGCTCATATTAATCATACAAACCAATTCAGTATTCAAAGGTACGAAATACAAGAATTGAAAGTAAAGAAAATATAAAATGCTAATGCTTATCGTAGGGGAGTGATTTCTCCCTTGGAGACAGCTCCGTATGCTCCTCTAGACCTGCCTGAGCTTTTTCCTACGTTCTCTGAGTGTTGTGTGTGGAATGGGATGATTAGAAATGCTGGAATTCGTAGGGTATTTATAGGCCAGATCTGGGTTACGGCGTAACTAATATAAGAGTTACAACGTAACCTTCTATTTCATCGTATTTTGCACTAGATCTGCTGGTTACGACATAACCTTATGAGTGGTTACGCTGTAGTCTTCAATAAACTTGGTTACGCCGTAGTTGATGTAGTAGTTACGGCGTAAGTATCAGTGGCGTGGAACCTCATTTGACCTAATATAGTTACGTCGTAACCTTTGGGAAGAGTTACGCCGTAACCTTATGATAAGTTGGTTTTCTGAGTCACGCAATAGTTACGGCATAATGTGAGAGATGAGTTACGCCGTAACTTCTTCAAAGTAGCATACTGTGATAAATCTTTAGATATTTCTCCAGTTCCGCGTCTCTTTAGCTCCAATGCTCGTAATTTACCTGAAAGTGGAAAACAAGCGTAAATCCATATAAATGATATAAATTACAAGCATTATCGGGGGAAATTGACACTTAATAACTATTTGATGTTATCAAATATCCCCCACTTGAACTCTACTTGCCCTCAAGTAGACCTTATTAGAAAGATTTCTAAAAAGATATCTCCCATAACCTGGAAAATATAAGTTTACAAATCCCTTATGCTAGAATAAAACAAAGCCGAACACCTCACGAATGGGGAACAAAACAATCAAATCTTTCAACTATTCTAAGTGTCAATTTCGGGGTGATCACTCAATCGCACAGTCATAGCATGTATTCTATCATAAGCTTGGCGGTTACACAAATCTCCACCACTAGAGTTAAGGGCTAAACAATTCTCGAAGGCAATATGGGTAGACACGACAAAGGTTAAGGGGTGACTCGTCATTACTAACATGTCACGGTGAAGTGGACAAAATCAATGGTACATGACCAAATCCATGGCCAAGACACCAAAGATTGCTCACTGCATCACCTAGACACGCTTCATGACTAAAGGGTAGGATAAGACATGGGATATATAAATCGTGTAAAATAAAAAAATAAGCAGGTAGTCTAAATCTATAACCAAGTCATCACCACTTACCATCTGCCCAAAGTTCAAGCTTTGAAGTCAAGAAACCAGATCATGAAATATAAGGTAGATGTGTCATTAGAGGACGTCGTGATGGGCACACTACCTTTTCTCCAACTGTTGGCATAACTACCAACTCTAATCTTCAAATGTGACCGAGGTGGCCTCCTCGATACTAAATCTATGAAGCTCATAACATAGTGCTTATAACAATGCTCTAAATCATAACAACTATTTTTTTTAATTTATTTTCAACATAACAATAATAACATAATATCCCCCCACTTGAGATGAACAATGGGAATTCGGGGGGTCTTCAATGATCTTCAGGAATATTGTCGATGAAAGCGTGATTTCTGAACCTTTCCACTCAAACCTTGAACTTAGGCAAATGATGACTTCCCAATCACAAATAACTACAGGGTAGGCTAAGGTGTATACATATAGTATTTCGTAACCATATTTTATATAGATAATGTACCGTTTCTATTAATCAATCCGTACTTATATGTAAGCATACATATTCTAAACGACGTTTTATAACTCAAATACGTTACTATTTACATGAAATGTTTTCCGTACAATATCTTTTGATTATCGAAAAACCTGCGACTTGTTCGACTTGATATATCTTACCACCCTCTTTATATTCACACACTTCCATAAGCCAATACTCACACAACCTTCTGAAAAACTATTTTCAAATTTAAATAATGCCACCCAAGCAACAACAACAAACACTTGAAAGTTTTTCTTAAACTTCATCGAGTCAAACATAAACATATAAACTAATACTTGCCATACTATTATAGGTCGCGTGGCGGTACTTCGTGCATCTACTACTTGATTTTACACTACTCGGATACTGTTTGCTAAGGTGAGTTTATAGCCTCGCTTTTACTTGTTTTTCAACCCCCGCGAGGGAGATACATGCTATAAACTAGAACACAAGTCTTTTCTTAAAATGTATGCTTGCCTGATTATTATTATTATAGCCTAAGTTGCCAGCCAAAAGTCCCCTTCATCATGAACCATTAATCACTTGCGAGTGAACGCAAATATTGTGGATAGTACTATGGGAATTGACGACCCCAACTCGGTTATCGGAAATAACCGGGGCGCACCATATTTGATTATCTCTATGTAATTGGCTATTACATCTGGGGGGCAATTTTATTACTTACACCAGTAATTGGGTGTATGAAGTTAGTATTGGTGTCATGAGCTTAGTGCATAATAATAATCTCTGTTTTTCTATGGTAATTGTCTTCGAAGCAATTATCATCTCTAACTTGTGTTCAACCATTTACTAAACCTATGAATATCACTCAACCGTTGTGTTGATCTTTTTAAGCATGTTTATCTCAGGTATTAAAAAGGCGATAGCTAGACTTTGGAGGCGCTTGGGCATCGGCATGACATGGTCATAGATGACTCTGATTTACGAATGGGGACCACATTTTGTTAATGAGCCATTTTTCCGCAACAATTCAACTTTTGTAAACTTCGTTTTACCCCAATAAATGAAATCTTTTAAGAAAAATCTTTATTTTTTACTTTGTGTTATGATCCAATTGAGTAGCATCCCAAAAACCTTTTCTTCCGTTGCAAACCATTTTTGGGGGTGTTACAACCGTGCAAACGAGGTAGAGGCTGCTCACCAAGCAGCCTTGGCTGATCTCCTTGTTGAGAAGGAGAAAGTTTGCCGTCTCAGGAACTTTTGTGTGTTGTCTTGGATGGTCATCTTCTTGGTTTTTCTATGGTTCTTCTATAGGGTTTAGATAGGTACTGGTTTTTGTGTTTTGAATCGGTGGTAGATGGTCTAGTTGTGTTTAAGAAGTTTTAGTGTACGTTGACTAAGAATAGTCTTTTGGTGTATAATGTTTGGTCCTTGTACAGTGGTAATATATTTCTTTTGTGCTTTGGTCCATATACTGTGTTGCCTTTACTAATAGGTCATTTGCCCCAAAAATTTATACACCACTTGCCACACAAATACTAGTAGAATGATCAAAGTCATAACACAGATACAAGTATCAAAGATGGATGAATGATCTGAGATGGATGAACAGACACCACTTTTGAGTATCAACATAAACTTGATATGGTGTTGTTCATCCATCTTTGATCCTTCATTCCTGTTTGTGATAATAGAATAACAGTAACCAAACTCAAAACACATATCCAAGTTGAACAGATCCAAGATTCATAGACATATGAAGTCTCAAAGATGGATGTACAGGCACCACTTTTGAGTATCAACATAAACTTGATATGGTGTTGTTCATCCATCTTTGATCCTTCATTCCTTTTTGTGATAATAGAATAACAGTAACCAAACTCAAAACACAGATCCAAGTTCAACAGATCCAAGAATCATAGACATATGAAGTCTCAAAGATGGATGACCAGACACCACTTTTGAGTATCAACATAAACTTGATATGATGTTGTTCATCCATCTTTAATCCTTCATTCCTGTTTGTGATAATAGAATAACAGTATCCAACTCAAAACACAGATCCAAGTTCAACAGATCCAAGATTCATAGACGTATGAAGTCTCAAGGATGGGTGAACTGACACCATTTCTGAGTATCAACATAAACTTGATATGGTGTTGTTCATCCATCTTTGATCCTACATTACTGTTTGTGATAATAGAATAACAGTATCCAACTCAAGGATGGGTGAACAGTAAATGACTTTGTAAAAGTCAACAGTTACTATGCGTCTGAACTAGTAACAATACGTAGAAATACATGGTAAAGTGGCAAATCAATACAATAAAAACACAATTTAACCCATAGACTAACATGACATGATTTCATACATAACGCAAATGGATATATTTCTAAATGCATAAAATTTTGTAGTCTACAAAGTTTAGAAACATACATTGTTTAAACACAGCAAATAATGTTTAGGGGAATACATATTCGATGGAAAACATTGGCTTTCATATGCTTAACCATCATTTTTTTGTGGTGAAGAAAGCTTTGCTGCTATAATCTTGGTCTTAGTCCAATATTGTTTTGGAGACCCACCAGAAGCAGCATCAACTTGACTTCCAGATTGAGACTGGACCACACTTGGTTGATCATTACCTTCAAAGTTGTGACCTGTAACCTTTGCCTTCTTCTTTGATGTAACTTTTGGCTGGGATGAACCTGTTTTATGAGACTGCTGTGTACTGCCTTGACTTCCTGTTACACCTCCTTGCCCAAGATATGTTTTCTTGTTGTGTCCAGCATTGCCACAAATACCACAAACCACACTCTTACTAGACTGTGACAAGTTACTGGTTTTGTCACTATTATCATTTTGTCACTATTATCATTTTCAGTAAAATCCCTGGTTCTTTTCTTTCGTGGCCTACCTAATGGTTTATGATGTTTAGGTGGAAGAATGGTTGTAGGCACTTGTGACTTATACCAATGCTCATAACCATTTATTGGCTGGATGTGGTGTTTGTAAGTTTCTTCCCAAGTCTTAAGCAAGTAACATGGATGAACCCATGATTCAACAGATCCTACTTGCATTCCATTGAACCTCATACACCGGTGGGTAGCAACAACATGTTTACATGGCATACCTGTAAGCTCCCATCTTCTACATGTACAAGCCCTAGCTTCAACATTCACAAAACACTTATTTCCCCATCCACTGACCTCATACTTTTCTCCTTCAACCCGTAAAACGGTGTACTTATAAGACTCTTTCTTGATTGCATCTATCATGAGTGTTGCCTTTGGTGTTAATGGTCCGGCACACTTGTGAATCACATTCACAACGTTCACTATTCTTTTCATACATTATTCTCTAATGTATTCCAAAGCAGTAATGATGGGTTGGTGCCTACATCCTAATAGTTTCTCATTGAACACCTCACATATGTTATTAAGTAACACATCAGAATGAGCCCTCCCTACAACATGTTTGGTTAGGTAGAACAAAAGATGTACTGGTAGACATAGATTTGGTTAGGTACCTGAAAAATGTGACCTTGACCAATGGGTTGGTGGTATAAATGTCTGTCTCACTCACATTGTTCTCAATATCATCTGACGTCCTTGGCTAACGGCAATATGGTCAAAGGACCAGTAACGAGTGAGAAACTTGAAATAGGGACCCCCGACGATGAAAAGGCCCAGGTTTGTCCCAACGCGAAGCGCATTGACAAGTTTAGGGACCAACGGTGTATTATTATTATTATTATTATTATTATTATTATTATTATTATTATTAGACTAAAATACACCGTTGGTCCCTAAACTTGGCAGGCCGGATCGCGATGGGACGAAACTCGCCCTTTTCATCGCCACAGGTCCAAACCTTGGCCATTAAATGCCAGATTCGTCCCTTGACCAATAATGCCGTTGTCAACGTTATGTTGGTGAGGGCAAAACCGTCTTTCACTATAGCGTACTAAATAAAACCGTTGTACAGTGTATGTAGCTAGTATATGTGTGTAACAAGGTTTGGTTGATGAGTGTGTAAATACTCATCATTTTTGGTCAAATCTGAACTGCAAAACATTTAAAAACGCTCAGAAATGCATCAAAATACTGAAAATATTCCAAAAGTGTATTTTATATGTTTCAGATGCAAAATATTTAAAATCAGATGAAAAACTATAAAGTTTGCATAATTGGCAGTTTCAGTCCCCCGACTTTCAAATCTTGTCAAAAATAGCCCCTGAGCACTTATTTTAAAAGAAAAGTCACCAAAGGTCCTTTTGAAATCATAAGTTGTCATAATTAGTCCTTTGGTGAAAAATTTCAAAAGTTTGGATAATTTACAAGTTTAGTCCTGGAGTTTGAGTTGGGTTTTGGTCCTTATATTTTTGAAGATTAGCAAAACCAACCCTTGGATTACATTTTAGAAGTTACAGCGTGGTCCCGGATTTTCGGTTTGGCAAGATTGGTACCTAACTACACATTTCATCCATTTTAGATCCTTGGTCCAAGCTAATTATCCAAATCCATTTAATAAGTCCAAGCCCAAACCCACCTTTTACCCAAACCAACCCACGGTTAAAAAATAAAACCGCCCTCACCTTATCCTTTCTCCCACCAACTGCCTGCAAAACCAGACCACCACTCCACCTTCCATCACCAACTCTACCCTTATCACTCCACCTTCCATCACCAACTCTACCCTTATCACTCCACCTCCACAATACACCAAAAATGCATTTAATGCTTCCTCCTCTACAAGTTATCAGAGATAGTGGATTTTTCCACTATTTTCATTTTTGGCGCCAAAATAAGAAATCAAGGGTGGAGATCAAAAGGACCAAATCAATGGCTAGGAAAGGAAAGAGAAACCCTAATGAAGCTTATAAAAGAAGAATGAAGACAGAAGTAGCAGTTGTCACTTCTTTAGACCAATTTCTTAAATACAAGTTTAATCGTTTTTATTTTAATGTAATCTTTAGCTGGGTTTCAAGTTTTTATGTAATGAACAAGTCATTTGTGTATCAATTCACCAGTTTTAGCAACTAATTTCTAGTTTTTTGCTTCTTTTATCTTTCCCGCCAAAAATCATTTCTTGTTAAAATTAAGTTTTAATATGTTTAAGTGATTCAAAACAGTGTGTTTGAGCTTCTAAAAAGTTAATTAAGTTAATAGGAGCAATTTCTGTGGGTTATGCTCAACTTTTCATTTCAGTCAAAGAAAGTCAACTGTTGGTCAATATCACTATTCATCTGCTTAATTTGTTGCTTATTTGGATTTTCTCAGTTTATGTGCTGTTAATAGAGTTAATGCTTTTAATTTTTGATGTTTGTAGATGCTTTAATTAGTTTTTGCCAAAAATCAAGTTAAAAAGCCAAAAATAGCTTAAGATTAGTTTAGTTTGGTTAGTGCTAAATAGGTGTTGTAATCTGCCTAATTAGCTCATTTATAAGTTGTTCTGTCTTTAGGAACCTAGATATGCCACTCCTTCTAGCCAGTACTGATTTAAATTGCAAATTCAATAGTTAAAGGAGTGTTTGGATTAGCCTTGTTCTTGGGTCAAAAGTCATATTTGTACCCATTTTGGTTTTGAAATCAGTTGTGAAGTCTTTTGCAAGTCATTTGGCTTAAGAGGTTCTCACAAATTCGGCTTTCAAAAAAAAAGTTAATGGTAGTTTTTTTTTCAAATCCAATCTGAGTTAGCAGCCCACTGTCCCTCTTTTTAGATTTAGTGAACTTGAAGTTAGAGTTAGGATTAGATTTTGATGCAATTGATAGTTAGATGTATAGGTTTCATGTTTTTATGCCTTGGTTAGAATGTAGTGCTTTTAACTAGCTTATTTTTGCCTTGAAAGTGCTTTCTTTCTGCCCCTGTCTCAATTGTTTCAGCAGCCTGCAAGTCCAATTAAGCTTTTTGCAGGCTTGTGTTAGGCATCCAAGTAGCTTTTATTTCAGCTTAACTTCAGTTTTTATAGATCTTGCTACATGCTCTTAATCTACTTTAGGTTTGCATCACCTTAGGAGCTTAATTTGAAGCTTATTTATAAGCTAGAAAACCCCCTCGTGGGACTGTTTGGGACTGCAACCAACAGCACCAGTGCAGCAACAGCAGACCAAGTGTCTTCTTGTTGGCTTATTGGACTAACCATGTGCTTATTTTGATGCTCCTTAGTTGCTTTTAGATATTTAGATTAGGTAGCATTATGAGTGTGCTTATATTTAGCTTATTAGGTGCTCATTTGTAGCTTTTAGATTACTTATTTCCATGTTTTAGTTTTTAGAGCCCCCTAGATATTTGCATAGCCAACTGTTTATTCATCTATTTGTTGCACCTTATTTCATTTGCTATGTGCTTGTTCTGGTTTTGAATGACTTATTCTCTCATTTGTTTGCTTAGTAACTGCTTTTTCATGCTTATTTGGTGCTTATCAGTTCAAATTGGGGTGTTTGTTTGTTTCTGTCCCACTGTTGGGAAATAAGCTGTGAAAACAGCTTATTTAGGTGATTTCAAAAGCAAGGTTTTCACAAAAGTTCTTTAGTTTGGTTGTATCTTCAAATTCCAAAAGAAAAATTCTCAAAAAAAAAAAAAATATAGAAAGCAAAAAGGGTGGGGAGGCAGGCTCGAACCTGAGACCTCCCACCCTAGGAGTGTGATAGATGTACCTGGATACCATGCGCCCTTGGGACTTCTATTGGTGTTAGTTTACCAAGTTTAATACTTAAGGTAGTTTGGTAGTTTAGGCTTATTAGTTTTAGCTTAATTTTCACAGCTTATCCGTATAAGCTGTTGATCCCATTTCATTTTTCTTAAGTCCCCCATAGTGTAAAGTAATTTCTGTGATTTTTGCTCATTTTATAAATTAGTTTACTATTTTTAATCATTTAATTAGAGTAAATTAGTTTTTAATTCATAATAAAAAATATAAAAGTCAAAAAAATATAAATCTTTTTTCTAAAATTTTCTTTTGTCATTCAGTAAGTAAGAAAATTGTTTTTACACTCGTAGGACTTTTATTTTACAAATTTTACGTTTTTCCTTGCGCACTCGCGTAATTTTTATATAAAACGCACGTTTTCATTCTAGGTCACGTTTTTAGATAATTTAGGTTTACGCTTTAATTAAAATAGTTTATTTAAGTTATTTTGTTTTATAAAATCAAGAAAATCAAATTTTAAAAATAGTGATAGCGTTTATTTAATATAATTTATCTTTTTAATTTTCTTTCATTTTTCCTTTGTCATCTAGTATCATCACAAACCTTTTCCCGTTCATTATCACCCGATCACTATACGTTTGATTATTCGCTCGCTTCGTTGGGACTTAACGACTTGGGGAAACACTATACTCCTCTAGATCTTCATTGCATTGTTTCTGAGCTGTTTGAAGTTTATTACGGTTGACCATTCACAAGTGGTTAGCTTGTGTGATAAAACTTGACGGTTCGGAAGCGATCAAATTTTGGCGCCGCTGCCGGGGAGCTGTGCTAATAATCTTACGTTTAGCATATCAGTGATTGTTGAATATACATCCATTGTATATTTTCCATCCTTGTTCATATTTTCTTATTATTATTATATAAAAACAAAACGGTTCCCGAAAACATTTTAAAATCAGTTTTCAACAAACACAAAAACCCCAAAAGATTTTCTTTCTTATTTTTACAAAATGTTTTTCAAAAATACCAAAAATATTCCTCTTTACCCTCTTACCCTTTTTGATTCTTTATCCTTTACCCTCTATCCATTTGATTCTAACTTCTTCTATTCTCATGGAATCTCTCGACTATGACGAATTCTGGAACGAATTTGAAAAACTTCATACTTTATCACAAATGTCAAGAATTCGTGTTGTTCGTGATGATCCATTAATTCTGCGTAGGGAAATGGAACGAGAAACTAGGGTGACAAAGGACCGGTACTTCCCTCGATAATGGAAGTGCTAAATACGTCCAACCTACGGTTATCCAAAGATCTAACCCATCAATTGCTCCTAAGCCGTCTAAAATTGATCCTAAACTTTCACAATTTACGGTTAAAAGCAATCATGCAGAATTTAGACCGGTGACTAGCAAGAATGACTTGCCTAATCTTCACGTTTCTCAAGAACCTGAACCAGAGACCATAACGGAAGTGGTGGAAATTGCTAGCTCTCAGAGCACACCACTTGTCTCACCTCCGGATTTTTCAAAATGTTCTTCGAGACTTGATAGTCATTCGGATCACCATGTTGGTTTTGTTGATTCTTTGAATGAACCGATTCCTTCTCATAACTCTGAAATGGAATCGTTTATTCCTTGTGTCGGTTGTGGTGAGCCTCTTTTTGGTTCACCATGTCCATTGGGTATGCGTGTGTACAGTGTGGTAATGATATTCGTAACGGGAGTTGTTTGTTTTGTGGTTCGAGGAATTCATTTGATTATGATCCTAATCCGAACTCATTTAACGACCCCTCAAATTTTTCCAACTACCCACCACAACCCGACTTATCTTCATATAATCAACATAACTGCTGTGAATTTTGTGGAGGTTCTCACCAAGGATTTGAGTGTCAATCCGGAAACACGTTTGTCTATGAACAGTTTTGCAGTGATGCTCAGAACTTTGGTTATGACCAATATCCATATAATTCGCCAATCCAGGCTCAACAGTTTTACTGTTGTGAGAATTTTGGAGGTCCTCACGATAATTTTCAATGTCAACCGTGGAATCAAAATTACTATACTTCCGGTTTTGACAATTTCCAACCTCCACAGCACCATACGGTTCAAACTCCACCTGAGCCGTTGCCTAAAGGAATTTCCCAAGATTTTGAAACCGCAATGAAAACATTTGATGATATGATTCAAAACTTTAAGAATCAAGTGAGTGGTGAAAAAACCATGGGAGAATTGCTAGCCGAAGAACGAGAGGCTCGCAAATCTAGGGAAGAATTATTAGTCCTAGAGCATGCAGCTCTTAAGCGTTCCCAATTTCTTAAGGCAGCTCTATATGATGATGACGAGGAGAGTTTTTATCCTTTTAAAGATAATATTTCTCAACTCCCTCAGTCTGTTGTTATCACACCCGAAGCTCCCACTCACTCTCTGAACATGGGGGACGAGCATCTTGACACTGTTCCTGAAAAGGAATCGGACGAATTCATAAAGTCTAGTGTTGAGAACCTTGTCCCAATCCCGAGAGAGTCACATGGAACTTTTGACCATATGTGTGATATCCCTTCCCCTCTTGAGTGTTCAAAAGATCATTTTGAGACTTTCTCCAATTGTAGCGAAGATTGTGCATCATATGGAGACATCGAGTATGTTGAGGCATCACTTCCACTTGTCGATGCTGATCATCTTCTTGAGGAGTTCACCGATGAACTCACTCACATCAATCCACTTTCATCGGGAAGTGATGATGGTCTCTTTGATTTCGAAGCCGATCTGGGAGAGATTGAAAGTCTCCCTTATAATGATCGTTCACTCACTTCTTATCCCAACAGTCCAATAGAGAATGTTGATCACTTTGTTCCTGAAGCGTTCAAAACAACTCTCACTAATCCTCTATTTGAATTCGACTCTGAATTCACTTTAATTTCTGAGAATCCACTCTTTGATACTCAGATTGAGGATAGTGATGAGTCTACAGTGGAACAAGAATTCACAGATTTACATCTTGTGATTGATTCTCTTCACGAGGAGTTCGCCGGTGAACTCACTCATATCATATCTCCACCGGAGTATGATAACTTCCACTTTGATCATGACACACCCGGGATTTGTCTTGATCACGTGAGCTTAAATGATGAGATTCATAATTCTGAAATTATGGATTCTCCTATGGATGAAGATGAGTTAGTCATGATTTTCATCATGACTTTCTTTCTTTTCTTCACCTATCCCGTGACTTCTTCTCTTCTTCACTCATTCGGGAGTGAAGATACCATCTTTGACCCCGGCATTTCCATGTACCATTTGTGAGCCGGGTCTGTCTATGTATATCTCATCGGTGTGGAACTTTCACGTGCTTCAAATGTTTGTACAAACATTTTTTAATGAAAGTCCGATGGAGATTGTCTCTTCCACTCTGCTTCCCCATGAACAAATTAATTCGGGGTCGAGTCAAGCTAGTGACTCGGTAATCAAAACTTGATAGTTAAACATGGTTTTCACCCGTGTGTACCACCCTAGTGTGGGGGAGTTGCCCCCCGCTGTTGTATATAAGTTTTCTAAAAAAAAAAAAAAATCAAATAATGGCCGTAGTTTTTTTCCTTTTACGTTCTATGTTTCGGCATAACAGCCGGTACTTTGAATATTGAGGGCAATATTCATTTCTAGTGTGGGGGGGAATTCTCACGAATTTTATCATGTAATTATACCACCCAATTCCCCAATTTTTGGCCAAATTTTTTTTTTGGAGTAAGTGTTTTTCACTTACTCAGCTTATGGTTATCAGTCCGCCATGTCTAAAAAACAAAAGGATTGGCTAATCCAGGAGCAAACAACTCTTGGTAAAGATATCTCAACTCCGTTGACGGCTTGCAATTTGCCCAAAATTGTATGGTGTTCAGCTCACCATATCTTTAATTAGTGAAGAGTTGGCTAGCCCGCAAGTTTATGGCTTGTGGTAAAGGCGGTTGGAAAACCATAATTGGTAATCAACTTACCAAAGATATTTTATCTAAGAGTTGGCTAGTCCAGAAGCAAACGGCTTCCGGTAAAGACAAATCAAATCCGTTGGAAGCTGGTGGTTTGCTCAAAATCATTTGGTTATCAGTGTACCAAGGTTCTTACTTGAACTGAAACATTTGGCTACTCCAGAAGTAATGGCTTTTGGTAAAGAGATTCAAATCCATTAAGTTTTCTCAAAAGATTGCTAGGGACTAGCAATAATTTAGTGTGGGGGATTGATGAGTGTGTAAATACTCATCATTTTTGGTCAAATCTGAACTGCAAAACATTTAAAAACGCTCAGAAATGCATCAAAATACTGAAAATATTCCAAAAGCGTATTTTATATGTTTCAGATGCAAAATGTTTAAAATCAGATGAAAAACTATAAAGTTTGCATAATTGGCAGGTTTCAGTCCCCGACTTTCAAATCTTGTCAAAAATAGTCCCTGAGCACTTATTTTATAAGAAAAGTCACCAAAGGTCCTTTTGAAATCATAAGTTGTCATAATTAGTCCTTTGGTGAAAAATTTCAAAATTTTGGAGAATTTACAAGTTTAGTCCCCGGAGTTTCAGGATTGGCAGTTTTGGTCCTTATATTTTTGAAGATTAGCAAAACCAACCCTTGGATTACATTTTCAGAAGTTACACGCGTGGTCCCTGGATTTTCAGTTTTGGCAAGATTGGTACCTAACTACACATTTCATCCATTTTAGATCCTTGGTCCAAGCTAATTATCCAAATCCATTTAATAAGTCCAAGCCCAAACCCACCTTTTACCCAAACCAACCCACGGTTAAAAAATAAAACCGCCCTCACCTTATCCTTTCTCCCTTGCTGCACAAAACCGGACCACCACTCCACCTTCCATCACCAACTCTACCCTTATCACTCCACCTTCCATCACCAACTCTACCCTTATCACTCCACCTCCACAATACACCAAAAATGCATTTAATGCTTCCTCCTCTACAAGTTATCAGAGATAGTGGATTTTTCCACTATTTTCATTTTGGCCAAAATAAGAAATCAAGGGTGGAGATCAAAAGGACCAAATCAATGGCTAGGAAAGGAAAGAGAAACCCTAATGAAGCTTATAAAAGAAGAATGAAGAATAGCAGTTGTCACTTCTTTAGACCAATTTCTTAAATACAAGTTTAATCGTTTTTATTTTAATGTAATCTTTAAATTTGGGTTTCAAGTTTTTATGTAATGAACAAGTCATTTGTGTATCAATTCACCAGTTTTAGCAACTAATTTCTAGTTTTTTGCTTCTTTTATCTTTCCCGCCAAAAATCATTTCTTGTTAAAATTAAGTTTTAATATGTTTAAGTGATTCAAAACAGTGTGTTTGAGCTTCTAAAAAGTTAATTAAGTTAATAGGAGCAATTTCTGTGGGTTATGCTCAACTTTTCATTTCAGTCAAAGAAAGTCAACTGTTGGTCAATATCACTATTCATCTGCTTAATTTGTTGCTTATTTGGATTTTCTCAGTTTATGTGCTGTTAATAGAGTTAATGCTTTTAATTTTTGATGTTTGTAGATGCTTTAATTAGTTTTTGCCAAAAATCAAGTTAAAAAGCCAAAAATAGCTTAAGATTAGTTTAGTTTGGTTAGTGCTAAATAGGTGTTGTAATCTGCCTAATTAGCTCATTTATAAGTTGTTATGTCTTTAGGAACCTAGATATGCCACTCCTTCTAGCCAGATCTTGATTTAAATTGCAAATTCAATAGTTAAAGGAGTGTTTGGATTAGCCTTGTTCTTGGGTCAAAAGTCATATTTGTACCCATTTTGGTTTTGAAATCAGTTGTGAAGTCTTTTGCAAGTCATTTGGCTTAAGAGGTTCTCACAAATTCGGCTTTCAAAAAAAAAGTTAATGGTAGTTTTTTTTTCAAATCCAATCTGAGTTAGCAGCCCACTGTCCCTCTTTTTAGATTTAGTGAACTTGAAGTTAGAGTTAGGATTAGATTTTGATGCAATTGATAGTTAGATGTATAGGTTTCATGTTTTTATGCCTTGGTTAGAATGTAGTGCTTTTAACTAGCTTATTTTTGCCTTGAAAGTGCTTCCTTTCTGCCCCTGTCTCAATTGTTTCAGCAGCCTGCAAGTCCAATTAAGCTTTTTGCAGGCTTGTGTTAGGCATCCAAGTAGCTTTTATTTCAGCTTAACTTTAGTTTTTATAGATCTTGCTACATGCTCTTAATCTACTTTAGGTTTGCATCCGCGTTAGGAGCTTAATTTGAAGCTTATTTATAAGCTAGAAAACCCCTCGTGGGATTTGTTTGGGACTGCAACCAACAACACCGGTCAGAACAACAGAGACCAAGTGTCTTCTTGTTGGCTTATTGGACTAACCATGTGCTTATTTTGATGCTCCTTAGTTGCTTTTAGATATTTAGATTAGGTAGCATTAGAGGTGTGCTTATATTTAGCTTATTAGGTGCTCATTTGTAGCTTTTAGATTACTTATTTCCATGTTTTAGTTTTAGAACCCCCTAGATATTTGCATAGTAACTGCTTATTCCCCTATTTGTTGCACCTTATTTCATTTGCTATGTGCTTGTTCTGGTTTTGAATGACTTATTCTCTCATTTGTTTGCTTAGTAACTGCTTTTTCATGCTTATTTGGTGCTTATCAGTTCAAATTGGGGTGTTTGTTTGTTTCTGTCCCACTGTTGGGAAATAAGCTGTGAAAACAGCTTATTTAGGTGATTTCAAAAGCAAGGTTTTCACAAAAGTTCTTTAGTTTGGTTGTATCTTCAAATTCCAAAAGAAAAATTCTCAAAAAAAAATAGAAAGCAAAAAGGGTGGGGAGGCGGGGCTCGAACACGAGACCTCCCACCCTAGGAGTGTGATAGATGTACCTGGATACCATGCGCCCTTGGGACTTCTATTGGTGTTAGTTTACCAAGTTTAATACTTAAGGTAGTTTGGTAGTTTAGGCTTATTAGTTTTAGCTTAATTTTCACGGACTTATCCGTATAATCTGTTGATCCCATTCCATTTTTCTTAGGTCCCCCATAGTGTAAAGTAATTTCTGTGATTTTTGCTCACTTTTATAAATTAGTTTACTATTTTTAATCATTTAATTAGAGTAAATTAGTTTTTAATTCATAATAAAAAATATAAAAGTCAAAAAAATATAAATCTTTTTTCAAAAATTTTCTTTTGTCATTCAGAAGTAAGAAAATTGTTTTACACTCGTAGGACTTTTATTTTACAAATTTTACGTTTTTCCTTGCACTTCAGCGTAATTTTTATATAAAACGCACGTTTTCATTCTAGGTCACGTTTTTAGATAATTTAGGTTTACGCTTTAATTAAAATAGTTTATTTAAGTTATTTTGTTTTATAAAATAAAGAAAATCAAATTTTAAAAATAGTGATAGCGTTTATTTAATATAATTTAGCTTTTTAATTTTCTTTCATTTTTCCTTTGTCATTTAGTATCAATCACAAACCTTTTCCCGTTCATTATCACCCGATCACTATACGTTTGATTATTCAGTCGCACAGCTCGTTGGGACTTAACGACACAGGGAAACACTATACTCCTCTAGATCTTCATTGCATTGTTTCTGAGCTGTTTGAAGTTTATTACGGTTGACCATTCACAAGTGGTTAGCTTGTGTGATAAAACTTGACGGTTCGGAAGCGATCATTGGTCTACATTTATCACCCATCCCTAAACTATCCTTCAAAACCCGTCTTCTTCAAAACTATAATTGTTTGAAGATGGTGCGTTCTGGTGTGGTAAGCAAGCTATTATTAAGCGCCGTGGACCTCTGCCAACCAGTCGATTCTTTGGTTGTCCTGTTCAAGTAAGTGCGTCTTAATATTTCTTGTGTAAGTTTGTAACAATGGTGGTTGTTTAATGACTTCTCATAATCATCAATAGGGGTCTTCTTGTCGGTGGATAAGATGGTATGATCACGAAATCGTGCTCGTTCAAGAATGATCATACCAGGACTTTTGAGGGGGAGAAATGAGCTTGAGGCAAGATTAGTAGCTGCTCAAGGTGATGTAAGGAAGTGGAAGATTTACATGGTGCTAAGTTGGATGTTGTTCTTAATTGTTTATGCATTGGGATAACTTTTTAACCTTTTATGTAATGAGGCTACTTGGTTAATGTTCTGTATCTTGAATTGTAGTAACCTTGTTATGAAGTATTCAGTTTTGTTTGTTTCTGATTTTCTATGCCTTATGGGTATGCAGATGGTTAGCAATTTGTTTAGGGTTGACTTTTAAATGTCAACATTCTTATGAGGTTCTATTTAGCTTTGGTTACTTTTGATGCAAATTATTCACACATCAAGCTTAGTCAATCTAAAAAAATACACAATAATGACATGGTTCCATAGTTAATGCAAATGGATATAATTCCAACTGCATAAAATTACATACTTTTCAAAGCATGAGAGCTACAGTTAGACACACACACACACATATGTTTTTAGAGTACATAACTTGTCCATCGGAAATAACATAGATGAAATATCGTCTAGATAATTAGCATAACAGATTTGACCTATGGTGAGGCCATCATTCTTTCGGTGCGACTGCTGCCTAGTCATTCTTCGTGTAGCGGTGGGTTGAAGCGAAGTGCTTGAACATCAGTTGATGCGTCTGAGAATCGACTGGGATTGATCATGTTCTTTGGGATTGACCTGGGCTTGCTCATGAATGATGGGATCGGCAATTGCTTCACTTGATGTTCTTTGGGATTGTGGCAGGGATGCATCATGTATGATGGGATCTTGATTCTTTGGCTCTTGATTTTAGATTGAACACCACTTCCTTGAACTGCACTAACTTGGCTTTCAACAACAACACCTTCAGCTTCTTTATACATTTGCTACCTTTTTACCTTTACGATGTTTCTTTTTTCCTGCAGCTTTAGTAGGCACCTGTTTGACATTTCCCTTATTGGCAGTTCCACTACTTCCAGCTCCAGCATACCCTAGGCATGTTACCCTGTTGTGTCCAGCAATGCCACAAATACTACACCTGAAACTCTTCCAAGCACTTGACAGCTTACCATCCTTCACAATCTGTAAAACCCGAAAATCTAAAACATATATGAAGACGAAAATACCCTTGGAACCAAGAATTTTAAAATACGAAATACACGTTTATAATCATGTACGAAATTAGAAAACCTAACTTACGAATAAATAAAAACTTAATGAATATAATTACGTGAACGACTTTGGTACGACGAAGGACTTAAACGTTTAAGCTAAAAATGTTGGGCCGTTTATTTGTTGGACGGGCTCGTTCCTTTTTGTTTTGTCTTGCGCCAAGCCGAGAGCCAAGGAGAAGCCCAACGGGGCGTTTGTTTTATGTCGAGTGGATCAAGGGCGAAGCCCATCTGGCGTGAGCTTGTGTGCTCGGTTGGACTAAGCCGACCCAAACCCCCTCCTAAGCCCTAACTAAAGTGTTAACTATAAATACATCACATAATCATTGAATTGAAACCCTAGTTCTAGTTTTGTGCCTCTTCTTTTCTCTTTGTTCCCATTCGGCCGAGACTCACAAACCCCATTGGTGTCGAGATTTTGCTTCAAACGAGTTAAGGTATAACGTTTATTCGACTTCCTTTAACGTACCTTACATGTATATGTTGTGTTATATTCTGTTTAGTCGGGTTTTCTTTTGTTTTCTTTTGTGCCGAAGTGTAAACCAAAAACAAGAACAACCCTTAACGAATTAAACCTTGTAACTAATAAGGAACATGTAACGTGATATGTAATATTTAATCGGGTCGTGTATATGTCGAGTTAAACAAGGCCGAACCATGCATGAGATTGGACCGAAGCATATATGAATTCGGCTAAGGGGTAAAATATCATAACTTGAATATGTAACGTGTTTAGATGAGCTAGGACTTGCGTATAACCTACTAGCCGAAACCCTAGTTTGAACCGAACATATATATATGAGTTTTGAACGTGTAATACACAAGTAAGGGTCACGTAAACATAAACCCTAGTTTAATATGTAAAGCGAATAAAGTATATCAAACCCTAAATGTGTGTGAACGTGTCTCTTTTGTGTGCGTTATATTAATTCAAGTGAACTAGTAGTTATGTACATGTGTAATTTATCCGAGTAATAAGTAACTTGTATGTCATAAAATCATAAGCGTACATGGTAAAACATAAAAGGAAAGATTGTTATCATTTACGTATTAGGTTAAGTAGCGAGTCATTAAGACGTAACATGTAAAGTAAATGCATATTAATGAGATATTAAAGAATAAGAAAACCCTAGAACATAAATGAGAGTCGATTAGGGTTTGAGCTAAATATAGTAATTCGTTATTTCATGTGTGAGTTATGACTTATAAAATATTTTCACATTTAACCCTAAACTTTAAATAAATGACATTATGAACCCTAATCTACAACATTAATTATAAAACACTTAAGTCTCATTTATTAATAAAACCCTAAAGTATGAAGATCACTAATATACACTAAGTATAAACACCAAATATTAAAAGATCATTTCGATGATTTTGGAATCATAAATAACATGGACGATCGTTAATGTCTATAGGTTACGAGAAGAGGGAGTAATCCTTTGCCTTTCGTCTTTCTGCTTTTCGATCATTTGCTTTGGAATAAGGTACAGATATTACGACCTTTTCAGAAGGTTTTCCTTTTAACATTTTCTTTCGTATTAGGGTTTCCTAAGCCTTTGCTATGAATCCCCAAATCTGATTTGTTTGAGCTTTTGCTTATCGAACTCGATTTCGAATTATGAAACATCGATTTTGAACTATCGATATGAAAACTGTGATTTTGGAAATATGAATGATTTTTCGATAAAATATGATCTATGTCAGTTATGACATTAGATTTGACCTAAGATAGTTTGACACCCGAGCCAAATATTTCACTAGTCATGGGGGTTCCATGTCCGTATCGTGATGCACCTCGATATGACTCTAGGGCGTAGAGTGATGTTACGCGTCTCTGGATGGTGAAGCATATTTGTGAATATGTAGGAAGGGGCGTATGGATGCATCCTAGATCTGTTATATGTTATCTGTTATATGTTATCGATGATTGATCTCGCGTGCATGCACGTCCTTCATAACTCTGGTAGGTCTCCCCTACAAAATGTTGCCTTATTTGAATATGAATATGATCGATATATGTTTCGGGCTCGTGGTAGTTGACTATAAACTTTATTTTGAAAATTATGATTTATGCATTGAAAATGATTATGATTTTGCTATCGCTCATTCGCTTTATTTCATATTCGATATCGTTTGGTATTCGATTTTGCTTTCATATCATTCCTGGGCTTTTGAAGCTCAACCGCACTTTTCTTTTCTTCCGCGGCAGGTATCTAAGCATTGGAAGCTGGGTTGCTTTGGGATGAGTGCTTGAGTGGACTTACCTTAGAGATTTTAGCTTTGATTTTCTTATGATGCCATTTAAGACTTATTTATTTCGGATATTATGTTGAGGTTTATTATGTTTCCGCTGGGACCTATGTATTGAAGTCATTTTGACTTGGATTATTTCCGCATTTATGTCAAGACTTGTTTTGGTTATTTATGTTTTGCTTCGATATGACACCATTACTTGTGATTCCTTTACCCTTGGCGGGTCGGGGCGTTACACAATCTCTTCAGTTTAAGGAGCTATCCTAACTCTTTTTCTACCTCTTGCGGTAGGCGGGTTTGTTTCGGATTTCGGTGGAACAATTGTTGTTGGAATAGTTGATTTTTCCCAATGTACACTGCTAGTTATAGGTTGGACATGGTGTTTGTAGGTTGCCTCTCAAGTGAGAAGATAGTAACAAGGATGAGCCCATGTTTCTCTGACTCCGACTTGTTGGCCATTTAAAGCCATATTCCAATTGGTAGCAACATCATGTTTACATGGTAAACCTGTTATCTCCCACCTTCTGCAAGTACAAGTCTTGTGTACAACATTAACTACACATTGGTCACCCCATGGTCCACTAACATGAAACTTAGATCCCCCATTCCATAACACATTATACTTAACAACCTCTTTCTTAATAGCCTCTAGCATGTGTTGTGCAGTTGGTGTTAGTGGCCCATCACTCTTCTCAATCACCATAAGAACATGCATTATCCTCTTCATACAATATTCTCTGATGTATTCTAAGTCTGTAATAATTGGTTTGCTTAACCCCTCTTTTATTTTCTCATGAAACACTTGACACATGTTATTAAGTAACACATCCGAAGTAGCTCTCCCTAAAGATGACAAGTAATAAACATGTATTAATTATAACTGTTTATATTGCATTTACGAATACAAAGTAAGTGGCCCGATAGATCACTTACATGAAAAATGTGACCTTGACCAATGAATCGGTGGTATCTTACTTAACCAATCATGGGTTGGTTGGTTAAGTTTCTTGAGATCGACCATAGCTTTCGAAGCTGTACAACAATTGAGGCTATTGCACATTTCCACAGATGGTCTTTGTAGGCCCTACCTTTCCATTGCAATTTCATTTTCTCATGAATGCTTTAATACATAATCTGTGTTCTGCACTTTCAAAAACTTCTGCTACAGCTGTACTTATATCCTGCACAAAATCAAATATCTTTACTGTCTGTTTCAAAAACAGTGAGACTTAAATTCATGAACAGAGTAAGAGAGTACCTTATTCATGTTAGTAATAAAAGTGATGCTTGAAATTGGCCCAAGTGCTAAATCATCGGATAAACAATGAAGAAACCAAGTCCATGATCCTATGTTATCTGAATCAACAAAAGCATAAGCGAAAGGGTATATACCATTGTTGCTATTAATTCCCACAACTGTCATCAGTTGACCATTTAAAGGACCACGAATTGGAAAAGCAGCCAGCCCCAACAACGATCTCCCACAATCTTTAAATCCTTGCTTCAGTGCACGTAAACAAACATACACTCTCTTGAATTCTCTGGTTGCAAGAGACTCATCCGGAGGTCGCCCCACATTCATCTCCACTGTTGTATTAGGGTTTGTCTTCTGCAACTCTTGAACATAATCTCTCAGCATGGTAAATTGTAGCTTGAATTGACCCCTGTTGGCTGTTATTGCTAGGTTTTTGGCCCTTAAAACCTTCTGCAGGGACACTTGAAGGTCGTATTGGTTGGTAAGTTGATTATGCACAGACCTGACAGGAAGCTGGGGATTTGTTTCAACTTGTGCTTGTAATTTTACGTGAGATATAGCGAAGGTCAAAAGCTCTGACTTCCCTTGATTGCAAACAAGTGTTTGCTCATTATATGTTCGACCGACCGGATACTGTCTCACCATTCCTGCCGACAAACAATAGCCATGGGGAGAGTATTTGTGAAGGGTCCTTTTTGGCAGAAAGCAATGCACTTAAACCCCTTACGCTTAATGGACTTCTAGATGGGCCAATATCCATCCAGGACCTTCAGTTGGGCTGGCGGAACACAACCCCTACACCTGACCCTTATTCTTGTTTTGTCATTCTTCAAAAAAACAACTCCCTCCTAGTTTCTATTGAATGCTCTCTTACTAGGTTTTTTACTTCCCCTGCAGTACCAAACTCGACCGATTATAGAAAAAAGTGGTATAGACGCCATTAGCAAAGTGTGCGTGTTGGAAACTAACATGGTCACTGCAAAATACTTCATCAATCATCACAGGTAAATCATTTACCAACTGCCTGTCATCACTTATATTACTGGTTGTTCCTTCTTCACCTAAATCATTACTCTGACCTACTTGTAGCATACCAAGCTGTGCATCATTCTCTTGACAAGTGTTATCTTGATTTGGTTCAACTGTATTGCCAAATTCACTAGTGTCACTCGCTTGTAACAGAGTAAGATCAACAACAGGATCCTCTTCCATGTTATCCTGAGTCAGTTGAAACATAGTTACATCCACATCAGGCTCCTCAAACATTATTCACATCAACTAGTGGTGCACTTTTGCTTTGTGTAAATGCTTCTCCCGTGTCAATTGAAACATATTAACCTCAAAATTTCCAGGCCCCTCAAAGGTGTTATTGACATCAACTAGTCTTTGTTCCACCTTTGTCAAAGTCCTTCCCCTTAATCACTCTAAACAGATTAACCTCAACATTATCAGGCTCCTTTATAGCATTGTCCTCATCAATAAGTACTAAAGCACGCTCCTTTGTTTTGAACAGGTTGGCTAGCAAATGAGCGGTCTAAGGTGGAAAAGAGTGGCTCAATGTTTGGCAAATTGCTAGCTTCACCAATATCATTGGACGTCCACAGCAATTGTGTAAGTTGGATAAACGGATCTAGGGAAGGTTCATTATCTATATCATCTAACACCAACCGTCTACAACAAGATTGAATAGCCGCAGTAGCAACTTTTCTCCTATCTTCATCCATCTCCCAAAACACAGTCTTAATTGATTGTGGGGACATTTCAGAAAGTTCTAATCTAGTCTTCCCTATTTCTACATACACGTCTATCACTTATGTGTATGACAACATCTTTCAACAAGTCTAGATTAGCAGCTTCACGCAAAGAAAACAAACCGTCGTCTAATGTACAACCAGGCTTAAGAAAGTAGAAATAATTGGTTTGTCCAGACTCATAACCGATTTGGGTCATGAGAGCATCCATTTTATCAACAGATACCTCTTTTATTTCCACAAGATCAACAAGGCATTTCTTGCCTCCTTGATATATCCTACTTGGAAAGTATTTGAATGTACCTTCATAATGGAACATCATGCTAAACGATCCAGGTTCACCCATTTGTATAAAAAATGTACAAAAACATTGTTAAGCTAATGTTACCTAAAAGGGGAATAACTTAATCAGTCGTACTAACATATGATTGTAATAGGCTCTAACAAAAAAAGACTTACAATATCTCCTGACTGCAGCTCTTTCCTCCGTTTCACGATCATCATATAAAGGATATTCCCTTACTCGCCACAGAGTAAATCCAAGGTGGTTGTTTGTTATTTTCTTACTCAGATTATTTGATTTGATGATAGACATTGCATTAGGGTTTTCTGGGTAGGCTTCCAAAACAAGTTTGGGGATGAGCAATGAGTACACGGTTTTGTTATATTGTACAAAATGGCGGGAAGTTGGACAAGACAGGTGCTACAGTATATAACACAAAATGACTATTGTACCATCAACAGTAACTTGATTACGAGTTTTTTTTGCGTATAACGGAACGTTGACAACGCCGTTATTGGTCAAGGGACGAATCTGGCATTTAATGGCCAAGGTTTGGACCTGTGGCGATGAAAAGGGCGAGGTTCGTCCCATCGCAATCCGTCCAGCCAAGTTTAGGGACCAACGGTGTATTTTAGTCTTATTATTATTTTGCTTTTTTTAGACAAACCAAACGGTCATATACTTTTGCACACAAATCATGTACGTGACCGAGTCACCTTAAGTTGCGTTGGTTTGCGAGACTCACGCGTGAGTCGAGGGAGCGTGCAAGGGGGTCGCGGGTGAGCATGCATGTAAGGTGACTCAATTTCAACCCTTGCTGAGTAGCTTTAGTTATGGGTGATGAAAGATTAGTTGTAAAAGTTTGTTATAGTGATGTGGCACTAGTGCTTTTATATGAAATGTATGGCATTGCATAAAGTAATTTTAACATAAAATTTTCTATCACATGTAAAATGTAACGTTATTATTATGAAAAATATAATTAAAAATATCGGTCATTACAGGTATTCGTAAAATTGAGCCAAAATAAGTTGCTATCAAATTAAAGTTTGAATCTGATAAAAAGGAATAAAGAAATGATAAACGGCGACGCTGAGTTTAATCCACGTCAGCAATTCATCTCCATAAATACATTTCACCTCACCACCACCCCCTTGTTCTAATTCAAAAACAACAACATGGCAACTTCTACTTCCAGCCACCACCGTATCCTCACCCCCTCAACCACCATACACAAACAATCTTCATATCTGAACCAACACTTATCCTACCAATCACAATTCCTTCCTTATCACCACCAGTCACATAATTTCATTCTCAAAACAACAACATCTCACCACCGGAGATGGATAATTCCATCGCTGCTGCTGCAACAAGATAAGAGGAATACGATATGCGCGTACGCGTTACAGGATAAACCGGATGTTGTAGAGGATGAGGATGGGAATAAGAATGAGCTGCGGCGGAGGAAGGCGGCGGTTGCGGTGGCGGCGGTTGTTACGATGGGGCTAGGGGTGGGGAACCGCGTGCTGTATAAACTGGCTTTGGTTCCGTTGAATAAGTATCCATTTTTCTTGGCTCAGCTCGCTACTTTCGGGTAAAAACTTTTTTTATTTTTACTTCTCTTGTGTTAATTTATCTATACTACTATATAATCACACGGGTACACGCCGCCGCAACGCGCGGGTACCGACTAATTTTTTTAAATAGATTTGGAATTGGTATCTTTCAACATGTCGTCATGCTGTTTCTTTTGCTACCGTTATTTATTTAAATATTACCTAATAATTGTTTTCAGCGGACTGGGTTAACACTCATTTAATTAATTGAATTTATAAATTAGTTTATTTATTAAACATAAAATTTCCTAATATTCCCTGATGCCATTTTTGGAATATTCTACTACTCCGTATATTGTTTTGTGATGCATAATATTAAGTTCCAAGTATTTTAGTAAGGGTGTGTTTGTTTTTTAAAAAAAAGTCTTCCTAGCCCTCTTACTCTTACCAGTAAGAGGAGGGCAGACGTTTTGCTTGTTTTTTTTTTTTTTTCTTTTGAGTGGACTAGTTAGACATATAACATCTTACTCAGTAAGAGGTGGGGGACTTGTCTTACTGCCTCTTACTCGATAAGAGAAGACTTGTGTTAATATAATATATTTGATGGTTTATTAACTATGTTATATTTATGATAAAAAGTCTTGTTTCATATTTACATAAGTTACTTATTATCGCATTGCGTTGGTTTAATAAATAAATTGCATAAACGAGCACTTAAAATCATTCAGACATCAATTATACAAAAACAAACAACATTATTTCGTTCAGATTTAGACTTTCTAGCCACCTCTTACTGGTAAGACGTGGTAGTCAGATTCAGACCTAAAACATCTTAATGAAACAAACACACCCTAAGTAAAATGAATGGAGGTTATTCGGTCATAAATTCTATTATTAGAGAGATGACAATGTGATAGAGTCATATGCGATACTAGGCGAGTACCCGCGCCTGGCGGCAACGGTTCCTAGCGGCAGACAATTAACGATATGCGATGATAGAGTGGTGCGATGGTGTAGTGGTCCGGTGGTGGAGGGGTTTTGTGGTGGTGAGGATAGTGGTTGATGAGATGTGTGGAAGATGAGAGCATTTTGTATTTGTTTTTGAGTGAATTGTGATAACAGAGTATTAAATATGTCTTTACATATGTCTCTCTCTCTCATTTGACCATTCCACTTTTTCACTTTTCCACTTTGACTGTTTTTCCATTTTATGTAGTATAGATAGTTGAAATCGTAATTAATTCATACATCAACATGACCACATTTAGTTCAGTATTTAATGCATGCACAAACATTACCGTCTCCGTTCCAAGATAGTTATCCTCGCACAAGACACTGCCATCTCTTTTTTCCTTTTGCGGACTGCAACTTTTACCCGAAACTTATTGATTAATGCATTCGTTAAGTTTTATAAGAATAATTTCAAGCAAAAAGTAATATAACAAACTCGATCAAATTTTCCAAACTATTACAGTATTTGTTTTGGACAACACGGAAAATTAATTTGATACGACACGAAAAGAAAATATATATGTAGACAAATAATATGAGACCAAAATAGTAGATCTCATAAACAACCCAATTTAATATTTTGTAAATTTGAAAAACAGTAATAGAGCTGTAATTGGCTAGTTATATCTTTCCAAATACTTGTACTATTCTTTTAACCATAATACATTTTAATCCATTAATTCTTTATGTTGAATATGTTCTATTCATTTTCTAACATATGACAACACCTTGCATGATTAGAAGAATAATTTGGGTAGAAAAATTAGAAGGTTATATATCATTTCAGAATTTTGTTATGGTAAACGTGAGATTGCAAACAAGTTGAAAATTTTATTTTCAGAGTAAACTTCATAAATGGTCCTTGTGGTTCGTCGGGTGTTACGGATTCACTCCATTTTTCATTTTCGTCTCAGACCCAGTCTTGTGATTTGACCCGTTCCGGATCCAGGCCATTTTACGTAATTTTGCTAACTATAGCAGTTAACTCAAGTAAAATGACCAAAATACCCTCATCTTCTACGCAAAGCTCATTATCATCTTCTTCCTCACTCATGAATCTCTCTACACCATATTTTCCGTTGCCCCTTAGAAATTCCGGCCACTAACCATTAACCTCATAAAACACAAAAACACATGCACAAGTAAAATCTCCTAAAAAATCTATCTTTCTTATCATCAAATCCAAATCATAACCCTTAAAAACTCATATTTCTTATCATCGAACCCAAATCATAACCCATTAAAATACTGTAAATGACATAAATACCGTCACTTAACGGTCAATGTAAGTCAAACTAACAGAGTTAGGTAAAACGGACTGGATCCGTAATCGGTTGAAACCATAGGTGTAGGGTTTTACTAATCATAACAATTAAAGTAAACACGTAAACATCATCAAAGCATGCAGCGGAAGTAATAGGAATAATACTTGTAAAATTAATTAACCGAGTTAAAAGTATATGCGTACCTTTTGCGAATCAATGCAATTAGGGTTTATGAAAAACCCCCAATTAAGATCATCAACCAAGAAACCCTAAACCCTAATAAATTAGGGTTTATGAATGTCGACCAAAACCTTTGTCGACCCACCAAGATATCTGCAAACACAAGTGTATTTGCTCTTCGTTCTTGTACACACGTATTAGTAGCGAATCAATGAGAAAAGCTAGGTTCTTAAATCACAAATAACCAAACACTAATACTTGAGCTATGGAAAATCGAATCCCTAGGGGTTAGGGATGTGGGACGATCGGCCAAAGCACAAGGGGAGGAGAGGAGAAGAAGTTAGGGTTCTTTGGTGATCCAAGATTAATTAGAATGAATGCAAGGAGCCTTGTATTTATACTAATTCAATCCCTTGGTCTCCAAGTTAGGGTTTGAGTTCCCTATACCCTTGTTCGACCGGTTCTAGGACCCAAGATGGGTTCTAGATCCTTCTTGACCACTAACTTCATATTTAGTCCTTTAACTTATCATTTAACGACCGTTAACCAAACACCGTTAAATAATAATTCTCGTTAAGTATTATTTCGTGACAAATAATTAAATATTACATTTAATATATTAATTATTATTTACATTGATTCTCATACGTAATGTGTGCAATCCCGAAGTCTCGAGTTCGAATTCCGTCATACGTATATTAATAATTATCCATAAACCTTTCAATAGGGACTAGACCTGAGACAAAAATGAAAAATGATATGAATCCGTACCCGGCAAAGCAAAAAGACTATTTATGCAGTTTAATCTTATTTATATGACACAATTGTGTTTCAAACTTTCAATATTGTTTGTTGTCCTACATCATAAAAAAAATTGAACGATATTTTTATATCATAGAGTAAGTTATTACAAAACCACTTATTGTATATTTTTTACCGAAAAAAATTAATTTGGATTATTAGTTCCATTGTTATCTTTTTTTTAAAAGCATCCATTTCCTTTTCTTTTTATTTGATTTTATAAAGTTTGGTTAGCATTTGATTTTTGGCCAGATCAATTGTTAGAAACATTAGAACTTCAGTATATCATTTCAGCACCTCACATTTCTGCCACTCAACATAACACACTGTCCAGTGACCACACATACCCCATTATTATAGTTGGGGTGCTATAATTAGTAGGTCCTTATGAAATTTATACTATTTTTTTCTGCTAAAGGACTTGACTTTCCATGTATAAATTCAACTCATTCCAATCTTTAAATAAGTAAATAGACTTTGGTTATGTTTAGTTTGTAAAAGATAAATAATCAAAGCTTGATGTAATAATGCAAGTTAAAAATATATGCACATAATGGATACAAAACTTTAGCTAAATCTTGTATTTACTCACAAATCAGAATCCAAGTTGTATTTGAAATCATCTGTAGATCCAAAAGAATCTACAGTGATTTTAACACTCCATATTTGACTAATGCAAAATAGACTATAGCTAGCAAAATCAAATCTGATTTCTGATTACCATATTTAAATGACAATCAACCACCAATGTTTGTATTATTCCTTTCATTTCTTTAAGCAGAAGGGACCATCTTGGTTAACCCAAAATTTTGCGCGTCATTTAGAATGTCATGGTTACCCATGAAAAAAGTACACCTTTTTATTTTTATATTTTTCTCATTAAAAAAGAAATGTGAAGTTTTCTATTTTGTTATGTTCTAAAATATTTGTTAGTTTTTAAATTACAATTATTGAAATTTTCTTGTAAGAAATAAACATAGCACTTCATTTGATTAATTAACTTTTTGTTTTCTCAAAATGAACATTAATTTGGGATGGAGGGAGTACATTTTTTTTCCACTATTATATTATTCTTTATCTCAAATTTATTGTCCACATTTTTTGTTGTCGTCCAAAATTAGTTGTTCACTTCAAAAAAATAGATAGAGAATTTAGATCAAGTTTACTATATTACCCTTATTTGAAGTTATTATTTCAAATTTTAAAGAAGTTATAAATTAATTAGTTAAGAGCACAAGGTATGGGGTGCCATTGGTGAGCCAACCTTACCGGCCAACATGCTAAACTTGTGCCAAATGCATTATTTTGTGTTCTGAGCCACTCCACTAGCTCAAGCCAAATGCACATTTTGTGTGTGTGTGTGTGTTTTTTTTTTATTGTAAGTGGGTGGTATATTTGGTGGGGTATTTTGTGGGACCTACATGTGATGTTAGTGATGTGTTATGAGGGAGGGTTGTTTGAGTTATTGGTGTGTTATTGAGAGGTGTCTGATGTGGCGCTGAGGTGGCATACCAATAACGTGTTATTGGGTCCTTGCATAACTTGTGCTCTAAGAGTAAAACTGACATTTTGCAAAAAGTAAGAAAGATGATGATTGTTTTTAAAGTATGTGTTTTTTTATCGTGGACAATTATTTTAAAATGGAGCGAGTAATATTTAAGTTATTTTATCATGAAGTTTATCAGATGAAGTATGCAAATTTATGTTTAGCCACAAACTCCAGCTTGTCCATGATTTCTAATATATTTGTAAATATCATTCAATGAATGCTCAAGAGTAATGAAAAGTATATATCACATGGATCTGGTGCAAAGTGTTGCTGTATTAGTCTTGTTTTAACCACCTTTTATTTGTTGGTCTTCTTTACCAACTAGCTAGCAATTCTGTGGTTGTGGGTATAAAGGTGTTAGGTGGTATAATAAGTGTGTGAATATTTGGCATTCCATAATAAATAAATAAATGATTGTTGTAGATATGTTTCTTGTTAACCCGGATACTGCTTTAAATTTTAAAATTTTACCTATCGTAACATCGTTTATTTGGCGATGTCATGAACTGGTTCATTCAAATAATGTTATCCGTTTATGCAAGTATATATGATAGGTAAATATGTTGGGGAATGTCAGTGTTAACATCAATGGAGAGTAAATAACAAAAGTAATTTAAACATTAGTTACAACATATAAATAGAGTTATGCTATTTAGACCTACAACACAAGCCTAAATATATACATAATGCATAAATCACTTGTACAATTGCATTAAGTACTTTCTCTCTCTAAATTTCCACCAATCAATCAATCAAATCATTAGGTTCATTTGTAGGCATGATTAGTAGGTTCATATAAATATTCATCAAAAAGCTTTTTTTAAATACAGTAATCTCCAGATCTTTCCTAAGTAAGGATGTCACTTTAGGAAATTATAATGGTGCTGAAATGATTACATCCTTTCATGATGAGTGCTTTAAATAACCTTTTCAAAAAGATACAATGGATGGGATATTTGATGAATAATGAGTCATTGTGTAGTCCTGATTGCTTTTTCTCTTATTGTTTGGTTAACTTTGCCCTTTTAGATGGAATCTGATATTGCTCTTTTTCTATCAATTATTCTCATTCAATGTTTCTCACTGGTTGTAGTCTTTTGAAACTTGAAAGATGCTTGTTTTATGCTTTTTGAGTTGTGCCATAAAATTGTAATTTGACATATTTTATGATACCATTTGACTAAATGCTACAAAGCAAGAAAAAGAAGAATGTTTCGGACCTAATGAAAACAGTTACGTTTGTGTATCGATCATTGAAACTCATGAGCAAAAGTGTTAAGCAAGTAGTTTGACTTATATAATATGTATGTGAACATTTTTTTCAGATATGTAGCTGTCTATTTCTCCATATTACATTTCCGGTATCGTGCTGGTATTGTTACTGATGAAATGCTTTCCATGCCGAAAGCTCCACTTCTTGTTGTTGGTCTACTAGAAGCTCTTGGCGCTGTTTGTGGAATGGCAGCTGGAGGTAGATTTAATCATTCCGTAAACTCTTTGATTGTTATTGCCAAATTGGGACAAATAAAGGGAATCTAGTGGACCAAAATAAGTAGCATCAGTAATCTGAAATTATAATAACCACCAGTTACATGAACTTAGCTTGCGGTTTCTCCAAGGAGGAACATTTTAAAGAATACTAACATTCTCTCTCAATTTAACAGCCGTACTTTCAGGAGCAGCTATACCAGTTTTGTCACAGGTAACTTGGCAAAAGTTCTTATTGCACTATGTCTTCTTTTCTAACATCAAATTGTAGATATACTCAACTTATAAGTATCTTCCCATCAGGGGAAGATCCATGACTTCCGGCCATACAACAATATAGTTCCAGGGGATGCACTCAATTTATATAAAAAATAGTTTATATTTTCACACTACCAGTATTTTCTTCAAGGTATCCGCGTGCATACCTTAACTTCCATGTAGGTCCGCCCATGCATGCAACATATTTATGGGCCTGTGCGCACCTGGCTTTCTCAGTTTCTACCACCTCTCTATTAAAAGAAATTATGAGGATTGGTAAAGTAAGATAGTTGACACAGTTATATGCTAATACTTGCAGAGCTTTCTTGTTTGGCAAATCATATTGTCGTATCTTTTTCTTGGAAGGAGATATAAATTCAACCAGTTACTTGGGTGCTTCCTTGTGGCCCTTGGTGTCATTATAACTGTTGCAAGGTAGTATTATTATGTGGTTACATATACTACGTATTTCCTAGCATGAAAATAATTGAGCATCTTTTTGCAGTGGATCTAGTGCTGGTTCATTGATGGAAGCTGGTATATTTTGGAGTCTTTTAATGATCGTGTCCTTCCTGTTTCAAGCTGCCGATACAATATTAAAGGTTTGTGTCTTCGCTAATGGTATACTTGTATTTTCAGTTTTAGCTTTGGGGAAGGCTCTCTTACAAGTTACAGCCAACAATTTTAACGTTTATCCCTTATGTAGGAAGTAATTTTCTTGGACGCTGCTAAAAAATTAAAGGTCTGTATACACGGAACATATTTTGTGATTGGTTCCCCTCATTTAAACTATGCATTTATTTTTATATTCTACATATTGATTCACAGGGAGGCTCCGTGGATCTATTTGTTCTAAATTCCTACGGATCTGCATTCCAGGTAGGTTTTTTTACTATTGACTGTTTAGACTTTAGACCAAGTAGCTGGCTTTATATAAATAATAAACCAATGCTTTTGTGAAAGAGCAAAATGAGATAATAAGAAACTATCAGAAAAAGTGCCGAGGATGCCTTTTATGTGTCATCTGCATTTCTGTTATATACAGAAAACCTTCCATTCCTACAAACTAAACAGTGCTTTTGAAATTTCACAATAATAGAAAGCCATGTAGAATTATTCTATCCTTTTTGAAATTTCACAATAAATGAGCTACTACACATTTCCCTTTCGAGAGAAAATTTTAAACCACTAAATGAGTTTTGTTCCTTTTGGGCAGGCGCTTTTTATTTGCCTTCTCCTACCTTTCTTGTCAAGGCTGTGGGGTATTCCATTTCATCAACTTCCAAACTATCTTTCGGATGGTGCAGCTTGCTTTTTAAACACGGGCACTGTCAGTGGTAAGTGATCGTTTGCTCTTTTGATTATACAAATGATGACTTCAAGTACCCATTAATTTTCATGGTTTTGTATGTTCTGTTTGTTACTCCTGTTTACCATGGAGATAAAAGAAAGCAATTTTCTAGCTAAAACTCCGAAAATAATGTTTCTCTATTTGTAATAATATGAACTGAAAAAGCCATAAACTTATGTTTTACCAGGTTCCATTTTAAGAACAAATTTACTGAAATTTGTTGTTGTTTGAGCTGAAACAGGATGTGAGGGAGCTCCACTGCTACCCGTGCTGTTTTGTATAGTGAATATGGCTTACAACATATCATTGTTGCATCTTATAAAAATCTCATCAGCAGTTGTATCATCCCTTGCTTCAACAGTTTCTGGTAAGTATTCACTTTATGTTTCTTGTTTCCTTTTACGATAATCCAGAATCTAGAAGTCTTGCACACAAAAGTTTTATAATGCTGAAAGAGTAGCACTTGGATTTTCGTTGCCACCAACGAGAGAGATGGTTAAGTGGACGAGTCAAGCAGTTGGGTAAAGATGTCAAAAGAGTTGTGCATATAGCATATCAAAATGGGTCAATTTGGTATCACCCGAACACTTTCTGTTCAACATGTTTTTATAATCACGAAAATTTTATTATTTTTATTATTCGGGAGGCTGTAATCATACCCATTAAAAATGTCCTTTTTGTAACTTTGTACCCATTTGACCCATTTAGCCCTCTATTACTATTACTATTACTATTACTATTACTATTACTATTATTATTTTCTCTCTTTTGACGTCTTAAAGATCAACTATAACTCTAATTGGCTTACTGATAAGTAAAAAAGGGTCAAAGTTGACACTGGTAAAACCAAATATTCTAGATAGTATGTAGAATGAGAGTTTGTTTGCAAGTTTTTGGTCTAAAATTTCTCTTATACTTCAAAATCTGGTAGTGTTCTTTTCCCTGTTTTACACACATTCGAGAAGGATGTTTTGTTCTAATAATAAGCAAGTGCTATGATCTGAGAAGTTGATAATTTGGCAGGCAGCAAGATCTATTATCTCACAAAAATGCATCACACATTTACTATCTAAGTATCAACAAAACACCATCAATAATACCTCCATCAGGAATCTTGAAAAAAGTTACTTCAACTCATATCGTTAAAATTTGCTTTGCAGTTCCGATATCTGTGTTTCTATTCACGCTTCCCCTACCGTACTTAGGGGTGGCATCCTCCCTCCCATCTGGCTTCATAGCAGGTGCAGTTGTGCTTGTGATGGGCATGTTGATATATGCTTGGACACCATCAAGAAGTAGTAGTCACCCTCCCATGCCAACACATTTGACTTCCCCATGAGCATCAAAACATTCAATGCAGTTCAGAATGCCATGCATTTTTGTAGCATAGAGATAGGTATAGAATGAATATTGTTGTACTAGTACTGTTATTGTAGCATCTTGCCAAAAACTGGCCAATGTAGCGTTGGCATTGTTAATTCTTAATCTGTATTTCTCAATAAATGAACTGGAACACTCGTTCTTGAAAACCATTGCTTCCCTTTTGAAATGATCCATTTCAATGACATGTAATACTAATCTTTGAGCATTGGTTGTTGGATCACTTGTGTTCGGGTATGTAAGTCAAACTCATAGTGATTGCATACAACGTTGATAAAGTATTGGTAGTTCAAATGGTTGGTTAAATGCCAAATTATACTTGTCAGCTGTTTGAAGCTCTAACATTAACTAGTATTGATTTCTAGTATGTTATTCTCTTGAGGTTGCTTAAAGAAGTAGCCATGCATAGGACAAAATGTCAAATGTAACTGAAATCATGGCGCTAATCCGTAAGATTTTCGATTTCTGTTTACTTTGTGATTATTTTGGTTGTGAACTTGATTAATTTAAGCTGCCACAAATGAAATCCTTGCCTTCTTTACATTTTTAGGTGCTGAAACGATGTTAGGATTCGATTCCTTAATGGAATAACAAAGAAGAATTTAGTAAGACTACTGAAAATGATATTAAAATATACAGGAAATAAGTAACTTGTGTGTTATTGGGTTTGTGAACTTAACATCGCTGAATAAATCTAATGTCGTTGGATAAATAAACTAAGTTTTCCATTTTATGCTTCTTAAAAACCATCATTTTACATAAGCAATCAAACATTTGGAGTTTATTTTGATGAAAGTGACCATATCATACCTCATAAAGTTATCCCTCTTATATATCATCTTCAAGACACGATTAACTGAGATTCTGACATCGTGAAGCAAACGGTTAGTTGATCATCTTTCGCCTGTAAGTTTAGAAGAGTCTTTAAGAGGTTATAATCGATCTATAATGTTAGTATTTATCATGGAGCAAACCCAATAACTAAAAGAAAAAAGAAGTTGATCAGGTGTGAATTTTTCTAGGCTAGAAAACCTCTTAACCTTATAAGATTGTAGATGTCACAAAATATAAAGAAATTAACTTACTAATTATAGTAACAAATAAAATATTGGTTGATCAATGCACGATCAACTTAGAAAAAAAAAGTCAATCTACACCATCTCCATTCCTACAATCCCTCTCCAATATTCATCCATGTTTCCTAAAACATGCATCTTTTTCTCTCTTTCTTTCTCTCTACATCCCCTTTGTAACTCGGTAAACCTTTTGTTAGATCAATCGCCCAAAGACCCATTCGTGTTGTTGCTCTCTCTGGTCCTCCCTCCCTCCAACCATCCCAATGGGGAACTGTTGTTCCCAAGCTCAAACTCCAGATGCTGAACCCGAAGCTCAAAAATCCTTAAAAGGAGGAGACAAACAACAAGAAGAAAACTCGTCCACAGCGCCTCCTAAAAAGGCCCCTACGGCTCAACCAGCAGCAGGAAAGAATGGTAAGCAATCTCCTATTGGGACAGTCTTGGGACGCCCCATGGAAGATGTACGCACCCTTTACACCATAGGGAAGGAGCTAGGTAGGGGGCAGTTTGGTGTTACCCATTTGTGCACATGCAAAAAGACTAGCAAACAATTTGCGTGTAAAACAATAGCAAAACGGAAACTTGCTAATAAAGATGACATTGAGGATGTGAGGAGGGAAGTACAAATCATGCATCATTTGGCTGGCCAGCAGAATATTGTTGAACTGAAGGGGGCGTTTGAGGATAAACATTCAGTACATTTGGTAATGGAGTTATGTGCTGGAGGAGAATTATTTGATCGAATCATTGCCAAGGGCCATTATACGGAGAGAGCTGCAGCATCGTTGCTTAGGACAATTGTTCAAATCGTTCATACATGTCATTCCATGGGTGTTATTCATAGAGATCTCAAGCCAGAAAATTTCCTTCTTTTGAATAAGGATGAGAATGCTCCCCTTAAGGCTACCGACTTTGGTCTTTCAGTCTTCTACAAGCAAGGTTACATCTCCAAAGAAAAAAAATCTTTCTTTTTTTGGTTTATTTAAAACCAAATCCATTTGTTAACAATGCATGTTTCTTTTGGTCCAGGGGAAGTATTTAAAGATATCGTGGGAAGCGCATATTATATCGCACCCGAAGTCTTGAAGAGAAAATACGGACCAGAAGTTGATATATGGAGTATTGGTGTCATGTTATATATTCTTCTTAGTGGAGTTCCTCCTTTCTGGGCAGGTGATTATTATCATGTTTCGTTAACTAGTTAAGCCTATAAAGATTAATAATTTATAAATTAACAAAATTTCTGTTAATACAGAATCTGAACATGGGATATTCAATGCAATCTTGCGTGGGCACATTGATTTTACGAGTGATCCTTGGCCTTCGATATCTTCTCCAGCCAAGGATCTTGTAAAGAAGATGCTGAATTCAGATCCGAAGCAAAGGCTGACAGCCCATCAAGTACTTTGTAAGTGTTGGTACAGAAATGAAATATCCAAAAGTATTTTGACTAAAATTGAATACTTGAACAGTATACATTTTTGATGAAATTATAATTGAATAAGGGTTTATTATCTTGACATCAAGTATAATCAAAACATAAAAGAAACACTAGATTGATTATTTTTTTCTTCCTTTTCTAAGCTCATTCATGGATCATGAAAGATGGGGAAGCACCCGATAAGCCACTTGATAATGTGGTTATTGGCAGGCTAAAACAATTTAAAGCCATTCATAATTTTAAGAAAGTTGCACTTCGGGTACCTACTATATCTTTATAGGCACACATGTATTTCTTTAGTTACGCCTACAAGTCATAAATTTTGAAATGTTTTTCTTAAATTATTTCAAGCAGATTCTAATTTTAAGATTGTTTTTAATATGCGCAGGTAATTGCAGGATGTTTGTCGGAGGAAGAAATTATGGGACTAAAGCAAATGTTTAAAGGCATGGATTCCGATAACAGTGGAACCATAACACTTGAGGAACTGAAACATGGACTATCCAAGCAAGGGACAAGACTAACCGAATCTGAAGTCAAACAATTGATGGAAGCTGTAAGATAATTATATATTACTTTAAAATCTGGAAGTGCTGGAAAATTATGATCATAAAAATTCATCTGTTTCCTTTTCTATAATTGCAGGCTGATGCAGATGGAAATGGAACTATAGATTATGAAGAGTTCATAACAGCAACAATGCATCTTAATAGAATGGATAAAGAAGATCATTTGTACACAGCATTCACATACTTTGATAAAGATAACAGCGGGTACATAAACCCGTAACAGGTCTCTTTGTCATCAAAGAAAAATCATTTTGTAATCCTTAACGTGTTTCTCTGGTGTCAGGTACATTACTATAGAAGAATTAGAGCATGCTCTCCGGGAATATGGAATGAACGATGATAGGGATATAAAGGAGGTTATTTCTGAAGTAGACTCCGATCATGTAAGTAACTCAAACATTGTTAGACCTACGTTGCAAGAAAATACACTGTATACATATAAAAACACTTTTTTGGCTAAAACATGTAAAAAAATTAGAAATAGTTATTGTGTCACACATCATTACAAAAACTCTATCATATTTCTAAGAGTAAATTGCATTTTTGGTCCTTAAGGTATGTTCTAGGTTTCGTCCTAACGTTAACCGAAAGTGCAGCGAGTCCCATTTGAAGGTTTTGTAATGCATGTTTGGTCCCTAAACTCAATAAAGACCAAACATGCAACGAAAGTTTTAGACCAAATCGAAATTTAAGACCAAAGATGCAACAAAACATTCAAATGAGGACACACTCTATTAGCAAAATACTTATCATATTTCTAAAGAAGTTTGATCGTTAACCGCTTGACCCATTTAACGTGCTTTCTTATAATCAAACGTGTGATTGATTGACTCAATAGAGATGAAACACTACTGAAATAGACCCATATAGAGCTTAAAGAGTAAAAATGGAACCTCTACCCAGGGGCGGAGCTATATGCAAAGTAGTGGGGGGCGTTGCCCCCAACCAATCTCTTACAGATACCCAAAATACATAGGAAATTTTTTTATATCGGTAACAAATAGGACTAGTGCCCTCAAGCAAATACTCATAGTGCCCTCTACACACTCAAGGTTTCTAAAAAAAACAAGCTCTTTAATGTGGAAACTACTTTTTGCGGTTATGGAGGTAAAGATGTTAAGTGGGAAGAGAGAAGTTGAAGAGATGGGGATTTGGTAGTGGGGTCAGTAATAATAAAAAGTTATCCTTTGTTTATTTACAAAGTTAATTTAATATAATATTTACTTATATGTCTTTCATCTAATATACTAAAGTACTTTACTACTTTGTGATAGAAATTGCTCAAGCGGACCGGCCAAATAATAAAACCGTAGGACGGACCGAACCGACGGACGATGGACGGCGGTCGGTCTCGGTCTAGGGTTTTTGTTCGGTCTCGGTCGTCGTCGGACCCAAAAATAAACGAAACCGAATTGCTTGTGGGTCGGGATGGCCGACAAATTTACTTGTGGACCGACCGCCGACAAAACCGAACCGGACGGACCCGGACCAGGCCTCATTGGGTCCGGTCACCGGTTTAGTTTTTAGCGGATTCGGATCGGTCGGTAGGGGTTTTCGTCGGTCGGTCCGGTTATCGGTCATCGACGATGAGCACCACTACTTTGTGAAATACGTTTATTTCAAAACTTAAGTACTAGCATTAGTGTATTAATTTAGGCACTACTAGTTAACATAGTTTGAGTGGTTTAACCTGACAAATTTATGAGCTTTTTCATCTCATAGTCCAGTTTTTAAAAATGTTATAGTTTTGATAAAATAATCACATTAAATGGTAAACACTTTAATATAATTTGTATGATATTCAATATGTTTAGTTTTTTGTTTATTTTTAGTTTATGATAATTGCATCAAAATAGAACATTTTTGTTGCCTTTATTCAAACTTGAGTACCCGATCCGATTGGTTTAACGATACACGAAAAACCTTATTATTGCTCGATGCCCCCCGTGATCACATTTTCTGGCTCTGCTCTACCTGAATCTATATAAACTTTACAGGATGGTCGCATTAACTACGACGAGTTTGTGGCAATGATGAGGACCAAAACCCAGGCAGACACAATGAATCCTAAGAAAAGAAGACAATCATTTGTCGTCAAATGATAGTGTAGAACAAGTTGTGGTTAAGCATGTCGATCGAGTTGTGGTTACATGAAATACATGCATGTCCAAGTGAGGATGACTGTGGCAACAAGAGTTCAGTATGGTCTGGAGGGAACTACACTAGAGGGAACAAAAAACTGGTGGGGGATATTGGGTTCTTAAAAGAAACTTTGTATTTGTTGCTTCTGAAAATTATATATTGGACAACAATTGTAATGGGTATTTGGGTTGGTTTAGATAATATTTCTCAATTTGTATGCACAGATTATAGAATCAGTTTGCTCATATATATTTTGCAAGCATTTGGAATCTTTATCTAATCTAAAATTGTGATTCTATAACTGATTTCTAGTTTGTCACGCATCAACGTTTATCGACCATGTCATTGTTGGGGGTTATAAGCCCAAAGCAGGGTGTAGATAATCAATAGCAAACCAAATACCAATACATGTTATCAGATATTACTTGGAATTGTGTTATCACTTTTCAAAGTAAACTATTCGACTCTAATGCCTGGGGTATCATGAATATCTACTTGGGATAGGACCAAATGTATGTTAATGATTTTGACACAAATCAATAACCCTTTTGTATATAAGTGTTTTATGTTTTGTGTCTGTATATCCTGCATGCATAATCTAATTTCCTATTTATAGGAATGATGCGTGGTTCGGGGTCGAAAGACTTCCTTTCCAAAAAGCAAGTTTTACAACCCACTAGGCAGTGTACCTAATCGTTGCAGTGTAGTATAGGTAAGGCCAGGGGTTGATCGTTCTCTAGGGTAATAGAGATGCTAGTCGGGATGTATGACGAAAAGGTAAAGGTGAGGGTGATTCTTTTTAGTCTTTTTATATTTTTTAATGAAAGCAAGTAAAATCTCGGGGTTTAAAGAGTGGGGGTTTGGTAATTTACCAATTAAACTACTTAACAAATTAAATTAAAAACTAATTACTAATAGCTAAGATAAAAGCTATGGATTGAAGGAGTGTGTTCTTATGATAATTAAAAATGTATTTACTTATATTTTCTTACTCCCTAGTTATCTTTTATTGGTTGGTTGAATTGTTACATTCTTGCCTAATTGATGCGTTGTATTCCATGTTTTATTCATAGAGTGGTGCCTAATTCCCCAATTCTATGAATTGTAAGTCTCCCCTAGAACATCCGGGATCGCCAAGTACCGAGGTATCTCCTCCGAATATCCTATTATCCTTAAGCTACAACTCATGCAACGAGCACAACGATAGCCTACAGTGCACTCCAAGGCTTAATTGCTATTTAAGACGTTCAAGCTCACAACAATGAAAGAAGAAGCCAGTTTTCCTTAATCTAGCGTCAATCGATTAGAACAAGAGACAACCTAACAATAATCAATAACTAGGTTTCTTTGGATCTAAGTAAACACTAATTAATTTAGTTACACATGATAGATAAGCAAGAACACAAGCAAACAATCAAACATAGATGAAACATGGTGATAGATTGGATAAACTGTTAGGATTACGAAAATCCATATGAAAGACTCGGTCACCCCATATTATGTCTAGCATAAGTTAGCTCGTAGGCTTATTAGTATTAGACTAGTTAGAGTAACACCCGTGGAGTCGGGTCGGGGCTTTCCCCATTGTCAGCTCGCTCCAAAGCCCAAGTAGGGGCGTTATTATGTCATGTATATAATCCCTCTCCCACCTAGGGAGAGGGTTGGATGTTCATTTGAAGCGAATCATAAAACTTCATTTTCTCTCATTAGAATATCCCATTCTCTCTCACTTTCTCTCTAGAATCGGCCAAACATCAAATCCGTGAATGTGTTTTGATATCCAATATCCTACATTTGGTATCAGAGCCCATGGTTTAATTAGCTAGGTTGTATGTGCGTTTTTTTGGTTGGTTTAGATCAAAAAGTTGGTTTTTAGAAGGTTTATGGTCTTATTCTTGGCTCTCTTTGATTCTCACGTTTGTGGTGTTAAAGTTAGTGTTTTTATGGTTGTTATAACCTTCTAGGATCAAGTTGTGCAAAAGAAACCAAGCAAAAACGTTCAAAAGAGTGAATTTTAGGTGAAAAAGGTCACTTGTTCTTGACTGCGGTTTGAGCCTCGAAGTGAATTCTTGGTTGCGTTTTGAGGACTGCGGTTTGATAGTGACGTTTTTGTCTTCTGCGGTTTGAGAGTGACAGTTTTGTCTGTTAGCAGCTGCGGTTTGACACTTCTGCGGTTTGAGAGTGACAACTTTGTCCTTTAGCAGCTGCGGTTTGACACTTCTGCGGTTTGAGATCCTGCGATTTGAGGACTGCGTTTTGGGATACTGCGTTTTGAGCTCCGCGGTTTGGTCTTGCGGTTTGAGCTCTGCGTTTTGGTCTTGCGATTTGGGTCACTACGTTTTGAGAGCTGCGGTTTGAGTGTGCTTGTTGAATTTTGCTTTGGGAGGCTGCGTTTTGAGCTGTTGCGATTTGAGAAGACAAACCTTGAGTTTTGTCTAGGAGATACTCTGCCCAAAATTTCTTCTTAGACTGCCATTTGACTCAAACTTTATTTCAATAAAACCAAATCACAGTTAAACAACGTTTCACCTAATCTAACATACCAACATCACCTTTAACATACAATCACTAATCATTGTATCGATCCAACTATTATCATAACACGTTCAATTTATCACTGTATCACGGTCTCTTATTAACCTTGTTAAATCCCGTACACACCAACATCATTTCTTACACTTCAGATTTCGTCATATATGAGGTACTCAAATTGTACGACGAGATTGATGAGCATAAGATTCCTAACTATGTAGCACGGATTAACTTGCTTGAGTCGGATAATGATAATCTGAAATCTGTATGCATAAATTCATCAGAGAGAGAGTTGCACCAAATGCAATTATTGCAAGATAATGCAAAGGATACTTGTATAGAACATTTTCGACTACTTCATTCACATCTCAAGGTACTTTTAAAAGGACCTGGATTCGAGGGAGGATTTGAACGAGCATTTGCATCACTCTTCAGTCAAGATGTACAGACATTCACGGGCACATTGTTCTTGAACTTAGAGCAACTTGAACATCAACTCAACAAAGAAGAATTTCAAGAAATTGGATCCATGGCTGCATTTCAAGTGATCAGTAAACAACTTTAATTGTTCACCAACTCCCAATACACTTGGGATTATGACTATCCAACGAAAGAAATGTGCTTTGCAAATTACACTGGAATGGAAGTTAGCATGTTCAGAAAAACATTACTCCAACACATGGGTAATGTTAAGAAGCACATTGAAGAGAAAGCACAACACAAAATCAAGTATGACATCAAGATGAATGAGAGTCGGGTGCAATCAAGAGATATTAATGTTGACTCGGGTAAAGCATCGGATGCTAGATCAGTTTTCATTGAATGCAAAGGTACTTAGTTAGATAAGCTTGACAGAAGCAGCAGTTCAGTGTCTCATATCACACAAGATGTGGATCAAATATTAGATCAGTAAATGAACATGTACCATGTACTGAGGTACAATTAACTTTTCAACATAATGCATCTGCTAATGTACTTAAACAAACTAATCAAAACGCTGAACATGATTCAAATGAATGTTCTGTGGTTGAGACTAAGACTAAATGTTTCAAAACAAATGATATGGTTGATAAAGAAGTTGTTAGGGAAAATATTACGATATTTAATCTATACAGTCTCGTTTTTTTTGTTGATGACAAACATGTAACTTGTAATACATAACGTAAAATGTATAAGTTACTTGTAATTATATTTTGTCTCAACATACTCTCAACACCTCTCGAAGACTCAAGTCCTTGTATGCTACAACACAGGTTCATACATATTTGTTATGTTGCGTTATGATCAAACCCCTAACAAACCATTAAACGTGTTTAGTTATTTAGTTTATATAAAACACTTAAATACTTACATACGTAAACAAAAGTAAAAGTGTTAGGTAAATACCATGATCCATGATCCAAGACCCATGACCCAATGTCTAGATACATTGTACCTTGGAGGCCACTCAAGGCTCATACCCATGACCCATAACCCATGGATAATGAGGAGCATCCCATGGATCCCTCAAATTGCCCATGGATCCCTCGGATTACAAGGGCCGGATCCCTCTTAGAAGGGATCCTTGGGGAAGAAGCTTGTCTTGGTCTTTTTGCCTATAAATAGCAAACCACTTCTTACCATTTCAACACACCTTTACACATAGTTTTTCTCCACTATTTCTAGCATATTTAGATCATTAGAAAACCTGTAAACCGCCCTCATCACATATGATCATAATGCTTCTAACTTTCATTTGTTGTAAGCATACTCCCGAAGTGATCCTCCAAAGCAAGCCTAGAGCTCTTACATCCTTACCTACTGAAGTGATCACCCATCACAAGCATACAAGCACATGAAGATCTTCTACAACAAGCTTGGGAAACTTGTCATCTTCATTCATAGAAGACTAACTACATCATGCTTTGTATTCTTGATATTTTGTTTAGGATTTCATATCCATTAGACACATTGTCTTGGATATTGTCTAGTATCATATTCTTGTATCTATAACTAGATTAGATGGTTTATGTGTTTATGGCATAAAACACAAGGTTTGTTATGTTGGGCCATAAAACATAACGGGTGTCATAGATGTGTCGTGTTGGTCGGGTAATGGTTCCTCCTTTGTAATGGAACCCGATATCTAGCCTTGTACCGGATAAAGTGTAGGCGACGTTGTGATAGGTTTGGTTCTACCTAGTGGAAGGACTCGGTATCTAGCCTTGTACCGGATAAAGTGTATGCGACGTTGTGATAGGTTTGGTTCTACCTCGTGGAAGAACTCGGTGTTTAGCTTAGTACCGGATAAAGTGTAAGCGACGTTGTGATAGGTTTGGTTCTACCTCGTGGAAGAACTCGGTGTTTAGCTTAGTACCGGATAAAGTGTAAGCGACGTTGTGTAAGGTTTTCTCCGCCAAGAATGAAGTTTGTTGATCTAGTGAAGTAACTCTCGAGTTGGATACCCGGGGAGTGGAGTAGGGCGAAGAAGTGATTCGTGCCTGAACCACTATAAATCCTCGTGTTGGTTTGTATATCCTTTTACTTATCGTTTTACTTTTATTCTTGGTTTATATTGTTGATTGTCTATGTGGTGATGTTTATGTTTGTGATGCATACTTGGTCTTTCATATAGTTATAAACTATATTTAACACTTTACATATTATGACACGCTTGATCAAGAAAAAGCAACCGGACTAATAATGGTGAAACTTGATTTATAATGAATCATTAATCTTGCGGAATCTTATGTGATGTTAAGGGGTTGGCCTTACATGCCGTAATGCGTTAAATGCATCCTCGCGTCGAGATTAGCAAATGCAATGGTTTATACTATATTTGATACAAAAGTTTTAAGTTTGAAAAGGAAACGTATTCACGCCCCTCTACGTTTTCACAATTGGTATCGGAGCAGGTTGGCTCTAGTTTTTAAAAACAAATGGTTTTCAAAACGAGTAAGGTCCTTGTATCAAATTTTTGATGAAGTCAAGCATAATATGAAAAGTGTTTTGTTGATTTTTGTCTTTGAAGTTTTGTTGTTAGATATCTTGTTAATCAAGCTTGAATAAAGATTAAAATGGGTAATATAACTTCACTAAAAAGTCTACAAAGGTTAAACCTTTTCGTCGGGTCAAAACATGCATTTTTGTAAATCTGTGTCAGATCCGCGGATCTCTTTGTTATCAAAGGGCGGATCCCTTTTGGAAGGGATCCGGCGGATCCGTGGTATAGAAGACAATTTTTGCCTAAATTTAAAAAATTCATAACTAATTAACCGTAAGTCCATAGAAGTCGTGCCTCCTATCATTTGAAAGATATTTGAGTCTACTTTAATTTAAAAATGATTTCATAAACTGAATCAAAACAAAAATTTACAGAATCATTGATTTATAATAGAAAGTCATTTTTCGGTCATAACTTTTGCACAAACTTTTGATCTAATTGGAGACGGATGTTTTTGTCTTTGAATAACAGTGTGTCTTCTTTTGAAATTAAGGTTTTGATCATATTTATAAATATAAAAAAAACTAATCAAGCTTGTTATACATGTTTATATTTAACACAAAGTGATGAAAAGAACTTTCGTATGCTATGCTAAGTGATTAATTGTCTTACCTTGTATTACTTGATTATTTGCTTATCTCAAATAGTTTTTATGCTTGTTTGATTGAATAACATATGTGGTTCCTCACCTTGATATTCATTTTCTTGTTTGTCGACTTAGTAATATTTTATTAATCAATGTGCTATTTGAAGGAGTGTTTGGGATAATATCTATATGTGTCGAAAATGTTAGATAAGTCATATAAGTTGAAAAAATGTCTAAAACATGTAATATACTAAATGGCTTCTTATTGAGTTTGTCATGTGTGCAACATAAATGTTTTATGTGCTTATATGATTTCTTAAACAACAAGAATGTACATCGGATCATAACCTACACTTGTGTTGATGATGTACTCTCCCGTTTTCCTTTTCATGATTGCTTTCCAAGCTTCATAGTAGGATTGACAACTTGATTATTTAATCTGATGTACTCAAGTAAATTATTTTGCAACGCAAATATAATTGGTCATATCCGAAAATCCAAACTCGAGCTTTCCAACAACATATGTTGAACTAGCTAATCCAACCATTTTTGTTCACCATATGGACAACTTTAAATTTTTATATTTAAACATGACACCCCTTCGTCACGGTAGTTGTTTTAGGCATAATATTAATAAAAACGAAGCAAAGTATCATCATTGTTACTCTTCGATAGGCCATTATAGTAATATAAATTTTTCCTAACTTGAGAATGAATACTGGAGAACTTATTGCACTAGAAACTCAATTTGACCTAACGGTTGAATTGCTTCCTTGATAGAAGTTGGGTATGTGGAATCGCCCGTAAAAATGGTCGTGTTTAGCTGTAATTGAGCACCGCTTGTAATAGTCTCATATTCATTCTCTCACTTGAGAAATTTATACTCCTATATTTTCCTAAAGTAAGTTTACAATACTTTGCATTGTCTTAGAATTACTAATCAAACAAGTTGTAAAATTAATTTTTATTTTAAGTTAATCACAACCACTTGCCTCATCAAGCGATTATATTGCTTTGATCGAGAAGAGCTACATGACTTCATGGACGAAGCTCATTGTATGCTAATCACCATCCGTAATGACTATACATAGTTCATTGCTTCCGTTGACCAAAACAACCTTCTAAAACAATTCACTTTCTTAAGGACGCATATACATGTGTTTCTTACTCTTCAAATACCAACACATAGGCAAACATCTTTTAGCCAAAACCAACTCACAAAACGGTACTTGCTTCAAGCCTTTCTAAATCCAACACTTACTCTTCTAAACACAATTCCTTCATCTCCACAGATAACAACTCCACCTTTTGGATCTAAAGATAGTCTAGATTGTCCTAAACTAGCACCTCACAACTCTTTCTAGACACATACCTTGCATGTCATTGTTAGTGTAAATGATTTACTAATCTAGATCGTAAATCTGTTTTGGGCTTCTTGAATAATGCTTGTTAAGTTTGCTAAACCTTTGTTTTATTTGTGAGCTCAATCTCATTTGATTGCCTATATGTTATTTCTACATGCTCTCCTTGCTATGCTTAACTTGTATATATGTATACTTTCTGTAGAAATCATTAGTTTCAAAATCCAAAACATAGAGCAAAATTTTGCAACTATTCTGTTAAGAAAATCTGTCTCAGACGCCGGATCCCTTAGATATAACTAGATGGATCCCTCAAGTGAAGGATCCGTGGGATCCGGGTGGACAGAAGTTCCTTTTTATCCTCCTTGCATCAATGCAACCTTTCAGACCTTTTTGGACTAGTTAAACATGCTACATTAGGATGACTTAAACTTTCCTTAGGCTCAGTTGATCTCACATTCACTCATAGATGATTTAGGATCACATTCAAAGTATTTTTGATTTATCATTACTTCAAAACTCATCATCTTTCCACTACAATGTTTACACATTGTTGCTCTCAACTCAAAACACCTAGTTTGATATTTCTTTCAATTTTAGGAAATTGATTTTAGTCATCTTTACTTTAAAATGCTCCAAAAACTAGTTTTTCATTTCTTATGATTTTTAAGAAATTTTCTAAATTTTCCTTTAACCACCATCTAGTTCCTATAACCATTCACCATCCTCAAAACACTTTGTGTCATCCATGATCACTCATTTGCATCCATTTTCCCCACAAAAGCCATCATTGACAAATCTCACTTATTAGTCTTGACCATTTAGGTCTCATGCCATGTAAGACACTTAATAGACTGAGTAACTTAGGATAGGTAGGTGCTAGACCTTGATAGAATCCAATCACCTCCTTTTCACCTCATCTGTTAGCCAGATCCCTAGACTAAAGCTAGCTGGATCCCTCTAGTGAGGGAACCGGTGGAATCGGGGAACAGATGGTACATTATATCTTAAGATAATCATTTCAAATATCCTTTTTCTTTTCTTTTCATGATATTATGTGAACAATTTCTCCATTTGTATAAATGTTTTCCTTTTGTACTAACTCATTTGGATTCTTGTAGGTTGGCTATGGTCGATTTCATCATCAAGTAAAGTTGTGCTCATTCGTACATTTTTTATATATTCCTAATCTTGCATCATCATAACCATCTTCCTCCACTTTTGTCACTAGTCACAAAGTCATCATGTCTACCACCTCTATTGAGTCACTAACCGAGTCAACAAAAAGAGTCACCTTGATACCTTTCATCACCATCCCTTGCTACTCTTGAGTTATTTTATTACCTACTAAAACTTGACCTCTCATCACCTCTACCACAACTTCCATACCTCTAAGTCATAATGATGATTTCTATCATCATCACCATGTCCAAGGTCTAGTTCATGAACTACGTGATGAAGTATGTTTCATGTTCTACCACATCCTACTTGTGTCAACCACAACCTCAAACCACAAGCTACTTGTGTCAACCACATTCTACAAGTGTCTTACTACCACTACAATTCATGGTCACTCAACCATCCTCCACAAACATCTATGTTGTCAAAAGCCAAGTGAATTTCGTAATGAAATGCGTCTCATCCCCAAATACATTTATTTTCTCATCTTGAACAACCTTACAACCTCTAAACCAACCACGATGATGCAAGTTGTAGGATTATTCTCTTTTTGACACTAATCCTTTCTTTGTAGGTTCATATATATACAATTTGATGTGTATGGGATTCGCGTCTATATATGGACGCAATTTTACACAAATTGTTTCTTTGTAGGTTCACTCATATACATAGGTTTGTATATGACACACTTGTCTTCGGACGAGGTTTACTTATTTTTTTTGTAGGTTCTTCTTGACACCCTCGATGTAGGTTAAGCTTTAAAAATTTGATCCATTAATCGGTTGGTAACAATGGTTATAATTCAAAGGATCTTTCTATGTATTTTTTTGTGAGATTCTCTAGGTTCCTCTTAAAGGCGAGATCACCACCTCTTGAAGACGTGCAAGCTCAAGGGCATGAGTTGCTAAGCTTCATCATCATCAAGACCACTGAAGTGAATCTTGTTGATAATTCTTCTCTTCCTCCATTAGTGTTTCGTGTTGAAGGTATTGGCGTGGTGTGCCAATTGGAGCAATAAGGTGTTTTCAATTTAACTTCACCAGGGATGATGCAAACTCGCCATTCTTGGGAGAATTTAAGTTTAAACTCCAAGGACAAACCCTTTTTGTTTTGACAAAAGGGGGAGAAGAGTGTAAACGGAGAAGGTAATGTCTAGGAAGTACGAACACAAGTAATCTTTGCCATTTTACCTATCTATTACGTTTACATATATTTTGTCATCATCAAAAAGGGGGAGATTGTTAGTGCAAATATTACGATATTTAATCTATACAGTCTCATTTGTTTTGCTGATGACAAACATGTAACTTGTAATACATAACATAAAATGTATAAGTTACTAGTAATTATATTTTTTCTCAACATACTATCAACACCTCTCGACGACTCAAGTCCTTGTATGCTACAACACAGGTTCGTACATGTTTGTTATGTTGCGTTATGATCAAACTCCTAACAAACCATTAAACATGTTTAGTTAAATAGTTTATATAAAACACTTAAATACTTACATACATAAACAAAAGTAAAAGTGTTGGGTAAATACCATGATTCATGATCTAAGGCCCATGACCCAATGTCTAGATACATTGTACCTTGGAGGCCAGTCAAGCCCATGACACATGACCCATAACCCATGGACAATGAGGAGCGTCCCACGGATCCCTCAAATTTCCCATGGATCCCTCAGATTACAAGGTCCGGGTCCCTCTTAGAAGGGATCCTTGGGGCAGAAGCTTGTCTTGGTCTTTTTACCTATATATAGCAAACCACTTCTTACTATTTCAACACACCTTTACACATAGTTTCTCTCTACCATTTCTAGCATATTTAGATCATTAGGAAACATGTAAACCACCCTCATCACATATGATCATAATGCTTCTAACTTTCATTTGTTGTTAGCATACTCCCGAAGTGATCCTCCAAAGCAAGCCTAGAGCTCTTGCATCCTTACCTACTGAAGTGATCACCCATCACAAGCATACAAGCACACGAAGATCTTCTACAACAAGCTTGGGAAACTTGTCATCTTCATTCATAGAAGACTAACTAAATCATTCTTTGTATTCTTGATGTTTGGTTTAGGATTTCATATCCATTAGACACATTGTCTTGGATATTGTCTAGTATCATATTATTGTATCTATAACTAGATTAGATGGTTTATATGTTTGTGGCATAAAACACAAGGTTTGTTATGTTGGGCCACAAAATATAACGGGTGATATAGATGTGTCATGTTGGTCGGGTAATGGTTCCTCCTTTGTTATGGAACCCGATATCTAGCCTTGTACCGGATAAAGTGTAGGCGACGTTGTGATAGGTTTGGTTCTACCTCGTGGAAGGACTCAGTATCTAGCCTTGTACCGGATAAAGTGTAGGAGAAGTTGTGATAGGTTTGGTTCTACCTCGTGGAAGAACTCGGTGTTTAGCTTAGTACCGGATAAAGTGTAAGCGACGTTGTGATAGGTTTGGTTCTACCTCGTGGAAGAACTCAGTGTTTAGCTTAGTACCGGATAAAGTGTAAGCGACCTTGTGTAAGGTTTTCTCCGCCAAGAATGAAGTTTCTTGATCTAGTGAAGTAACTCTCGAGTTGGATACCCGGGGAGTGGAGTAGGGCGAAGAGGAGATTCGGACCTGAACCACTATAAATCCTCGTGTTGGTTTGTATATTCTTTTACTTATCGCTTTACTTTTATTCTTGATTTATATTATTAATTGTCTATATGGTTGATTTTTATGTTTGTGATGCATACTTGGTCTTTCATATAGTCATAAACTATATTTAACACTTTACATATTATGACACGCTTGATCAAGAAAAAGCAACCGGACTAATAATGGTGAAACTTGATTTATAATGAATCATTAATCTTACAGAATCTTATGTGATATTAAGGGGTTGGCCTTACATGCTGTAATGCGTTAAATGCATTCTTGCGTCGAGATTAGCAAATGCAATGGTTTATACTATATTTGATACAAAGTTTTAAGTTTGAAACGGAAACGTATTCACCCCCTCTACGTTTTCACAGAAGTTTTTAATGAACTTTCAAACAGATTCTCACAACTTGAAAAACATTTCATTTCACTTGAAATTGCAATACAAAGTAAGGAGGAAAGTTTTTAAACTAATAAACCATGTAAGAATCTGGAAATTCCTGAATTTCGTGAAAATTTTGAAATAAACGATTTGAAAGCTCAGGTTCAAGCCAAAAACTCGACGATCAACAATTTAAAGAAACATATTTTTGGTATGAATGAGAAAAGTAATTCAGTCAAGACTAACCGGGACATTGATGCAATTAAAACAAGAATACTGAATTGGCAATTTATGTGGCTAAATTACTTAAGGATAATGAGACTTTGGAAAGGCATCACAAGGACCTAAGAGACTCAATCAAAGAAACTAGAACTAAGACGTTAGAACAAACTACTTCTTTGATGGTAAAAAATGATGAACTCAAAGTTCAACTCCATGATAAGGGTTTCACTATCACAACATTAAAAAACGAGCTTAGAAAAATTGCAGGGAATAGTGTGAACACTAAGTTTGCAAAACCATCAATCTTGGGGAAACCATGTTTACAATCTAATAGAAACCAATCAGTTGTTAGACAACCGAATGCGTTTAGATCTGAACGACCAGAATCTTCAAAAACACGTTTTGCCTCCCAAGTTGATGTGAAACAAGTTTTGTCAAAACCAGTCACTTCACAACCTAGACCTAAGAATAAGGAAGTTAATGCTCGTGCTAAGGTCCAACCCTCTAAGACTAGGAATAACAAAAAGTCTTCCACTATGCATAAGAAGCCAAACAATCCTAGTTCTTGCTTTAAGTGGATACCGACTAGTAGAATTTTTAAGAATGCTGGACTTAGATGGATACCTACTAGCAAGCTGTTCACCGATGGCAAAACCAAGGTTGACTGTGAAAACCCTAAGGGTTTGGATGTTGATGTCACTAACCTATATAAATGCAAACAATCTTGTAATTTTAGTGCAGGTAGTCCTTACTCTATTGTAGGTACATCGATCACTTCCATCCAGAAAAGACTCAAAGTCTAGGTGCCTAAAGAAAGGATATCTCTTGATTCAGGACTCAGAAAAATCAAAATTGATGTACATGTACTGTGACTCCTGAATACTTCTGCTCAGGAATCGTTCTTTAACAAACTATCTATGAGAGTATATACACTTCCATTATACTCTAAATTGTTTTCCACGTTGTACATATCTTATTCCATAGAAAATCAATAACAATTTGAAAAATTGAAAAATTCCAAAAATAGTTTTTCAAGGCATGTCTTCTGGTATCGATAACATCTACGGTCCTAGAAATGTCATTCAATAATGACACGGGTCTTTAGATGAAGTTCGAACAGAAGTTCAAAATGTTTTTCAAAACATGCCTAGATGGGTTGCTACCATTTCTGATAAGCAATCCGGTTCTCAAAATTGTGGAAAGCATGTCACCAAAAAGACAGTTGTTCCCATACAGATAATTTTCCGTCTATGATTCTTCAGAAAAGTATTTGTAGTACAAATGGTGATTGAAGGTTATTTTCAAATTGATCGGACTCAAGCGTGCATAAATTTTTCATGATCAATCAATGACTGCAGCTGTTAAAATTGTACTCGGGTCGTTGATTGAGGGGGAGAGTTGGTTTTCAAAGTTTATGACATCTAACGAGCGACTTCAACTCATTGAATCTTACCCAGGCTTTTAAATTTGAGGTGGTTTCAATCTTGTATTAAATTCAGTATGGTCACATGTGTAGGTTATATGTTAGTATAGGGACTTGTTTGCTATCTGCTAATTGTTTTCTAGGATTTCATATATTAGAGGACCATTCGTGCCTATACTTTATCTTGATTTGCTCACTAGGGTCTCTCGTATCTCTATGTGTACAGAAAATGAAAAGAGAGGGACCAAATTTGCTAAAACATGATACTTAAAAAGAGAATGAAAAGAAAAGGACATTTTCTGCCATAACCTGAAAGTCAAAAATTTCACTACTTAGTCAAACTGTCAATTTTTCTTCTCATACGTTCATCATTACGATTTAATCTCTTTAGAATATCGTGTGTATTTTACCTAGGTATGATATGTGCCTTTTGTTCCTAATCAGTTTTAGAAACTCATGTTTAAACTTCATGGACCTAAAACTCATTTATTGATTGTGTTGATTAGGATCTAAAGTCGAGTCATCATCAAATCCTAGGTTTGTAATTCATTTTGTGATTAAATGCTGGGCTTAGATTCAATTGTTGCTAATGTGCTTTATTGTTTGTCTATTTGTCATCTCCTTTCATTTTAATTTGTCCGATTATTTTTTTTGTCGCGCATTGTTTGTGGCCACATCGTGATTAGCCAAGGGTTATTGTTGCGTTATTTAGGAAGTTGTTAGGATGCTTTAGGAGTGTCTTTGTTGCCTAGATCTACTCTTGTTTATAAACTAGTGATCTGTGGTGAATGAATGTTTTTGGGTCGTATATTGTGTATGTGTTCTTGGTTGAGGTTTGGTTAAATTTTTCTTAGTTGCGGTTTGACGAAAGATTCTTAGTTGCGTTTTGATTAAACTGCTCTTGATTGCGTTTTGGTCATAATGTTCTTGATTGCGTTTTGGGAGTAAGTTCTTGGTTGCGATTTGGCTAAAATATTCTTGACTGCGTTGCCTAAACTATTCTTGATTACGGTTTGATCTTAGTATTCTTGACTGCGATTTGACTTAGGATTCATGACTGCGTTTTGAGATGGTTGTGTTAATTGCGTTTTGACCTGTTTGACTTCATTGCATTTTTAGAAAAATCGTAATCACTGCGATTTGATAATAAAGAATATTTTATTTGAAAAAAGTAGGACCCACTATGGCCAAAAAATTCAAAATGTTGCAGTTTGATTTTTTGTGAATATTATATTATTGCGGTTTTAGTGTTGCGAGTTAGTTCTTGCGTTTTGAGGATTGCAATTTGACGAACTGCGTTTTGTCTAATTGCGGTTTGACCACTACTGTGTTTTGTATGATTGCGTTTTTCTCACTTCTGCGATTTGACTTGCCGCGTTTTGTATGTCTGCGATTTGTCTATTGCAAGTTGTGAATTGTGTTTTGTCCTAAATGTAATCTCTCTAATCACACTTTGATCATTGTGCCTTGGTCACGGGGTATTGTCCTCTCGTGGATGAGTTGACTTCCGTTGACTGTAGAGGTTGACCACCCTTGTTGTCCATCACAATAACAAGATCTATGTGTCCCTTTGTCTTGGATTAAGTATTTGAATGTCTTAATCTCAAGACGTAACGCACATCTAACATCACATTTTTGTGTGTATATTTCTTTGTGATTGTGATTGTGCAATTACAATGGCTGAAATTAATGCTCTTGCTAACCAAGCTCCTGTTATTCTACCACCCCGTTCACACATATGATCAGATCTTATCTTATGAGAACTGGGTCCCTATTGGTAAGAGCAATTGCTACTTGGATATGGATAGGTCTCAGCTCAATCCAATCTACAAAATAGCTGTGGACATTTTGAAGCAAACCAATTTCTTCAGAGCATTCATAGCTTGTGCCACTATACCATCTATCTACATTCAGCTGTTTTGGGATACAGTCAAATGGGTCAAAATCATAGCGGTCTACAGTTGTCAGCTCGATGAACAATGGTTTAAACTCACCAAGGACACTATCAGAGAAGCACTTCAGATCACACCAATTGATGTAAACCATCCATTCACTCCCCCACCAACATCAGAAGCTTTGATCAACCTTGTCAACAATCTGGAGTATCCCATTGAAGTCAAGACGTTATCTACTGTGTTAAAAAACGAATTGTATCAGCCGTAGAGGGCAATCACCACATCATCAACCTGTGTCTCTCGGGAAAGACTTCAGGTTATGAGAGACCAAGAGCTCCTATGCTGCAAATTCTTTGGGGAATAGTTAATTAAGCAAACATTGATTATGCCAAGAGGATTTGGGAGGAATTCACTCAGTCCATTCATTCTTTCATTGGAGACAAGGAGAAGCGAGATCAAAACAAAAAGGGAAAGAAGAAGGTCCATTCACTTGTGATTCCAAGCATCAGATTCTCCAAGCTAATCATCAATTATCTTCAAGGCAAGCACCAGTTCCACCAAATTTTGGGCTCTGCTCTTCACTTGGCATCTGAGGAGCATGTTCTCGAAAATATCAAGTTCGCAGCTAAGGCTACCAAACATGAAGTCTTTGGTAAGGCCATACCTGAAGCACTCCTCACGAGTGAGATAGTCAATGCTACTTACTATCAGGATTACTTGAACAAAGTGACTAAATCTCTCTCAAGTAAACCCTCCACTCCTACACCAACTAAGTCAACCACTCAACCTCAACCACAACCCAAAACTTCCAGATCATCTTATGCTACACTACCAAAAAACACAAGGAAAAGTCTACTGCTGAAGATTCTCCTCTTCAGGGTAAGAGAACCAGAAAGGGTGACAAAGGAAAGGGAAGAGGCTCAAAAAGAGCACGAACAGGGCCAGCTCTATGAGATGAAGACGATGAGATCCTACAACAGACTCTGGAAGTGAGTAGGAAAGATTTCGAAGGGACACTGGGGCATACGGCTAAGAGTGTGATGATCCAAGAACCTGATTCAGGAGATATTAACCATTGCCCGATGTTGAAGGTAAAGGGAAAGGTATTGATACATTTAAACAACTCGCTCAAATTCTTCTGGATATCTCCACGCCTGCAATGAAAACTACTACACAGTACATCCTGAAGAGACAAAACCCAAAATCATCCAAGGGCACTAAGTCGTTTGAAGCTGCAGAGGAACCCTCACTAGGTGAGGAGCTTAATCTCGAATCAAGTGACACAGACTCAGAGATGCTGCATTCTAAGGACGATATTGAAACGGTGAATGAACCAGAAGCTCAAACAGAGACAAGATCAGACATCGGTGCATGCTTAGACTCTGGAAAAGTTGAAAAGAAAATCGTGTCTCATGATAGTGCTCTCACTGCGGATCCACCACATGATACTGTAAATGATGATTTCATGTCAACAGTATCCTCAGGTGTTCAAGAAAATCTTAAGCTGCGTACTAATGACCAGACTCACTTGGAGGAACCCACAGCTCAACGGGCACCTTGTCATCTTTCTAGAACCTTGAACATGACCCCACCTTTGGAGATCAATTTCTCGCAGACAAGCCTGCTGATACTAAAACCGAGAAGACTAATGATGAGAAAGAGGTTATCTCAATGGTATGGGTCACAATAGAGCAAGACATCTCACCAATACCAACAATGACAATCCCTACACATACGGTTACACCAACAATAACAACTCCACCACCAGCTACGACCACAATAACAACCGTCATTACTACAACCGAACTTCCACCACCCCCACCTGCCAACACAAGCTTAAAGTTGCGGGTAGATGAAGCTATGAAATGTGTTGCAGCTCTAGAACAACATGATCTACCAAACATTTTCAAACTCCCGACTATCCAAGTTAGAGAATCTCAAAATTGACTATCAGGTGAAAAATGCTATTGATGAATATGTTAAAGAGGCAGTGAACTGGGCAATGAAAGCACCTCCAATTACATGTTTCAGAGATCTCACTACCTCGGATATGAAAGAGATTCTGCTACAACAGATGTATGAGACAAACCACTACAAAAAGCATGATGACCACAAGCAACTGTATGAAGCTGATGCGCGCAAAACAGTCAAGCTAAATCACACAAGCCCGCCACTTGTGAATGGCGGACCGTAACCAGCTTAAAACTGCTTCAGCACGAAATCAATGAAGATCTGAGGAGTACAATGTTTCCCCGGGTCGTTATGTCCCAGCGAGCTATGCAATGATTTATCAAACGTACAGTGATCGAGGAGTTTGAACGGAAAAAGGATTATGATTGATATTATAACTACGGAATAAGCCAACAAATTAAAACGGCTTAAATGCAAATTAAAAGAGATTAAAAAGATAAAATCTATTAAATAAACGCTATCACTGAAATTAAAATGATGTTTTGTTTTTATGTTTTACAATCATGAAATTAAAATCTACGTGACGTACAAATTAAAAACTGAAACTAAAGCAATATTAACCCTAAAAATGTGAAAATGATATTTCTACAATCCTAATGATAAAAGAAACTTTTGAGAAAAAGAAAACTATTTTTATCACTAATTATCTAATTATTATTAATTAAAAACTAATTTTAACTATTTAATAATTAACCAAAATGCAAGAAATTAGGAAACAAAGCTAGAAAAATAAAATTATGAAATGGAAAAGTCTAAAATATCAAACTAGAATTTTTAGAACTATTTTTGTATTTTTGTGATTATTTTTCTATTTTTTATGGATTTTAAACTATTAAATATTAACTAAATTACTAAAAATTACCAAATAAGCTAAGAAAAATCTGGAAAATTACTTTTTTCACTTGTTATATTTATCTAAACTTAATAAAATTGAAAAATTATTTTTTGGAACCTTTTCTGAATTTTTATATTAAAGCTAATTAAAAATGATTAAAAACTAATTTAATTGAGAAAAATAGCAAATTAAGACCAAAATTTATGAAACTTTCAGGAAAATTCTAAAATCAGATTATGAATCTATGAAAATTAAGAAAATAGCAGGTTATGTGTGAAATAATGAAGCTATAGTATAACTGCTATAGTAATAAGCTACTAAAAATAAGCAAACCAATGAGATAAGCCACCAAACATGTGAAGTTAAAGTACACTATATTAAGCTAATTACTACTGAAATTACCTACTCCTAACAAGCTAAAACCTCAGATCAATCAAATAAGCTAACTGCTTATTCAATCCAAACAGTGGTTTACCCCCACTGTTCAAGCTTATGCACAAGCTTATAGGGTAAGCTAAACAGAAAACCACAATTGCAGTCCTATAGACCACCTGGCCAACTACACTTTCACCAAAAACCAGACCTTAACTCTTTGATTTGAAGATTGTACAACAGCTGCAAGATTTGAGAAAAACTCTCAGAGTCTTTGAAACTTGAGCAAGGGTACTTTTGGTCTGAAAGATGAGCTTATTTGAAGCTTTTGAAAAAAATGTAAAAATCAAGTAAAATGATCACAAGAAAGAACACCAGCTGAGCTTTCTAAAATACCAAACCTCATTTGATAAGACCCCAAGGTGAGCTCAAAAGAAATCCTCTTATGTGAGCTCAAAACAGATTTAGCACTTTTGACTTTTTGAAGAAATTGAGAATGTTGACTTAAATGAACTTCAAATCCAAATTTTGTGACTGAGATTATTGTTATGTGATGTATTAAGTACAATGAAAGCAAGTTTATGGGTTTCTAAACACAAAATGATGGCTTGCTAATCCTGAAACTACAACAGTTTCACAGTTGAGACAGATTTGAGTGATGTTGACTTTTAGAGCATAGCAGACCCAAAGTGTTAACTCAATTGAGTATACTAAGGCTGCACAAACATGAAACAAAAGAATCTAACCCCTGAACAAGTCTTTAAGACAGGTAGAATAGTAATTCCAAACACCCCTTTATGACTTAATATGTAACTAAAACAGATCCAAACACAAAACCAACTTATGTTTATGATCAAACTAACTTAAGATGACTAAATTACTGCTATTTGAACAAGTTTTAACAAGTTTAAACAACAAGAACTAATTATGCTTGAAACTTTAATTTTGACTTACAAAGAGTCCAAGCCACAATGGCTAGCAAAATGAGAACCAAGGACCACTACCCTAATACCAATCAACCCATAGCTTCCATTTCAACCCATATTCATGCCTGAATCAACCCTGTACCATTTCTGCACCATTCTTGTTCCAACTTTGACTTATTTTGACCAAGGCTCAAAAGTGAATGAAACTGAAGTATAAGCTTATACAAAGCTTTTATGAGCTTATATGAACTTATTTTAGATTGAAAATGAGTTGCTAAATACTTAAACAAGGGAGTTTGAAATGCAAAATCTCAACAGTGAACTTGAATGATAGAAACTGATAATTACTTTCAATTCAAACTTGAAATGAGTTGTAAACACTTAAAAACTATTGATTGATACAAAATAAGCTTAGGAATACAAATGAAAGTTATTTAGGACAATTTAAGCTACAATTCGACATACATGAAAAATAAAATAAAAGCTAACTCCTTCTTTGATGCTTCTCTTGGCCTTTTATACACCCAAGTCTGTCTCTCTCCTCCTTCTGAATAATTCCCAGCACAAAAAGTGGCCATTGGATTGCTGCAAATGATCTTGGCCGTTTAAACCTTTTTGGCGCCAAATTTGGTTAAGCCAGCTGGGGCTTGAGTGTTAGGTACAAGGGTGCATTAAATGCACCTTGGCTTTGAGTGTGAGGTGGAGGGTAGGTTTAGGTGTATGATGGTGGAGGAGGGGGGAGGCTTGCAGGCATGCGTGTGCAGGAGGTGATGATGGAGGTGGTTGCACGTGAGGGAGGGAAGAGGACAGGGTCAAAGGAGTTTGACTGGTATTTAATAAAAAGGGGGTCCAATGGCAGGGTTCAAAATACAGTGGCAGGGTCAAATGAATTGTGACAAGGGGCCAAGGCTAATAATAGGTTAATAATCAAGGGCCTAAGTTGCCATTTCTGAAACTGTAGGGACTAGAGCTGCCAAATCTGCAAAGTTGATGCAAGGGCTGAAATTGACAAGTAACAATAGTTCAAGGACCAAAGTTGCCACTTTCACATTTTCCAGGGACCAAACCTGCCAAATTTCAAACTTGGAGGACCATTTTTGTACTTTTCTCAAACTTTTGATATTTTTCACCAAAGGACTAAATTTGACAAGTTATGATTTTAAAAGGACCTTTGGTGATTTTTCTTTTGAAATTATGTGCTCAGGGACTAGTTTTGACAATTTTAGAAACTTGGGGGACTGAAACTGCAATTTTTGCAAATTTGATATGTTTTTCATCTGATTTTGATATTTTTGTATTTAAAACACATAAAACACTGATTTGTGATATTTTGATCATTTTGATGTGTTTCTGAGTGTTTTCAGATGATTTTGCAGTTCAGATTTGATTAAAAATGATGAGTATTTACACACTCATCAATCCCCCACACTAAACTATTGCTAGTCCCTAGCAATCTTTTTGAGAAAAACTTAATGGATTTGCGTCTCTTTACCAAAAGCCATTACTTCTGGAGTAGCCAAATGTTTCAGTTCAAGCAAGAACCATGGTACACCGATAACCATCTGATTTATTGGCAAATCATAAACCATATAACGGATTTGATGTGTCTTTACAAGAAGCCGTACCCTTACGGACTAGCCAACTCTTAGATAAATTATCAGAATTATCTTTGGTGAGGTGAATACCAATTATGGTTTTTCCACTGCCTTTACCACAAGCCATAACCTTGCGGGCTAGCCAACTCTTCACTTTTTAGGACATGGTGAGTTGAGAACCATACAATTTTGGGCAAATTGCAAGCCATATAAACGGGTTTGAGAAATCTTTACCAAGAGCCGTTTGCTCCTGGATTAGCCAATCCTTTTGTCTTACAGACAAGGCGGACTGATAACCAAATGAGTAAGTGCAAAACACTTACTCCAAAAAAATTTTTTTGGCCAAAAACGAGGTGGGGAATTGGGCGTATAATTACATGATAAAATTCGTGAGAATTCCCCCCCCCCCACTTAGAAATGAATATTGCCCTCAATATTCAAAGTACCGGCGGTTATGCCGAAACAAAGAACGTGAAAGGGAAATACTACGGCCATTATTTAGAAAGAAGATTTTTTTTTTTTTTTTTTTTGGGGTACATATATACAAGTGTGGGGCATCTCCCCCACACTAGAGTGGTAGAAAGTAGAAAGAAGACAGAAATATGGGTGAAAACCCATATGCATGCTATTTTTTGATTACCGAAGTCGCTAGCTTGACTCGATCCCCGCATTCATTGGTTCATGGGGAAAGTTTGTACATCCGGGACAACCATGGATGGAATGTCCTCGCCAAAATAATGCTTCACTCGATGACCATTCACTTTGAAATTAGGACCATCGGGTTGAGATAACTCAATGGTACCATAAGGATAAACCTTAGTGATAGTAAATGGACCAGACCAACGGGACTTGAGCTTTCTCGAGAAAATCTTCAATCTTGAATTGAAAAGAAGGACTCGATCACCAACGTTGAAAAAGCGGTTCTTGATTTTTGAGTCATGAATCTTCTTTGTCTTTTGTTTGTAGATCAAAGATTTCTCGTAAGCTTGATCCGCGAGTTCATTTAATTCATTCATTTGAACTTTCCGGTGATCACCCGCTGTCTGAATATCGAAATTAGCATGCTTCAAGGCCCAGTATGCCTTGTGCTCGAGCTCAACCGGAAGATGACATGCCTTCCGTACACCGGCTTGTATGGAGTGCCCGATGGGTGTTTTGTAGGCTGTACGGAAGGCCCAGAGTGCGTCATCTAACCTATCAGACCAAGAGGCACGGTTTTCGCCAACCGTCCTTTCCAAGATTCTTTTAATCCCCGGTTGAAACTTCCACTTGCCCACTTGTTTGTGGGTGGTACGCAGTAGATGTACGGTGAGTTACACCATACTTTTGCATGACTCTTGCAAATTGGTCATTGCAGAAATGCGTACCACGATCACTGATGATGGCTCGTGGAGTTCCAAACCTAGCAAATAGAGATTTCAAGAATTTGACCACAACTCGGGCATCGTTGGTGGGTAAAGCCTTAGCTTCAACCCATTTCGACAAGTAGTCAACGGCCACGAGAATGTATTTGTTACCATGGGAAGAAGGAAATGGCCCCATAAAGTCAATGCCCCATATGTCAAAAATCTCACACACTTGAATGGCGTTTTGCGGCATTTCATTCCTTTGTGAGATATTTCCGTAACGTTGACAAGCGTCCACGGTTTTGAACAATTCATGGGCATCCTTGTAGATCGTGGGCCAATAGAATCCCGAATCAAACACCTTCTTGGCGGTGTAGTTGGGGCTATGATGTCCCCCGGTAGGTCCAGAATGGCAAGCCTTGAGAATGTCAACGGCTTCCTGACCATATACACATCGCCGGATGACTTGATCCGCACAGATTTTAAACAAGTAGGGGTCGTCCCAGAAATAATGTTTCACATCTTTAAAGAATTTATTTTTCTGTTGGGGCGACATCCCTTTCACCACAAAGTTACCCGCATGGTAATTTGCAAAGTCAGCAAACCATGGGGTAGAAGAATCTCCACGAAAAGAAACCACGTTGAGTGTTTCGAGAGGAAACGTTTCATTGATTTCCTTTTTCTCGAACACATCCTGGTGAGGGTTCTCTAATCGGGACAGATGATCAGCAGCCAGGTTCTCAGCTCCCTTTTTATCACGAATAATGATATCAAATTCTTGTAGGAGGAGAACCCAACGGAGCCATCTCGGCTTTGCATCTTGTTTTGCAAAGAGATATTTGAGAGCCGAGTGATCCGTATACACCACGCATTTTGTCAAGATAAGGTATGGCCGAAACTTTTCAAACGCATACACCACAGCTAATAATTCTTTTACGTAGTGGTGTAATGGGTCTGAGCTTCAGTCATAGTTTTGCTTGCGTAGTGGATTGGCTGAAAATGCTTGGTTTTGCGTTGCCCCAAGACTGCACCGATAGCAAAATCACTTGCATCGCACATGAACTCAAAGGGTAAATCGGTGAGGGGCAACTAGAATGGGTGCTTCCGTAAGCTTTTTCTTAAGTGTTTCAAAAGCTTCGATGCACTCGGGAGAAAAGATAAAAGGAGCATCTTTTTCGAGAAGATGGGTCATAGGCCGAGCGATTTTAGAGAAATCTTGAATGAATCTTCGATAAAACCCGGCATGACCTAGAAAACTCCTAATACCTTTGACGGTAGTAGGATGAGGTAGTTTAGCAATGACATCAACTTTTGCTCTATCTACCTCAATCCCATTCTTGGAAATCTTATGGCCAAGGACTATGCCTTCTTTGACCATAAAGTGGCTCTTCTCCCAGTTTAGACATAGATTGGTGTCTTCACACCGTTTTAGCATTTTGTCTAAGTGGGAGAGACATGTCTGAAATGAGTCCCCAATGACCGAGAAGTCATCCATAAACACCTCCATAGTTTCCCCGATCATGTCGTGGAAAATTGCCATCATACATCTTTGGAACGTGCCAGGAGCATTGCATAAGCCAAAAGGCATACGTCTGTAGGCAAACGTCCCGTATGGGCAGGTGAATGTGGTTTTCTCTTGATCCAGCGGATCAATGGGGATCTGGAAGTAACCCGAGAAACCATCAAGGAAACAATAGTACTCGTTCCCTGCTAATCTCTCAAGCATCTGGTCCATGAAGGGTAGAGGAAAATGGTCTTTACGGGTGGCTTCGTTTAACTTTCGATAGTCAATGCACACACGCCATCCCGTAACCAATCGAGTTGGAATTAACTCGTTTTCTTCATTCGTGACAACAGTTATGCCACCCTTTTTTGGAACGCAATGAATTGGGCTAACCCAAGGACTATCAGAGATCGGGTAGATCAAACCGGCATCAAGAAGTTTGAGAACCTCTTGTTTGATAACCTCATGAATCTTAGGATTCACCCTTCTCTGATGTTGGACTGCTGGTTTGAAGTCATCCTCCATTAAGATTTTGTGAGTACAAAATTCAGGGTTGATACCCTTAATGTCGGAGAGTTTCCAAGCAATTGCTTGCTTGTGTGACTTCAAGACCTTTATGAGGGCAGTTTTCTCCTCCTCAGTTAAGTCTTTAGCAATTATGACGGGTAATTTATCATCACCCTCCAAGAATGCATACTCTAGATGAGGAGGTAGGTCCTTAAGTTCAACCTCGGAAATGCTTCATAGATGTTTGTACTGATTTGATTTCCTCAATTGTGATTTCTTTCGGAAGGAGTGAAGGTAATGGATCTTCATTAAGCAATTGCTCAAGATAAAGAATATCCCCCTCCGAATCATAAACACCATCAATTCCAGGCGGAATTGATTCATCATTAGCCAGAAATTCATCGATCTCTTCCGGAAAGGAAGTCACCTCCCTCAAACGGAGTGAGAGAGGGGGAAGAGTCGGCAATGATAGGTTGAGAAGATGTGGTGGGATTGGAATTCCCACTCACAGAATTATGAAGATAACCAAGAAACTCTTGAGAGTACTCCTCTGAAGCAATATCAATTAAATCAACTCGATTAATTGATTCAGTATCATAATTTGAGGAGTACCTCGAAGTCTGATCGAGGTTAAAAGTAACAGCTTCGTTACCCACACGTAGAGTGATTTCCTGCTCAAATACATCTATAAGAGCACGGCCCGTCCTCAGGAATCCCCGCCCAACAATGAGGGGAACTCGAGGATCAGCATCGAAATCAACGACCACAAAATCAGCTGGGAAATGGAACTTTCCTACTTTGACAAATACATCCTCGGCGATGCCAAGAGGACGTGATATAGATCGATCTGCAAGCTCCAGAGTCATGCAAGTAGGAATAAGTTCCGGAAGAGAAAGTTTCTTCCACACTGAGTAAGGCATCAGATTGATGCTTGCACCAAGATCAGCAAGGGCAAAGCATTCAATCATCCCGGGAAAAACACAAGGAAGAAGAAATTTTCCGGGATCTCCAAGCTTCTCGGGAAGCTTCTTTAACAAGACTGCTGAGCAATTTTCATTCAAAGGAGTCTTAGCCATTTCAAACAGCTTTTCTTTGTTGCTCAGCATATGTTTCAGAGTAGATGCAAACTTGGGCATCAACATGATGGCATCCGCGAAGCTTATGTCAAAGTGAAGCTCTTGGAAAATTTGAAAGAATTTTTCCATTTGATGACTAGCTTTCTCGCGGAGCTTTTGCTCATGTAAACGTGAGGGGTAAGGAATAGAAGTTTTGGATTTAGGGTCAACAACTGGAGGTTCAAAAACAACTCCAGGCTTGGGTTTGGGGACAACCTGAGGATGGACATTGTTGGTACTTCCGTTATTAGCAGGAAGTTCCTTGTCCTTTGTCGCCTCAGGTTCGCTTTCCACTACCTTCGGGAGAGAGGAAGAAGAGGTAGTGGGGATAGCGGGTCCAGCATAAGAAGCACCACTTCGGGTTGTGATCGCCTTTGCATCGCCCCTCGGATTAGCGATCGTGTTGCTAGGTAAAGTACCTGAGCCCGCGGGTCGATCATTTAAAGACTTCTTGATGTCAGCAATCTGGCTAACCAACAACCGATTCATTTCTTCTTGGGACTTCATGAATTGTTTCAACAGCTCATCAGAAGATGGTCCAGTTGGAACAATGGCTTGAGTTTGCACAGGGAAATTCTGGCCTCTATTGTTAGGATTAGGGCCTTGATTTTGAAAATTCCCTGGATTATTGCCATGAAAATACCCTTGGTTGAAATTTCCCTGACCTGGGTTTCTATTGTAATTTCCTTGATGTTGGAAATTTTGATTTTGAAAACCGTTGTTTTGATTGAAATGACCTTGGTTTTGAAAACCTTGGTTTGGTCTGTTTTGATTCTGATTACGGTTTTGGTTTTGATTGAAACCGGGAGGTCCAGAGTAGTGGTTAGGGCGGTGGTTCGGGTCTACAGGAGCACGATATTGATTGCCTCCTTGATTAGACATCCCGCCCACGGCATTAGCTTCAAAAGGGTTACCATCGGTGGCCATACAGTTATAGTAAGCATGGGGGCCACCACAGGTAACACAGACTTCCACTTTCTTAACTTCAGCAGGAGGTGAAGTTTGTGGAAAAGAGACTTTCTTTTGATTGGAGAGAATCAAGGCTTGGATGGCTTCCGTGAGTTTATCAATCTTAGCATCGGTGCTAGACTGACTCACGGGCGATCAAGAAGAAGAAGGACCACACGACTTGGGAAACAACCGGCTTGCTTCGTGCAGTGCGGACCTTAGACTTGTTTTCGATAATCGCCAAAGCTTCTTTGACAGTTTTGCTTAGGAAATTTCCTCCCGCGGAGGAATTGAGAGAATCTTGATCAGATTGACTCACTCCATTGTAGAAAGTATCGAGTTGCATCAACTCGGAGAAACCGTGGTGAGGACACTTGCGAAGCAATTCCTTGAAACGATCCCACGATTCACTGAAGGATTCATCAAACTTCTGAGTGAACTTGATGATTTCATTTTTAAGACTCGTGGTCTTGGAAGGTGGATAGAATTCATTCACAAATTTCTTCACCAGATCTTCCCATGTCTCTATTGATTGAGGGGGTTGTTTTTCAAGCCAAATCCGGGCTTGCCCCTCGAGAGAAAATGGGAACAGAAGAAGCTTAACAGCTTCGGTAGGGACATTCTTATACTTGATGGTAGATGCAATCTTGTTAAACCATCTTATATGAGCATGAGGATCGTCCCGCTCAAAACCGAAGAATTGATTAGAGGTTACAAGATTGAGTAACCCGGTCTTGAGCTCAAAATTTTCAGCCACGATGGCTGGTACAACGATAGCATCTCCATACCCGTCGATGGGTGCCTGGAGAAGCTCGCACATAGGAATCTCATCCGCCATGACAACGGGAGTAGTGCGAACAGTCCGGATCTCAGATCCGACTGCTGGAGCAGAAAGTCTACGAACACGCCTTCTTGGAATCTTGACAAGCTCACGAAATGGGCTCACAGATCTAGAAGAGCGAGTGCGCATACACTAGAGTTAACTCTAAGGAAACTCAGAGTTAAGGAGAGAAATGGAATTATGAAAATCTTTCAGATGAGAATGAGAATTATGAAGACGTTTTGTAAAAATGGGGTGAGAAGAGTATTTATGGGTTTTCTGGTTCTGAAACGTCGATATCACAACAAAATCAATTAACACAAAATCGAGGCAAAACAACAGTGAACTTAACCAATAATCCAAGATGAATGGCTTCTTTGAAAAAGGTACACCAATCACAAGGACACAAAGGCAAGTTTTAAATCTTTAGTTCGGGAACTTATTATGGTCGCACCCCCAGTTAGGTAGTGCACTGCCTTGGTTTTCGGTGGTAATCTTTTAAGTTGTTTATTATTAAAGAAAACGACGAATCTTTTTGTATTTTTATTTTTGATACATATATAGAAACAAAAGAAAAATATTTTTGTGTTTTATACGTTTTTGGATGTTTTTGGGTTTTTGGATTTTTTAAATAAAAATATGGATATATATATATAGATGGATAGAGATGGATGATATAAACAAATGAGTGAGTATTCAAACAACTAATCTGCTAGACGTAGACAAATAGCACAGCTCCCCGGCAGCGGCGCCAAAAATTTGATGCGCGCAAAACAGTCAAGCTAAATCACACAAGCCCGCCACTTGTGAATGGCGGACCGTAACCAGCTTAAAACTGCCTAAGCACGAAATCAATGAAGATCTGAGGAGTACAATGTTTCCCCGGGTCGTTATGTCCCAGCGAGCTATGCAATGATTTATCAAACGTTTAGTGATCGAGGAGTTTGAACGGAAAAAGGATTATGATTGATATTATAACTACGGAATAAGCCAACAAATTAAAACGGCTTAAATGCAAATTAAAAGAGATTAAAAAGATAAAATCTATTAAATAAACGCTATCACTGAAATTAAAATGATGTTTTGTTTTTATGTTTTTACAATCCTGAAATTAAAATCTACGTGACGTACAAATTAAAAACTGAAACTAAAGCAATATTAACCCTAAAAATGTGAAAATGATATTTCTACAATCCTAATGATAAAAGAAACTTTTGAGAAAAAGAAAACTATTTTTATCACTAATTATCTAATTATTATTAATTAAAAACTAATTTTAACTATTTAATAATTAACCAAAATGCAAGAAATTAGGAAACAAAGCTAGAAAAATAAAATTATGAAATGGAAAAGTCTAAAATATCAAACTAGAATTTTTAGAACTATTTTTGTATTTTTGTGATTATTTTTCTATTTTTTATGGATTTTAAACTATTAAATATTAACTAAATTACTAAAAATTACCAAATAAGCTAAGAAAAATCTGGAAAATTACTTTTTTCACTTGTTATATTTATCTAAACTTAATAAAATTGAAAAATTATTTTTTGGAACCTTTTCTGAATTTTTTATATTAAAAGCTAATTAAAAATGATTAAAAACTAATTTAATTGAGAAAAATAGCAAATTAAGACCAAAATTTATGAAACTTTCAGGAAAATTCTAAAATCAGATTATGAATCTATGAAAATTAAGAAAATAGCAGGTTATGTGTGAAATAATGAAGCTATAGTATAACTGCTATAGTAATAAGCTACTAAAAATAAGCAAACCAATGAGATAAGCCACCAAACAGTAACTGAAGTTAAAGTACACTATATTAAGCTAATTACTACTGAAATTACCTACTCCTAACAAGCTAAAACCTCAGATCAATCAAATAAGCTAACTGCTTATTCAATCCAAACAGTGGTTTACCCCCCCACTGTTCAAGCTTATGCACAAGCTTATAGGGTAAGCTAAACAGAAAACCACAATTGCAGTCCTATAGACCACCTGGCCAGCTACACTTTCACCAAAAACCAGACCTTAACTCTTTGATTTGAAGATTGTACAACAGCTGCAAGATTTGAGAAAAACTCTCAGAGTCTTTGAAGCAGTGAGCAGGGTACTTTTGGTGCGAAAGATGAGCTTATTTGAAGCTTTTGAAAAAATGTAAAATCAAGTAAAATGATCACAAGAAAGAACACCAGCTGAGCTTTCTAAAATACCAAACCTCATTTGATAAGACCCCAAAGGTGAGCTCAAAAGAAATCCTCTTATGTGAGCTCAAAACAGATTTAGCACTTTTGACTTTTTGAAGAAATTGAGAATGTTGACTTAAATGAACTTCAAATCCAAATTTTGTGACTGAGATTATTGTTATGTGATGTATTAAGTACAATGAAAGCAAGTTTATGGGTTTCTAAACACAAAATGATGGCTTGCTAATCCTGAAACTACAACAGTTTCACAGTTGAGACAGATTTGAGTGATGTTGACTTTTAGAGCATAGCAGACCCAAAGTGTTAACTCAATTGAGTATACTAAGGCTGCACAAACATGAAACAAAAGAATCTAACCCCTGAACAAGTCTTTAAGACAGGTAGAATAGTAATTCCAAACACCCCTTTATGACTTAATATGTAACTAAAACAGATCCAAACACAAAACCAACTTATGTTTATGATCAAACTAACTTAAGATGACTAAATTACTGCTATTTGAACAAGTTTTAACAAGTTTAAACAACAAGAACTAATTATGCTTGAAACTTTAATTTTGACTTACAAAGAGTCCAAGCCACAATGGCTAGCAAAATGAGAACCAAGGACCACTACCCTAATACCAATCAACCCATAGCTTCCATTTCAACCCATATTCATGCCTGAATCAACCCTGTACCATTTCTGCACCATTCTTGTTCCAACTTTGACTTATTTTGACCAAGGCTCAAAAGTGAATGATACTGAAGTATAAGCTTATACAAAGCTTTTATGAGCTTATATGAACTTATTTTAGATTGAAAATGAGTTGCTAAATACTTAAACAAGGGAGTTTGAAATGCAAAATCTCAACAGTGAACTTGAATGATAGAAACTGATAATTACTTTCAATTCAAACTTGAAATGAGTTGTAAACACTTAAAAACTATTGATTGATACAAAATAAGCTTAGGAATACAAATGAAAGTTATTTAGGACAATTTAAGCTACAATTCGACATACATGAAAAATAAAATAAAAGCTAACTATCTCTTCATGCTTCTCTTGGCCTTTTATACACCCAAGTCTGTCTCTCTCCTCCTTCTGAATAATTCCCAGCACAAAAAGTGGCCATTGGATTGCTGCAAATGATCTTGGCCGTTTAAACCTTTTTGGCGCCAAATTTGGTTAAGCCAGCTGGGGCTTGAGTGTTAGGTACAAGGGTGCATTAAATGCACCTTGGCTTTGAGTGTGAGGTGGAGGGTAGGTTTAGGTGTATGATGGTGGAGGAGGGGGGAGGCTTGCAGGCATGCGCGTGTGCGAGGAGGTGATGATGGAGGTGGTTGCACGTGAGGGAGGGAAGAGGGACAGGGTCAAAGGAGTTTGGTATTTAATAAAAGGGGTCCAATGGCGAGGGTTCAAAATACTAATGTGGGGTCAAATGAATTGTGACAAGGGGCCAAGGCTAATAATAGGTTAATATTCAAGGGCCTAAGTTGCCATTTCTGAAACTGTAGGGACTAGAGCACCAAATCTGCAAAGTTGATGCAAGGGCTGAAATTGACAAGTAACAATAGTTCAAGGACCAAAGTTGCCACTTTCACATTTTCCAGGGACCAAATCTGCCAAATTTCAAACTTGGAGGACCATTTTTGTACTTTTCTCAAACTTTTGATATTTTTCACCAAAGGACTAAATTTGACAAGTTATGATTTTAAAAGGACCTTTGGTGATTTTTCTTTTGAAATTATGTGCTCAGGGACTAGTTTTGACAATTTTAGAAACTTGGGGGACTGAAACTGCAATTTTGCAAATTTGATATGTTTTTCATCTGATTTTGATATTTTTGTATTTAAAACACATAAAACACTGATTTGTGATATTTTGATCATTTTGATGTGTTTCTGAGTGTTTTCAGATGATTTTGCAGTTCAGATTTGATTAAAAATGATGAGTATTTACACACTCATCAGAAGCTCTTGAGAGGTCTTGTGATCATGGTAACTATGTTCAGATCATGGAGGATCTGGCTAAAACAAGACGGAAGAAAAAGAGGAAATAGAGTTCACCTAAGACACCACCTGGGTCTCCTCCACAGCCACCTCCTCCTCCACCACCCAGAGCTACAGGATCTTCTGGTACATCTGAATCCTTGAAGGCACATCCACCTCCTCCTCCTCCTTTATCATCCGATCAACCAAGACCCTCTGCTGCTCCAAGCTCATCAAAGACCGCTGCTTCTACAGAACATATGGCTTGGAAAACCACTGACTCTAGGTTCAAGCCTTCATTCGCTTTTGTGAAAACGTAGAAGGGGGGTGAATACATTTCCGTTTCAAACTTAAAACTTTTGTATCAAATATAGTATAAACCATTGCATTTGCTAATCTCGACGCGAGGAAGCATTTAACGCATTACGACATGTAAGGTCAACCCCTTTATATCACATAAGATTCCGTAAGATTAATGGTTCATTATAAATCAAGTTTCACCATTATTAGTCCAGATGCTTTTTCTTGATCAAGCGTGTCATAATATGTAAAGTGTTAGTTTATGACTATATGAAAGACCAAGTATGCATCACAAACATAAACATCAACCACATAGAAAATAAACAATGTAATGCAAGAATAAGAATAAAGCGATAAGTAAAAGGATAGACAAAACAACACGAGGATTTATAGTGGTTCGGCTACAAGGACACCTTCCTTGCCCTACTCCACTCCTCGAGTCACCTACTCGAGAGTTGCTTCACTAGATCAACAAACTCCATTCTCGGTGGAGAAAAACCTTACACAACGTCGCTTACACTTTTTCCGGTACTAAGCTAAACACCGAGTTCTTCCACGAGGTAGAACCAAACCTATCACAACATCGCCTATACTTTATCTGGTACAAGGCTAGATACCGGGTTCCATTACAAAGAAGGAACCACCACCCGACCAACACGACACATCTATGACACCCGTTATGTTTTGTGGCCCAACATAACAAACCTTGTATTTTATGGTACAAACACATAAACCATCTAGTCTAGTCATAGATACATGACACATCTATGAAACCGGTTATGTTTTGTGGCCCAACATAACAACCTTGTGTTTTATGGCATAAACACATAAACCATCTAGTCTAGTCATAGATACAAGAATATGATACTAGACAATATCCAAGACAATGTGTCTAATTTATATGAAATACTAAACTAAACATCAAGAACACAAAGCATGATGTAGTTAGTCTTCTATGAAAGAAGATGACAAGTTTCCCAAGCTTGTTGTAGAAGATCTTCATGTGCTTGTATGCTTGTGATGGGTGATCACTTCAGTAGGTAAGGATGCAAGATCTCTAAGCTTGCTTTGTAGGATCACTTCGGGAGTATGCTTACAACAAATGAAAGTTAAAAGCATTATGATCATATGAGATGAGGGTGGCTTACATGTTTTCTAATGATCTAAATATCCTAGAAATGATGGAGAGAAACTATGTGTGAAGGTGCGAAGAAATGGTAGGAAGTGGCTTGTTATTTATAGGCAAAAAGGCCAAACCATGTGTATGTCCCAAGGATCCCTCCTGGGAGGATCCGACCCTTGTAATTTTAGGTCATTTCTCAAATTTACTATTCATCTCGGGAATTTACTATTCATCGATTACTATTCATCATTTTTGAAGTCGATTTGATATTCTGAGAACGTAATTCAAAATTTTACTATTCAAAAAACACTATTCATTCCCGGAGAAAAATCACTATTCATGATTCACTATTCATCATTTTTCGTAAACTAGGTTTACGAGTATTAAATTCGCGTAACCGTAATGGTTTAGCTGCGTATTCATGAAAAATAATTAAGGACATTTCATATAGACTAGAATTAGTCTACATGTCATTAGTAACATCATCAACATATTAGTTCATGCATGGGTTTGCATTTTCATTAAACGTATATTTTCCTATTAAATAAACGCTATCGCATAATCATTTATTTTGGATATTTGATCCGACACTTCCAAAACTTTTCCTAATATATTTTTATATTCATTTTAAAACTATAAAAATTATATTATTAGTCTACCCGATGTTTTTAATTTATTTTGTATATAAATTGTTATATATATATATATATATATATATATATATATATATATATATATATATATATATATATATATATATATATATTTACGACGGTTTTCGTAAATTCCACTCGATAATTATTATTTCACTCAATTCTTGCAAGAAATGTATTTTTATAATTTTTATGACTTCGATATATTTTATTTTGTTCTGTTAAAATCAATTTCTAGTTAACGCTACACTTAATATTTAATTATATGTACAAAAATACACATTATACATAACATTTATACCTTTTAAATAACAAAACTATGCAACTTTTGCCTTGTCATCCATATTGCCGACCTCCCCCATGAATCACCATTCTTTGATAAAAATCTTGAACTTGTAGTGTACACATATACATAATAAGACTAGATATTTCCTTTATACTCTTATTATACAAAACAAACACATACTAGCTCATATCCAAAAGGTGAAAAAATTAAGAAAACCCTCTCCTCTAACTCTTGAGGTTCGGCCAAGAAGAAAAAGGGGAAGAAACACAAGATTTTCAAGGATCAAGTTATTTTATAAACACTAGTTTACTCTTTTTTTAGGTTTTGCAATAAAAACCTAGAGTATTTAGGAAAACCTTGTTCCATAAACCTCATCATCATACTAGTAAGCATTTCATGATCATTATTAATCTTTCATATTCATACTTAAGTTATTTTTATCATGCTTGAAAGAAAACATGCAAATTTCATGTATATCTATACCACTTTTAGTGTTTTTATTACTTATTATGAATTATAATCATCCTATAATTAATCCCTTGAAACATATCATTTTTGATGATGTTTAGGAACCCATGACACCCTAAGAAGGTGTATGATAGGTTTAGAATAGATTTGGTGTTGATTTGAAGTGGTTAGAAAAAGTATTATACAAGAAGTACAACTTTCGACAACTTAAAAATAAGGTCTGATCATTTTTGTAAAATCTGGAAAATTCGACAGGTTATAAATTATTTTGGGCTAGATATTCAGAAAATATACTTTAAAACGAAACCGTGGTCGGTTGAACGGGTTAAAACGGATTTATAACGAAGAAGTTATGCTATTCTCAAGTTTAACGACGAAAACTATATTTTCTGAAAAACTGCATGCTGTCCAGAATTTTTAAGGGTCAAAAATGAGTTTTAAGCGTTGTCTAAATGAGTCGATTTATCAAAAATATATTAGTATACTTTAATACGAAACTAAGGACATATAAAACATAGAAAACGGACTTATAACGACTAAATTACACGCGTTTAAATAAGGTTGTCGTAACTATTATTCACAAGTATAAAACACTTGCATATATATTTTCTAATAGCCAAACTAGTTGTCGCTAGTGACCATGTTTGGAGTCATTTTTCACATCGATAGAGTACTTTTTAGAAAACGATGTCTTCTAGTAAAAGTGAGATCACCTAGCATATTTTCCAAAATGTTCAACCGTTCGTCAAACAGAATTGTGACGAATAAAATACGGTCACTCAAACTTTGCCGAAAACTAACCTTAAACAATATTTTTAGTCCAAGTACCCTACTTCACCTATGTTTTTCTCCATGATCGAGACCACTATGATCAAAATTTAAAAGCTAAGACTTTTAGACAACGTTACAAGCTTTCCAAAACCATTGAGTTTGTTTCCTAACACCCGATATTCACTATTTTACTACTAGCTTTTCGAGGCCATTTAGTCACTTTCATGGATTGTCAAATCAAATTGTTTTACGAAGAAAAACTATAATTTCTTAATAATTCACTAAATGACTATCGTAGGATATCATTTCAACGTAAGTACTTGTAAAGTAATTTATAACTTGACAATACGTTATAAACTTATTTTTCGACGATAAACTTTATTTTCACAAATGCACAAGTGGTATAGATATCATATGAGTTAGCATGCATAACATTACATCATGACTTATTATAGATCATATCATTCATAATATGTCGCGGTTAGAGATTTGCGTCTCATTTCAGTGTACTCACTTTTGCCATCGCATCATTATACCAAGTGAGTTTTTATAGCCCCGTCTTTCAAGTTTATACATTATTTCAAACCTACGGGAGAGAATACATTGCACATCATTTTTATTACGATACCAAGTATATCAAATTCATTACATTGCTTAAGTTACCTCATTGCCAATTGAATGTCCCCATTTCATAATCATGAACCGTTAATTCCGGAAGAAGCGAGGGTGAGTGAATAGATCTATTGAGGGTGACTCCTCCATCCAGGTTGGTGGTCCCAACTGGTCAAACGGATGCATTTCATTTATTATCATTATTTGAGTTGTTTGGCAAAATACTCTGTTGGGGCGAACATCATGATTAGTCTAGCTTCGGTGTCATGTGCTTATAGCAATTGTATCATTTTTATGTGACATATTTGTCATACATAACTTATACTTGTGGTGATCGTATAAAACATTTACATAAATTCTATGAACTCACTAAAACTTTGTGTTGACACTTTTAGCAATGTATTTTCAGGTATCTAAGGCATACACTTCATGGCATGCATAAGGACTTATCATAGAGTCGCGGTGACGACGCGTCTCATATGGATTTTATGCACTTTAAAACACCGTTTGGATTGTAACAAACTTATTTCCGCAAATGTTGACTATCTTTTTGGGACCTATCTTTTGTAAACTCTGAAGGTTTTATTATATCAAACGATGTATTTTTCAAACGACACTTTAGGTCGTTCAATATAACTGTAACTGTGATGCTATGGCAGCCATCCCCCAGGAATTCCATTCCACTGCAAAACAGGTATTTTGAGGGTGTGACAGATTGGCATCAGAGCTTCGGTTATAGAGAACTAGGTTGTATCATTGATGCTAGACTATAACTACATCATCATAGCATCTCATAATTTCATCATAAGTGCATATTCACTTTACATGCGGATTCATACGCACTTTATTCGGGTTAGTTACTTTTATTTCAAATCGATTGTCACATAGATGCCTTCAAATACCCATTCCATTATTCTTTCTTCATACTCCAATGTGGAGAATGTCCTGACAGTCCCTACCACAATATTAACATCAATTGACTCAGCACTAAACACATCACTGATAACATCGAATACCGAGATAAAACCTCTAAGGAGAGTGAAGTCTCTCTCACTCCTATGTTTCACCACCAACATGTCGAGTTACACGCTATTCACACATTAAGTCACTAAACCATCATACATTTGAAGCACTTACGACATCTCATAACCCATCTTCTAGGAATCCGTCAATCATTTTGAAAAATAACCTTAAACTTATCACCTCCTATCACATCTCCTTAGAGTGTTTATTTTTAACATAGGACTTTGCTACGTCTCACCCTTCCTCTTATTTTGAAGAGTTATGGCGTCGAAGAAAGCTCCACCAGCTATGACACAAGCCGCTATCCAAAAGTATATAGAGGATAGTATAGCTAGGGCACTAGAGAAAGAACGAGCAACAGTAGCTGCTGCTGCCGAGGCCGCGGTTGCTGCTGAAGCTGCTAGACTTGCTGCTACTACAGGGGTTGCAGAAAAGTATGGAGTTCGAAATGCTACATACAAGGACTTTAAGAGCGGTGATCCCCTAAAGTTCAAAGGCACAGAAGGAGCCACTGCTATGATCCATTGGTTTGAAAAGATCGAGTCTATATTTCTTCTATGCTATTGCCCAGTTGACTGCAAAGTGAAGTTCGCCACAAGTACACTCTTGGATGAGGCAATGTCATGGTGGAATTCTTATGCACAGCCTATTGGTATGGAAAATGCTTACAAACTCACATGGGATCAATTCAAGAGGTTGCTGACTAAGAAGTATTATCCGCGCACTGAGGTGAAGAAATTGGAAAAGGAATTTTATGAGTTAGTGACTGTTGGTTATGACATCGAGACCTACATCAGAAGGTTTCAAGAGTTGGCTGCTCTATGTCGACCTATGGTTTTGGACAATGAGAAACTACTGGAAAATTTCATTGGAGGGCTTCCAAAATGTATTCAAGGAGATATAACTTCTTTCGATCCACAAACAATTAAAGAGACTATTATGATAACTCAAATAATCATGGCTCAAGTTGTGAAGAGGGGAAACATTATCAACAATAATCACAACAACAACAACAACAAAGACAACCAAACGAACAACAACAAAAGGAAATGGGAAAATGACCAGGGAGGTTATAATAACAACAACCAAAACCGTAACACTAACCATCACCAACAACAGAATAGAAGACAAGAAGTCGCCAGGGTTTATGTTGCTGCACCAACAAAGGGAAGAGCTTATACTGGAAACTTACTACGATGCCACCAATGCACGCTACATCATGATGGTCCATGTGGTATATGCTTTAGCTGTCACAAAGTGGGACACCTTACTAAGGACTGCAAAGGCAAAGGATATGTTGGAACTCACCCACTATGTAATTGTTGTAAGTTTCATCACTCTGGTATTTGCCTTGCTAAGTGCTACAAGTGTCAAAAACTGGGACACCTTGCCAGGGATTATAGATGCAAGGCTATAATTACATTTTTCGGATGTGGGGAGCAAGGACATTATCGGAACCAATGTCCCCAAAACCAAGGTCAACAAGTTGAAGGTGCTCATGGGAAAGCATATATGTTAGAAGAAGGAGAAGCTCACCAGGGTATCAACAACGCGGCAGACTGAAGGAGTTTAGGGATTAACAAGTCTTATTCCCCTATGCACTATGTCGTACTAAGTTTATGTCTTCCCTAGTATTCGGATCTTTATGACTTAAGACTATGTACAGTTTGATAAACCACTCGTTGTGTAATATTCTTATCTATCATACTTTCTCTTCCTTCTGATTCGTTATCACTTAAAAAAAATTTTATTTCCTTTTTCTTAAACTGCTATTTAAACGACATGGTTTAAATCTCTTCAAACATTGAGAGTTATAACAACTAAACCGAACATCACATTGTCGTTCCTTAATTACACATAGCCTAGCTAACTATGTTTAATTCTGGAGGGATCATGTTATATTGGGAGCAGTTATTTATAAATCTTAGTGCAAGCAAGATTTTCACATATTCCTAAAAGTCAAAGTGATGCTCATCGGAGATATTCATCCAGTATTTTCTCTACTATGATGTTTTGTACGCTCTCAATCATCGATAACCGTAACGACACTTCTTCATGTTCTCTCTCCTCGTTATACACCACAAACACTAAACCTGTAGAACCCAACATGGACTGAATTCAGGGACTGAATTCCTTTTTGGGTGGGCGAATGTGAAAACTAGTAATTTCAGGTCATTTCTCAAATTTACTATTCATCTCGGGAATTTACTATTCATCGGTTACTATTCATCATTTTACTATTCATCATTTTTGAAGTCGATTTGATATTCTGAGAACGTATTTCAAAATTTTACTATTCACGAAACACTATTTATTCCCGGAGAAAAATCCCTATTCATGATTCACTATTCATCATTTTTCGTAAACTAGGTTTACGAGTATCAAATTCAAGAAACCGTAATGGTTTAGCTGCGTATTCATGAAAAATCATTAAGGACATTTCATATAGACTAGAATTAGTCTATATATCATTAGTAACATCAACAACATGTTAGTTAATGCATGGGTTTGCATTTTCATTAAACGTATATTTTCCTATTAAATAAACGCTATCGCATAATCATTTATTTTGGATATTTGATCCGACACTTCCAAAAATTTTCCTAATATATTTTTATATTTATTTTAAGTATATAAAAATTATATTATTAGTCTACCCGATGTTTTAAATTTATTTTGTATATAAATTGTTATATATATATATTTACGACGGTTTTCGTAAATTCCACTCGATAATTATTATTTCACTCAATTCTTGCATGAAATGTATTTTTATAATTTTTATGACTTCGATATATTTTATTCTGTTCCGTTAAAATCGATTTCTAGTTAACGCTACACTTAATATTTAATTATATGTACAAAAATACACATTATACATAACATTTATACCTTTTAAATAACCAAACTATGCAACTTTTGCCTTGTCATCCATATTGCCGACCTCCCCCATGAATCACCACTCTTTGATAAAAATCTTGAACTTGTAGTGTACACATATACATAATAAGACTAGATATTTCCTTTATACTCTTATTATACAAAACAAACACATACTAGCTCATATCCAAAAGGTGAAAAAATTAAGAAAACCCTCTCCTCTAACTCTTGAGGTTCGGCCAAGAAGAAAAGTGGGAAGAAACACAAGATTTTCAAGGACTAAGTTATTTTATAAACACTAGTTTACTCTATTTTTAGGTTTTGCAATAAAAACCTAGAGTATTTAGGAAAACCTTGTTCCATAAACCTCATCATCATACTAGTAAGCATTTCATGATCATTATTAATCTTTTATATTCATACTTAAGTTATTTTTATCATGCTTGAAAGAAAACATGCAAGTTTCATGTGTATCTATAGCACTTTTAGTGTTTTTATTACTTATTATGAATTATAATCATCCTATAATTAATCCCTTGAAACATATCATTTTGATGATGTTTAGGAACCCATGACACCTTAAGAAGGTGTATGGTAGGTTTAGAATAGATTTGGTGTTGATTTGAAGTGGTTAGAATAAGTATTATACAAGAAGTATCACTTTCGACAACTTAAAAATAAGGTCTGATCATTTTTGTAAAATCTGGAAAATTCGACAGGTTATAAATTATTTTGGGCTAGATATTCAGAAAATATACTTTAAAACGAAACCGTAGTCGCTTGAACGGGTTAAAACGGATTTATAACAAAGAAGTTATGCTATTTTCAAGTTTAACGACGAAAACTATATTTTCTGAAAAACTGCATGCTGTCCAGAATTTTTAAGGGTCAAAAATGAGTTTTAAGCGTTATCTAAATGAGTCGATTTATCAAAAATATATTTGTATACATTAATACGAAACTAAGGACATATAAAACATAGAAAACGGACTTATAACGACTAAATTACACGCGTTTAAATAAGGTTGTCGTAACTATTATTCACAAGTATAAAACACTTGCATATATATTTTCTAATAGTCAAACTAGTTGTCGCCAGTGACCATGTTTGGTGTCGTTTTTCATATCGATAGAATACTTTTTAGAAAACGATGTCTTCTAGTAAAAGTCACCTAGCCTATTTTCCAAAATGTTCAACCGTTCGTCAAACGGAATTGTAACGAATAAAAACAGATCACTCAAACTTTTTAGAAAACTAACCTTAAACAATATTTTTAGTCCAAGTACCCTACTTCACCTATGTTTTTCTCCATGATCGAGACCACTATGATCAAAATTTAAAAGCTAAGACTTTTAGACAACGTTACAAGCTTTCTAAAACCATTGAGTTTGTTTCCTAACACTCGATATTCACTATTTTACGACTAGCTTTTCGAGGCCATTTAGTCACTTTCATGGATTGTCAAATCAAATTGTTTTACGAAGAAAAAGTATAATTTCTTAATAAATCACTAAATGACTATCGTAGGATATCATTTCAACTTAAGTACTTGTAAAGTAATTTATAACTTGACAATACGTTATAAACTTATTTTTCGACAATAAACTTTATTTTCAAAAATGCACAAGTGGTATAGATATCATATGAGTTAGCTTGCATAACATTACATCATGACTTATTATAGATCATATCATTCATAATAGGTCGCGGTTAGAGATTTGCGTCTCATTCTAGTGTACTCACTTTTGCCATCGCATCAGTGTACCAAGTGAGTTTTCATAGCCCCGTCTTTCAAGTTTATACATTATTTCAAACCTACGGGGGAGAATACATTGCACATCATTTTTATTACGATAGCAAGTATATCAAATTCATTACATTGCTTAAGTTACCTCATTGCCAATTGAATGTCCCCATTTCATAATCATGAACCGTTAATTCCGGAAGAAGCGAGGGTGAGTGAATAGATTTATTGAGGGTGACTCCTCCATCCGGGTTGGTGGTCCCAACTGGTCAAACGGATGCATTTCATTTATTATCATTATTTGAGTTGTTTGGCAAAACACTCTGTTGGGGCGAACATCATGATCAGTCTAGCTTCGGTGTCATGTGCTTATAGCAATTGTATTATTTTTATGTGACATATTTGTCATACATAACTTATACTTGTGGTGGTCGTATAAAACATTTACATAAACTCTATGAACTCACTCAACCTTTGTGTTGATACTTTTAGCAATGTATTTTCAGGTATCTAAGGCATACACTTCATGGCATGCATAAGGACTTATCATAGAGTCGCGGTGACGACGCATCTCATATGGATTTTATGCACTTTAAAACACCGTTTGGATCGTAACAAACTTATTTCCGCAAATGTTGACTATCTTTTTGGGACCTATCTTTTGTAAACTCTGAAGGTTTTATTATATCAAACGATGTATTTTTCAAACGACACTTTAGGTCGTTCAATATAGCTATACTTGTGATGCTATGGCAGTCATCCCCCAGGAATTTCATTCTGCAAAACAGGTATTTTGGGGGTGTGACATAATTCCAGGGATCCGTGGGACATTTGAGGGATCCGTGGGACGCTCCCTTTTGCCCATGGGTTTTGGGTCATGGGTTATGGGTCATGGGTATCAAGTAGATTCAATGTATCTACAAGATGCAATGCATCTAGTCTATGGTTCATGGATTAAAACCATGGGTCATGGATTTTGGGTTTTACCCAACTACATTCAATGTATTTTGTTGGGAATAAAGCTAACAGTTACCACTGATAAGCTTGTGGAAGGCACTATTGAATAATGCATAAGCACTGGAAACACATTACCACTGCTAGTACATATATTACCACTGTTATTAGGATAATTGTTATGTATCCATGTATTGATAAGTATAGAAAAGATCTTGTGTATATTCTATATAGTTATCATTATACTTATCTTGTAAAGGACTCCTTGTGTTATAAAAGGGGATCCTAGGTCATTGTTTAAGGTAGGAAAAGAACTCAGTAATAGCGAGTTAACCCTAGTGAAGCAAGATCACTCGTATTATTCTTAATAATATTGGAGCTTTGTGTTATCTTACGTTCTTACTTACATTACATCATGTAATACATCTTCTAAATATTACCAAGTATATTAAGTACTTATTAATATAATTCAAAGTATCACTAACACAAGGTGTGTGTTTAGATCCATCAAGTGGTTTTAGAGCCAGGTTCTGATACTTTGATTTAGAAGATCCAAGGAATAAGCTTAACCAACTCACTCAAATCAATAGAGATGGAAAACAACCAGTCCAACTCTACTCCAAGGCTTCCTAAGCTCAAAATTAATGAGTTTGAGATGTGGAGGATAATGATTGAGCAATACTTTCTCATACAAGACTATGCTCTATGGGAGATCATCTTAACTGGTGATTCCTTCGAGTCTCAGAAGAAGTAGAAAGTTGGTGACACGAAGTTATAACAGTTTCATGTACGGGACTAATGATGAAAGAGAAAAGAAGAAGAATGACCGAAGGCCGAAGTTTGTTACTTATGACTCTTCCTAAAGACCGATCATTACTTCAGCAAATTCAAGACAGTAAAGAACTTTTTGAAGAGATTTGCTCAGTTTTTGGTGGCAATGATGCTACAAAGAAGACTCTAAAGACATTGTTAAAGAAAAGTTATAAAAACTTCTCTACTTCAAGCAATGACTTCAGTTAACATCTTCACCAAACTCCGTGTCACACACCCGACGTGTTTGGAATTGAGGTAGAAAAGGAAGACCTCAATTTGAAGTTTCTAAGAAGTTTGCCTCCTGAGTTTCATACTAATGTTACAGTTTGGGAAAATAAACCAGAGATTGAAACTATGAAGCTAAATGATCTTTACAACAACTTCAAACTTATTGATCAAAGATTGAAGAAGCGAGGAAACTTGGTACAAGCTCTAGCAGCTTGGCATTGTTGTCAACCTCTGTTGATAGTGATGATTCTGAAGATGATTGTGATGATGATTTTGCCCTTCTTTGGTTCTCAGATTTCCAGTAATGCTAGTGTTACCACTGAAAGTTCAAAGAAGAAGGTTGTGGTATTGGAGATCCTACCTTTTATGCTTTTCTCCACTCAAGTTAATGGCTCTATATTAACTCATGAAGACATAGAGCAAATTGATGAAGATGACTTGGAGGAGATGGATATAAAGTGGCAAATAGCTCTTCTTAGCATGAGGGCTAGGAAATTCTATAAGAAGGCGGCAAGCCAATTCATATCAATGGTAATGGTAGGGTTCGATAAAAAGAAAGTAGAGTGTTTCAATTGTGCAAGTTGGGGCATTTTGCTAGAGAATGCGAAGACCAAAGAAGCGAGGACAATATGTATACTTGGTACAAGCAAAGAACCAATTATGGAGGAACCAAAGGAAATGATGGCAATTGATGGTGTGAGCTATGATTGGAGTTTCATGGATGATGGACAAGAGGAACAACCTTCAGATGCTGCTTTTGTGTCTACAGAACATGCTCTCATGGCTTTCTCTGACTATGAGGTACAAAACTTTAAAAGTTGTTCTAAAACATGTAGGGCTTCTAAAGAATGTGAAAGGCTTAATGAATCTTATGAAAACCAAAGAACAGAGTTGTTTGCTGCTAATTATACTGTTTCAAATCTTAGAAGAGGCATATCTGTATTAGAGAAACAACTAGAGCATTATAGATCAAATGAGTCAAAATACAATGATGATATGATTGTTCTTAGAAGAGAGATAGATCATAAGACAGCAGTGAATGAGGCTCTAAAAGAAGAGTATGAAAAACTTAAAAAGATAAATGAGAATGTCAATTTATCTGTTGACACCTGTTATTATCAGTCTAAGTCAATTGATAAAATTTGGAATGCTCAAATTAATAGTAAAGTTAAGTCTAGTATGGGATACAATACAGCTTCTCGACCACTAAGGGGTGTTCCATCACCTCCTGACGTAGATTTAGCTCATACAAGCCTAGAAGAATTTCAGGATCTTGATAAGGTTTTAAAATGTACCTTTTTGAGGGGTCGTTTAAGCCCTTATTTGATCACTTTTATATCCGTTATTACTTAATATCGTTCCTTTTCACGTTTTAGGTATCTCAAGGCAAATTGCCGGAATGACACTTATTCGGAGGAAAAGGGCGAATATCTGAAGAAAATGGCCAAAGTCAAGAATCGAAGACACTCGTGCTGCTGGAACTAAAGGGGACGCGGTCGTCGGGTTCTACTAAGTAACGGCCGTCGAGGTTCTACTAGAGCCAGTGGACAAGTTTTGTGACGACTTAGTAGCCAAATTGATCATTTACAAGTGACGGCTTCAGGTTTTAAAAGAGTAGGCGTCGCGGCTGCACGACCTAGATTTGATCCGCACGACGCCGAGACGAAAAGAGGACGGCGTCACAAGCATAAGGTGGCGCGTCGCAATGCTAACGCGGGCCAAGACGAAACCCTAATAACGTGACCCACGGCGTCACAAACTAAAAGGGTGACTACCGCATTTGTAATCTTAGATATAGAATCCGAATTTTTCGCTTTAGGTGTGTAGTCTTTGGAGTAAAAACCTAAACCGAACCAAGGCTGTCTTGTACAGATTTTAGGGTTCCATACCCTATCTTACATCAAGATAAGTGTTTTACTTCATTAATTTTATTATGTCTTCCATTGATTGTGTGTATGCTTTCATGTTCCCCATGTTCGGCTAATTTATTTGTGTGTTTGCTTAGGTAATATGAAACTTAGTTATTGAATATTGATTGGTTGTCGCTTATCTTAATTGTGATTGACCTAGTATTGCTATAGGTCATTCGTTGTGCTAATAATCCTTGATTAATCTTTGTTGAACCTTAGTTTATAATTACCTAGAGTAATTGTAGGCTATACATCCAAAGAATACCTTAGAGTTAAAGTTTATAAATCCTAGAGATTTTGTAGTCATTAACCTTTGGTAGCTTCAAAGGGTTAGGGATAAATGCATACCCTACGACCTTAGAAACACAACGCGATTAAGAATAAGGACGTGGCAATTCAACCATCAATAGGAGATAACTAGGGAGTAATAAAGCCTAAGCAAATACATTTTTAACTATCATACGAGCACACAACAATATACATAGACTACCCTCACCGTAGTTTAGATAATTAGATAAGTAGAAGTAATCGGTAGAAATACCAACCCCCAAATCCAAACCTCGAGATTCGTACCTTTCCATTTCCTAAAAAACATAAAAAGATAAAAAATAATCTTCCTCAATCCCAACCTTAGCGTAGTAACTTCTCACTAGCATTCCTATTCCCCTAGAGAACAATATCAATTCCTGTGACTTACCCTAATACTACACTACAACGATTAGGTTCACTGTCTAGGGTGTTGAAAAACTTGCTCGACGAAAAGGAAGTTCCTTTGACCCGAATGCACTATGTAAGCGTTATCATATCTTAATCTTGAATATGGTCCTCCCAAATTTGTGAAAAGTAGGGAAGCGGTTAAGCATGAACCTGATGTTTTTGAAAGTGCAAGTGACTCATCTGTTGTTGATGAGAATGTTAAGAAGAATGTAGAGGTTTCTATCCCAAAAGTTGTAAATACTATTACAGAGGAACCTAGGAAACAAGTTAACAAACCTAGATCAACTGTAAGTGTAGAAAACTAGAAGGGGGGTTGAATAGTTTACCAATTAAAATCTTTGTTTTGAAACTTATTGTAAAGATCAATTGATATTGATCTTAGATATATTAATGAAATATGCAAGCAATATGTAAGGAGTAAATAAGGAAAGAAATGATCAAACCACAACAAGTTGTTTATAGTGGTTCGGTCTACAAGGACTCTTATTCCTTGCCCTACTCCTCCTCGTCTCACACTCGAGTTTAACTTCACTAGTCAACAAGCTCCTTTCACCTACGGAGAAAACCTTTACACTTTTACACTTACTATTTCAGACACTAAGCTAGATGTCGAGTTCTTTCCAAGGGTACAACCACTCCCACACACAACATATTTTGAGGACTAAAATACTAACCACTCACGCTCACAAGATTATGATGGTTTAATACAACAATGAAGTATGAATCAACACAAGATCATACAACACTAAACAAACAAGACTTCCAACTTCTCGTTTGAAGCTTGAATGTGACTTGATCTTCTTTGCTACAAAAGAGATCACTAATATGATATGAAACGAAGTTAGAAAGGTTAGAGAGAAGATATGTATGAGAGTATGTTAGAAAGGGATGAGAAACTACTTGGCTTGGCATTGCTATTTGTAGCCAAACTACTTGGGTTCCTTGGTGTACCATTTTGGTACCGCCGGTCTGACAGTCAAGATATCAAATCTTTGCTAAAGTCAACTCTATCTAAGTGAGATTGTGCAAGATATGAAGAGTACAAATCCACACAAAATATCTAATGAAATCTTCCAATGATTTCCATGATGCATCACATGATGTCATATGTTTTATTTCTATTTTTAGAAATATGCAAGTACTTAAGTAGTGTTTGGTTTTAAGAACCTAACACATTCTAAAAACTATTATCATACATAATGATTAGAGTTATATCAAGATGTTACTAATCATAAATGTAAATGCTTGAATGATGAATATATTGTTTGAAAAAGCTTGTTTTAATATCTATTAAACTTGACAAGCTTTAAGCTTTTATACAAATTAAATTTACTTTTATCGTTAACAAAACTTAGGTAAAGATCAAAAATATAAATAACGTTTAATGACGATATTTGTATTAACAGTAAGGTATGCTGAGATGTATAGAAACAAGTCATCAACTCCTAGGGGTAACCAGAGGAGTTGGAATCATGTAAAATCTCAACAACTAGGTAGTGAGTTTGTGATGAACAATAAATCATGTCATATCAGTGGTAGCTTTAAACATTTACATGCTAATTGTGACTATCATGTTGGGAGAAGGAAAGTTTATGGGAATAAAAGGGTGGAGTCAAACAGGTTTCAAAACAAAATACACCCTAATTCACACAACAACATGATCCCAAGAGCAGTTCAACTAAGAAGTGGACTTAAAACTTTCGCCCTGCTAAAAGCAGCTACTTGCTCACCCTAAATAACTTTGTTACAAGTGCAAATCCAAAACAACTTTTGTAAAATCATGAAAGCATGGGAAAAGGTCTTTTCAAAATAAAAGGGTTCAATATAACCAACAGTGGTACAAAAACTAAACCAGCAGCTAACCGCTTCGGTCAAAAGTTCCCAATCGCAAAGGTTGTAAACAAGAACATGGGTAACATGGGAAATCTTGTGAAGCCTCAAAGACGCTGGGAATGGAAACCTAAAGGAATTACCTCAACAACCAATCCAATGGTGTATCAATGACCTGATAGATATAACTATATTGATACATGAGGCGATCCAAGTCAATCATGGCTTGGGCTCCAAAGAAACTAACTCCTTTCTTAAATGTGCAGGAACATCCAAGGACAAAAAGATCAGATCAAGGCTACACAGATAGTGGATGTTCAAGGCACATGAGTGGAAACAAGTCCTATCTCTCAAATTTTGAATTCTATGATGGACAGTTTGTCAGCTTTGGAGGTGGAGTAAATGGAAATGTTACTGGTAAAGGGGTCATCAAAACTGGCAATCAACACAGAGCTTTTTGCAGATCAAAGGAGTAATAAGTAACAACCAGTATGATGCAAGAAATTTAAAAGATAAAGTATGGATTCTTATTATTATTGAAGAGAGCTGCACACAAAGTGCCGAGGTTACATCCATCAGTTACAGACTATCAGCATCAATACGTAATGTTAGGATTTAGTAAATCCAGTCGTTAAAGTGTCGGTCACCTCAAGTATATGTAATCGTTAGAAAGCTCGTAGTCGTAGTTATTTAATGTTAGGGAGTATTTAGTTTAGTAATACCGTGGAGGACGGACGGGTCTTTACCCACTGTATGCCTGATCCATAGCCCGTAGGTGGCGTTTATGTAAGATACTATAAATACCCTCTACCTCCTAAGGTAGAGGGTTGGAGCTCATAATAATACTTTTAGTTTCTCTCACTAAGTTCCCTAAACCTCTAAAATTTCTCTCTCTAAAACCTTATAGTGTACGCCTACTTAGAACCATGGTTTGATGTGTTTGTGAAATCCAATATGTTACAAATGGTATCAAGAGCCATGGTTTGATCATCCCTCTTACATATTCTTGGATTTCTAGTGGTTCTTTATGGTTTTTGGGTTTGAAAAAGTTTAGTGATATTTGCATTATTTGGACCATTTCTAGTGTTAAAGTTTGAATTTTGATTGTACTTTTGTGTTTAGGATCTTCATAAGTGTTTAGGTTTTGATTTGGAAGGCTTGAATCATTGTGGTTGGATTGTTTTTGGATTTAAAAGAGGCATTTTGTTGAGTGTAAAGTTAGCGACTTGTGTCTCGGTAAAGTATTCAAACGTGCGATTTGTCCTCTTTGAAGCGATTGTGTCGACTTCAAATCACTTATTTAAGCGATTTGTCTGGGTAGTGGCTGTACTTGTGCGATTTATTCGGAGTAGTGATTTGTCACTTTTCAGCGATTTGCTTATTTAAGCGAGTTGTAACTTTAAGAGATTTGTGTTGTTTAAGCGATTTGTCATTTCTTTAGCGACTTGCTTATTGAAGCGAGTTGTAAGGTTAAGCGATTTGTCTTGATTAAGTGACTTGTCTTGGTTTAAGCGACTTGTATGGTTAAGCGACTTGTTTATTGAAGCGACTTGTCACTTTTGAGCGATTTGTTGTTTGTGCGATTTGTCTTGTTGAGCGATTTGTCTCTTGTGACTTAGTGCTTTTCTTCTTGAATACATTCTACGGTTTTTTCTTGATTTAGTAACGTGAAAGAATCTATTTCCTGGTTTAATCCAAGAGTTTTAAAATCCTGTGAAATCTGTAATCATGTCTACCAAGCATTACCTACAATCATCTCTTACTTCGTTGTCGGGACGTTCAAATTTAGTACCGATCGATACTCGTCCACCTATGCTTGATGAACCGACTATGACTCATGGGCTCAACGAATTAGGTTGTATTGTTTGGGAAAGGAAAATGGAGTCAACATTCTCAAGTCAATTGATGAAGGACCGTATCAAGTTGAGACAAACAGAGACATACTTGAGGCTTTGTTGATGACACGGTGATATTAGGACTAGACAGACCTAAAATGTATGATGAACCGGTGATAAGGAGAAGAAGAGATATGATGCGCATCATCGAGCTTCTAACATCATACTCTCGGTTTACCTAAGGACATTTACAAGTGATCAATCACAACAGAAGCTAAGGCAATTTGGGACAATGTCAAGATGTTTTCTCTCGGTTCAGAATTAACCAAGGAAGACAGAGAATCACAATTGTATGATGAATTTGAGCACTTTAAGATGAAACCTGAAGAAAGTGTCTATGAATATTACGTGAGATTCCACAAGCTTGTAAATGACATGAGGAACATCAAAATGACCATGCCAAATATTCAGTTAAACTCAAAGTTTGTGAACAACATGAATCCCGAATGGCACAAATTTGTCACCACTGTGAAGCTAACCAAAGGATTAAAGAATACCAACTATGAGCAACTCAGTATGCCTTCCCTTGAATGAGAGACATCTTGTGTTTGAATGAATGATTCTTGAACAGTTCAAATCTAAACAGGGAGAAGCAAGTTTGTCAAATGATTCAACAACCTTTTACACCAATGTTGGAATTACCACCAAAGCTTCTCAAGTCATACCCACGGTTAATGGTAATTACAAGCTCATTCCCGATCCAGATATAAGCCTCCGTGACTCAAACACCCTCATGGAAAACTTCATCAATCAACTCTCTCTCATGGTTAGTCAAAATATGAATTCCACTCCACACACCAACAATAACCTTAGAACAGCATCCAATCCATACAATCAAGCTACTGTCGAGAGATGGTAGGTAGTGGTGCGAGAATGTGCAAGGAAGACGGTATGAACAAGGGATGATTGGAGCGGGTTATGGTAATATCGGAGTAGGTGGAGGATATGTGGCTAATCGTTCGTGGAAGAAATGCCAATCAAGGGCAAGCAAAGCCAATCAAATGCTACAACTGTGGTGGTTAGGGACATATTGCAAGGAACTGCACATCTCCAAAACGTCCGTAGAATGTAGAATACTTCAGAGACAAGATGTTGCTTGTGCAAGCTCAGGATAATGGAGCGGCTTTGGATGAAGAGGAGTTGTTGTTTCTTGCGTAAGGAATGCTAAGACATATGATGCCGATGGATGATGCACCAATTTAGGAAATAGGTCACAATCATCAAAATGCCTTTCAAGTTGCGGCTGTGATGCATTTGACTCGATGTCGATGATGAACGTATCGCATGCATACAATCTTCATGGCTAGCATCTCACCTATGGTCTCTCCAAAGGTCTCATCACCACAACAGGCTGATCCATCCAAAGAATCAATCATCTCAGAGGTATTAAAACTATACGATGAGGTGGATGAGCAAAATATACATAACGAAGTGCAATCTCTTGAAACTTATGAATCAGATATTGATAATGAGGGTAATAGTAACATTGTCCTATATGATCAATATGTGACACAAAGTGAAAGTGAGATTGTACCAAGTGATGTATCTTCCGCAAATAATGATGACTATGTTTTTGATGAATACATCGCATGTGCCCGATGATTCTGCTATCTCTGAATCGAATGCCTATAAAGAACAAGTTGCTATTTATGAACAACATGCTAAGTTTGAGTTAACTACCCCGGAGTGGTGAAATGGATGACCAAATGCGCATATTATTAGAAAAGTAATTTTAGAGAAGAAATGTTAAAACAAGAGTTAAAATCCTTACAAGAAAAGCTTTCTAAAACTGTTAAGCAAAAGCAAGAGCTTCAAGATAATGTTAAAGTGCTTAAGCAAGAATTTAATGCTAAGAAATCAAAACTTTTGAATGACTTTTCAAATCTAAAAACTTTGAAAAACAAGCTTGAAAATAAGTTGTACGTACAAGGGAACACCATTCAGACTGCTCACATGATCACTAAGCATAGAGTCTTAAATGATAAGCATAGTATTCCCCTTGTAGAGGAACCAAATCCCGCGTATTGTAAAAGAGCTAAAGATTTCCAAAAGATTGTATATGATGGTAATGAGATCCTAAAGCCTAGGCAAACACCTTCATGTATTGGAAGCACGGAAGAGGATAGAAAACTAGAAGATGCCTCTAGGGAGAAAATGGATAAGAAGCTAGAAGATTCCAGTGTAAAAGAATAACATAACGATCAAACCCCATGATTACACAAAAGAAAATTGGATCTCCCCGAATGGTTTAAGTCTCAAACTCAATTAATCCCGAACAAATTTTTGGAAGAAAGACATGGATAAGCAAAAATGAAACGTACTTGTTGAAATAAACACTCCCCTTAGGAAAGTTCATAGCCACTGTATCCTCTCGAATACACCAATGCATTTAGTTCCTAGAACTATTTCCACTAATAGCAAGACCTTAATCAGCCAGTATGTTGTTTATCAATTATTCGTTGATTTTGAGAAAACATGTAAGAAGAGAATCACACCTACAGGGATAATTGAAGGGGAAAGGGGTTTGAGCAAACTAAAGAACGCTATTTAACTGAGGTCATGCCTTTCTTTAAACAATTAAAAGGTCAATTTGAGAGTCTTCAAAAGGGGATAAACTCAGATATTAAAGAAATGGAAAAGGAATTTGATGCAATCATTGTTGAGGTCAATGATTATGAACGAGAACTCAAATATAATGAAATTGAAAGGAAAAATCTGCATATCTTAAATGAGAACTTGGTATTGAGTTGTGTGGCTCAAGATGTGTTCTATCATTACTAATGCGTTCTATTGCTTCTCAATTTCATGAACTATCTGTTGGTTTAAAAGTTTCTCATGATCGTGTCATTGAGCTTGAGAACAAAAACTCAAAACTGAATGAGAAAATTGACCAGGATGATCACATTAATTTGGTAAAACATTTTTCTAAGCTAGAAGTTGAACATTTTGATTTGCAACTAAAATATCAATATCTAAAAGAAAATGTTAAAACCTCAAACATCAAGATATCCTCGGATGTTCCAGAAATTGATGCAATTTTTGAAATAAACAAACGTGACGAACAGATTCAAGCTCACTGCAACACGATCTGAAAGTTGAAAGCCTAAATTTCACAATTAAAGGGTGAAAAGAACAACGTGATAGGCTCCCAAATGCCTCCTCCTTTAGATTCTCAGTGTTCTCAAACTTTTCATCTTCGAAACTTGGTTAATGTTTTACAAAAGGAAAATGAGAGTTTTCTAGAAGAAAATGAAAAAGTTAAACGACACTTTAAAGAGTTATATGATTCAATGAAAGTCACTCGAGACAAGAACAACGAAAAAATAACGTCTTTACAAAAGGAAATTGAGAATCTGAAGAGTCAGGAAAAAGGGAAAATTCCACTTGTCTTTAATAAGAATGTTGCATCAAAGTCATCTGGCAGATTCAAATATACAAATGGATGTTAAATACATTCCTCCTCATATTAGAAATAACGGCTTTTCATAACTATTTTGTTCATCTTAAGGATAGTCTAGAATGTCTTCGTGAAATTGTAGAAGAGGATTTCATAAATAAGCCCCTTGATTGTGAAATTAGGTTTGCTTGCATTTAAGCCAAACGATCTCAAGAGCTTTTAGAATGCTTAAGAGCAACATGCCCTAAATCCGATGGTAAGAAGGATAAAATAGTTGTGCCTTGTTCTTTGCCTGATTTTAATAATGCCAATCTTGATATGCCTCACTCAGTGCCTAAAGTTAAGCATGTAAGCTTCAATGTGCCTTCAAGTAGATCAGATCCTAGCACTTCTAAACCTGAAAAACAAAAAGTAGCAATTCCAACTAATGTTCCCATTCCCTCTACAAGAGTAAAAAGTGACACCAAAGCAAGCATGTCAAAGCCTCAAGGCAACATAAAGAATGATAGGACCTCGCAAGCTAAGAGTAATCAATGGAGGAAAGTAGAAGACCACCCTAGGAACTTTAAGTTGGAATTGAATAAAACGAATCGTGTTGATTCTAGTATTAGCTTTAAGCGTACTGTAATTAATTCGAATTCTACTACTACTTGCAAAACATGTAATGAATGTTTGATTTCTGGTATTAATCATGAATGTGTTATGAATGATGTGAGTAATGGGGTTAAATACCCAGTTAAGAATGTTAATGCTATCAAACAGGTTAAGAAGGCTAGAAAACAATGGTGGAAAAAGGTAGAAAATAGTGGAAACCCACAGGAAGAAAACTCAGTAATGTAGGTTATCAGTGGATACCAACTGGTCGCAAATTTAATCTTAATAAGTTGTGCCCTAGATTATCTAGACCAATGCCCATTAGGAAATGGATGCCTACTGGTAGAACTATTCCTTTAAGAAGTGAATATACTTTGAATAGGTCTAATTCACACACTAGCACAACATCTATCCCAAATGAATTCATTGTTTCTTCTTCTGATGTGGGTGTTCCAATCACTGTTACTAACCAAGTGGAACCCATTCTTGCATGGGGATCCCAATTATCCACTTATCCATTCTTGTCTGTGTTCAACTGTAGATCGTTCAAATAATTTTGTGGTACTTGGACTCAGTCGCTCCAAGCATATGACCGGAGATCGCATCATCTCATGAACTTAGTGAGTAAATTTATTGGGATTTGTTAGATTCGGAACGACCATTTTGGTGCAATTATGGGTTATGGAGACTATGTTGTTGGTGAAAGTATAATCTCCAGGGTATATTATGTTGAAGGTCTTGGCATAATTTTTTCTCTGTTGGTCAATTCTGTGATTCTGATCTAGAAGTGGCTTTTAGAAAACATACTTGTTTCGTTAGAGAACTTGATGGTGTGGAATTGTTAAGAGGAACTCTTGGTTCAAATCTATACACCATCTCCATCGAAGACATGATGAAGTCTTCTCCAATCTGCTTGTTGTTAAAGGCTTCGAAAACAAAGTCATGGTTATGGCATCGTCGTCTTAATCACTTGAACTTCGGCACCATTAATAATCTTTCCAGAAAGGATCTTGTAAGAGGCTTACCAAGATTATAGTATAAAAAAGATCATCTTTGTTCAGCATGCCAATTGGAAAAAAGCAAGAAATATGCCCACAAACCCAAACCCACAAACTCAGTAATGGAAGTTCTTCATACCCTTCATATGGATTTGTGCGGAACAATGAGAGTGAAAACGATAAATGGGAAGAAATATATTTTAGTCGTTGTTGATGACTACTCTCGATTTACCTAGGTAAAGTTTTTGAGGACAAAGGATGAATCTCCAGATGTCATCATCAAACTTATCAAGCGACTTCAGGTGTTCGACTCAACAATATCTTGTTAGAATTGTTCGCAGACAATGGCAGAGTTTGTTAACAAAGACTTAAGTCAATTATATGAAAGTGTTGGAATCAGTCATCAAAGAAGTGTTCCACGAACTCCTCAACAGAACGGTGTAGTTGAAAGACGAAATCGAACTCTTGTGGAAGCCGCAAGAACAATGCTAATTTATTCAAAGGTTCAAATTTTTCTCTGGGCTGAAGCCATTGCCACTGCTTGCTACACCCAAAATCGTTCTCTTATACACACCTCTCATGGAAAAACTCCATACGAACTTGTCCATAAACAAAAAACTGATCTCTCCTACCTTCGTGTGTTCGGTGCTTTGTGCTATCCAACGAATGAGGGTCAAGATTTAGGTAAATTAAGAGCTAAGGAGGACATTGAAGTTTTTGTAGGTTATGCATCAAACAAGAAGGGTTACCGAATCTACAACAAAAGAACTCGAGATATCATGGAAACTATTCACGTCACATTCGATGAGCTATCCGGGCAAATGGCTCCAGGACAATTAAGTTCTGGACCCGCATCACAACTTTCATTAAGTAATCCCATTAGTTCTTCTCTTGTAAAAAATCTCTCACCAGCAACTCCTTATATACCTCCTTCTAAAGAAGATTTGAAGAAATTGTTTGATCCAATATTTGATGAATATGATGAACCTATTGCTAATTATCAGTCCAATCCATCAATAGAAAGGCCGCGCTCAATCAAGTCAATGTGGACAACCTTCAAGATCTATGTCATTGAGTCAAGAAGCTCTGCCGCAGATCACTCATTCTCATCATCGATCCTCAATCATCGAGTATACATCATGGAAATGTTTCGACACCTATGATGGAGATAACCCTTTGCTACTCCCGAAGATGCTCCATTTGAGAACATATTTGCTCCTGAACCAACACCAGAACCATCATCTTCAGGAGATCCAAACTCTGCTACTTCAGTTCCTCAACTTCAGCCACATGAACACCTTAGAAAATGGACACTTGATCATCCATTGGACAACATCATTGGAAACCTCTCGTCGCCCAAGATCCACTTGTAAACAACTTGGCCCGATGCCTTATGGTGCTTCTTCAACTCACTATCCAAGATCGAACCAAAAGACGTTAAACCGCAATGAATGAAGCAGTACGGTTCAATGCCATGCAAGAAGAAATTCATGAGTTCGATCGACTAGATGTATTGGAATTAATACACGCTCCTGACGTGCTATGATCATTGCTCTAAAGTGGATCTTCAAAGTAAAAACTTGATGAGCATGGTGATGTTTTAAAGAACAAGGCTAGATTGGTTGCAAAAGGATACCGCCAAGAGGAGGGTATTGACTTTGAAGAATCATTTGCTCCAGTTGCACGCATCGAGGTAATCGAATCTTCCGGCTAATGCGGCCAGAAGAATATGGTAGTCTATCAGATGGATGTAAAGACGGATTTTCTTAATGGTGATCTTAAAGAAGTCGTATCGTGATAGCCACCCAACCGAAGGCTTTGTGAATCCGTGAGCATCCTACCTATGTCTATCGTTTGAAGAAGGCTCTTTACGGTTTGAAACAAGCTCCAAGGGCATGGTATGATACACTATCAAAGTTTCTTCATCTACCTTGGATTCAAAGAAAGGAGCATTGATCCTACATTGTTCACCGCGAAAGTCGCAAACATTTAATTCACGTTCAAATCTATGTTGATGATATTATTTTTGCCTCGACTGACCCCCAATGAATGTGACCGTTTTCTAAGGAGATGGGCTCCAAATTTCAAATGTCAATGATGGGACAAATGTCATTTTTCTTGGGATTAAAAATCTCACAAAGTCCGGAGCATTTTTATAAATCAATCTAAATATGCAAATGAGATTTTAAAGAAATTTGGATTTGATTCTTGTGACCTGTTGACACTCCCATGATAGAGCGTGACTAAAAGCGATGAGGACCACTGTGGATCATGGTAGATCAAACGAAATATCGTGAGTATGATTGGATCCACGATGTACCTCATGACTAGTAGACTGATATTACGTTCATTTGTATGCATGTATGGTAGATACTAGGCTAAGCCTACCAAAAAGCACCTTGAAGTGGTTAAACGGGTCTTTCGGTATCTCCAAGGAACCATCAATATGGGACTTTGGTACCCGAAGGACACAGGTATGTCACTAACAACCTATGCGTGATGCTAATCATGCAGGATATCAAGATACACGCCGAAGCACGTCGGGAGGTGCCGTTTTGGGTGATAAGCTTGTGAGTGGTCTTGAAAGAAACAAATGAGTACTTCTATATCCTCTCAGAGGTTGAATACATAGCCATGTCATCTTGTTGTGCTCAAATCCTATGGATGAGATCCCAATTATCCGACTATGGCTTTGAATTCAACAAAATCCCTCTGTATTGTGATAACAAAAGTTCCATTGCTCTCTCATGCAACAACGTTCAACATTCAAGAGCAAAGCACACTGACATTCGACATCATTTCATCGAGGAGCAAGTGGAGAACGGTTTGGTGGAACTTTATTTTATGAGGACCTGAATACCAATTCAGCGCACATCTTCACCAAAGCTCTTCCTAGAGAACGTTTTGAGTTTATCCTTCCACGACTTGGTCTAAAGAGTCTACAACCGGAAACACTCAAACGTCTTCAAGAGGAAAACGAGGAGTAATTGAGTATATCTCTATCTATCTCTTGTACATATCTTTTCAAAAAACAAAATATAAAAATATAATACCAACTAAAAGAAAATAGAAAAATATAAAATTTTAAAAATCCATAAAAATTAGAAAATCTTGAAAAATTCCAAAAATATTTTTGTCATATTTTTCTTTGGTTCGATAACATCTACGGACTTTGATTTGCTATTCAAAGAATGACACGGGTCCTTAGATAAAGTTCAAATTAAAAAAAAAAAAAAATTGAGAGAAAGTAAAAAGGCTTATAGTCATTTCAGGTCTATAACCCGCTTTTTGAAAAGAACGAGCCATGCTTTATCTTATTTTTCACATCTTAGGCTCTGATTCTAAAAACAAATGTTTGTCAATTAAACGACAAATGTTTCCTTCACAAGTATTTTTCCTTCTAAAAATTCTTCTGAAAAATATTTGTTATCTTTATGAAAACTAATAAAAAATAACCCGGTCTCAATTTTTGAAAATCATCTGGACTTGACATTTGTCAAATTCTCTATCTCTCAATCAACAACTTATGTCATTGATTGAGGGGGAGAATGATTTCATTTAAATCAAGAGGTTATTTGTCATACAATTGGTTCAGACCAAGGTTTATGTCATGTTTTCAAAAGATATTCAAGCATGTTTAATCTTTGGAGTTTAAAGTCTTAGATTTGATCCTTATCGGTTATATGTTTTCACACGCAAGTCACAATTCTCCTCAAAAGCTTTCAAAATCAATTTAAATCTTCAGAGATCATAAATCTCAAATGATTTGAAAATTGTGATCGGGGGAGAATTTGTGATTTAAATTGGATTTAAACTGATAATTCGATAAATGGTTTTATAAGTGTTTAGCAAGCTCTCCTACCTTCATGTGCCAAACGATTTCAAATTTTCCATGCACATGTTAAGGGGGAGCATATATTTCAAACCAAAAGAGATTGAAACGTGATTAATTTGTTTCAATGTGAGTTTTCCTTATATGTGCAAAACACTTTCGAATCTTGATGCACATATTGAGGGGGAGCAATTTTTTGAAAACCACATCCTTTCCAAAAATACCCGTAACAAAGTATGAAAAATACTAATTTTGATCAGGAAATATCTTTTAGAAAATGATAATCAAAAAAATGAATCCTTCCTCTTGCCTCCGTGTGCCGAAACGATTTCAAATACACGATGCACATGTTGAGGGGGAGCTCTTTTTCTAAAATATCAAAAACAATTCAGATACAAAAACGCTTTGATAATATATCACAAGTATCTGGATTGGTTTTTCAAAAGGTTTTCAATAGGTTTCAATTGCAGATGAACAATACCAAAAAGACTGACCAAATTTACTTTATGTATGGTGATATAAGGATGGTTAGGTTAAGAATTTGTTCCCACAATCCCGCCAGAGCCGGAGGGGTCTACCCAGGGACAATCTACTAGATAGTGTAGAAGTCCTTAGGTATAATGAAAAAAAAGGAGAAAAGTGAGATATGGGAAGAGTGCGGACTGAGATAGAGCTAGAACTGGAATAAACCCAACAAGGTTCTTGTTATGAAGTCTCGGCAGCCAAGGGGTTGAAGAACTAAAAAGAAATGAATGTGAAAAGGGTGAAAATAAATAGCCCTCCATTAATTCAACCTTAGGGCAGAAACCGGGTTCAATACATATGCTACTGGTGGTTACTAAGGTAACACTGGTATTGAAGACTAGACGTCATGGACCCAATGGCGCTTGCACTAAACTTCCCAAGCTACTCAAGTTCCTCTTAAAAGGGCTTGTTTCATTCTCACGGGGAACCTACATAATCTATCGACTTTCTCTTAGAGTTTGTTGATATTGAAGAAGGAGACCCTCTCCCTAGTCTCCGGCATAGGAACCACATGTGCACAATTGAGTCTAGAGCCATGAGATCATCAAGTAAATCTCTTTAGGACACAGTCCATGAAGACTCTCTGTTTCACACAATGTGGAAAAAGAGATTATATCTTAAGAGTCCTACGCATTATCCTTGTGGTATTGCCAGAACATCTGAGTGATATGCAAACATACTCACAATGAAGATGGAAAGCCTTCTAGAGCCAACATCAAACAAGCTCTTGGTAGGTGGAATGTGAGATCTATCCAATAGATCAACCATGTGACAACTGAACAGAAACAATGAGGCGATTCAAACTTATGAATCAATCCTGGTTCAGGGTATGGATTGACGGATACCTTTGAAAAAACGGTCGTTGTGCTTAAAAATGCTTTTCTTTAGCACATCGACTGTGTATGAATATTTCAAAAATGAAAGGTGTTTATGATTGATAACTGATTTTCCTTAAAACCTTCGTTGTATTGTGATGCGCTCCAGAACAGTCAAGCTTTATCACACAAGCCTGCCACTTGTGAATGGCAGACCGTAACAAGCTTAAAACGGCTCAGGAATGAACTCAATGAAGATCTGAGGAGTACAATGTTTCCACTGAGTCGTTATGTCCCAATGAGCTATGCAATGGATTATCGAACGAATAGTGATCGCGAGATTTGAACGGAAAAAGAGATTTGGAATTATTATAACTACGGAAAAAGGACATAAACTACAAGGGCTAAAATGAAAATGAAAGGAAATTAGAAAGATAAAACCTATTAAATAAACTCTATCACTATAATTAAAATGATGTTTTTGTTTTTATGTTTTTATAAAACTGAAATTTAAAACTACTTGACGTCAAATTAAAAAAGTGAAACTAAAGCAATATTAACCCTAAAAATATGAAAATGATGTTTTTACAAACCTAATGATAAAAGAAAATATTTAGAAAAAGAAAATTATTTTTATGACTAATTATTTAATTAAAAACTATTTTTAACTATTAAATAAGTACCTAAAATACAAGAAAATAGGAAATAAAGCTAGAAAAATAAAATTATGAAATGGAAAAGTCTAAAATATCAAAATAGAATTTTCAAAACTATTTTTGTATTTTTCTGATTATTTTTCTATTTTCTAGGAATTTTAAACTATTAAAAACTAATTAAATTACTAAAAATTACAAAATGAACTATGAAAAATCTGGAAAATTACTTTTTTTACTTTTTATATTTATCTAAACCTAAGAAAAATGAAAACTTAATTTTTTGAACCTTTTCTGAATTTTTTGTATTAAATGCTATTTAAAAGTGCTTAAAAACTAATAAAAATCAAGAAAAATAGCAAAATGACTTAGAAAAATATGAAAAATTCAGGAAAACTCTAAAATTATATTAGGAAACTATGAAAAATGGAAAAACAGATGGTTGTATGGAGAAAAATGCAACTGATGTGAAATGTGCTTAAAAATAAGCACTAGAATAAGCCAAATAAGCACAAACAAGCACCACACCGAACAGAAGCTACAATATGCTAAATTAACCAAATTGCAACTAAAAACAACAAGCTAAACCCTCTGTATTGGCAGATTGCTCAGATTTGATATTTGAGCTATAAGCTAAAAACAGTGAGAGGTAGGCAACTTGCAGCTGATGAATAAGCAACTGAATAAGCTAGAAACTTGAAAACAGAAATTGGAACTTAAAGCATACCTGGGTGAGACCTTATAAACTAAAAATCAGACCTAGTTGAGCTAAAATGAAACCACAATGCGAGGCCTTACAAAACTGCAAAACCACAGAAGCCGCGGCTCGCATTGCAGCACTTGACACTGCTATTTGACAAGCTCTATTGAGCTTGTAGAAAAAATCACAAAAATCCTCTAAAATACACATAAGAAAATAGACCAAGAGTACTTTTCAAAACCACAAGTTACATTGAAATTGGCCCGAGGCTGAAAGCTCATGAAAAATCACTCTCGGTTGGCCAAACCGAGATTTTGGAAATTGACTTTTGATCAAAGCTGAAAAGTTGACTATTTCCAACTTTGATCTTGATTTAAGGATTGATGATGATAAATTATGATGAAATAAAGTTACCAAAGGCTATGTTTGTTAATTTTAAACACAAAACAAGATTTGGATTTTCCAAAAATCCAACAGATAAGCTGCTAGCTTAAATGAAATGGAGTTTTGACTTTATCTGAGAGCAGGTGCAAAATGAGGACAGAAGTGGGCTTAAATGAACTAAACAAGTATGCATCAACAAAACTTAAGCTCTGAACTAACCTAAAAGACAAGTTTGGAAACAATTCCAAACACCCTTATATCTACTTCTATGCCAATTTTAACTAAGCTAACTAGTGAATAGGTATGAACCAATGACCAAACTGAGTTCATATAACCTAATTACAACTATCTAAACGAGATTGAGCAAGTTACAACTACAATTGCAGATACAAGCAAAAAAAAATGAAAGCTGATGAAAAAGTGTAAAATGAGAGAATCACTCCACAAGAGTCCAATCCTATGCTCTGAGACCAAAACCAAAACTAAATCTACTCTAACCTAACTAAATCCAACCCATTCCACTCCGCATCACCAAAATCCATCACCATTGCCATTTGAGTTCATAGTTGACTTTTGTTGACCATGTACTATATTTGATTGGGAACGGTTTCCAAGCTTTCAAAAGCTTAAATAAGCTTAAGTAAGCTTAATAGAACTTGAAAATAAACTGTTAAAGATTGCATATAAGATTTTGAAAATTGAATTTCCAACATTGAAATAAGAAATTCTGAAACTTGAATGAAACTTGGAATTAGGATTAAACTTGATTACAAATACTGAATTACCTTAAATTCAATACATTAAAACTGAAGAATTACATTTTAAGGTTTAACTAAGACATTTCTATTAAAACGACATACAAAGACAATAAAAAAAAACTAACTAACTCCTCTTGCTTCCTCTTGGTCTTTTTATAATCCAAAGCTTCTTTCTCACTCCTCTGAGCATTTCCCAGCTGCTTCCTGGCCATTGGATTGCTTAGGATCATCTTAGCCATTGATTTGGCTTTTGGCGCCAAATTCTGCTTTTGATATCGAGGGACGGGAAAGAGGTGCATTTAATGTGGTGGGATGGGTAGGTGAGGTGGGGGGAGACAATGGGTGTAGTAGAGTGGCTATGGGTGGGCTGGAGGAGGGTAGACATACATGTCGGGGAAGGCGAGCTTGGGCGGGTTAATATATTTAAAACATGGGTAATTGGGTTGTCGGGTCATGGGTTTGGACGGGTTGGAGGATTGGGCCAGGGTGTTTGTATTTGGGCTTGGGATTAGTAATAGGATCCGTTTGGTTTGGCTAAATAATAACAAATAAGGACCAAATGTGTAAAGCTCCAATTCCCAAGGACCAAACATGTAAGTTATGAAGATTGAGTCAAAGGGTTGGTCTTTCCAAGTTTAATAATCCAAGGGTTGATTTTGACATTTTTGAAAATTTCCAAGGACTAGTTTTGACCATTTTTGGATTTTCAGGGACTAAACTGTAATTTCCTCAAAACTTTTAGATTTTTCACCAAAGGACTAAATATGATAATTTATGATTTCAAAAGGACCTTTGGTGACTTTTCTTTTAAAATTATGACTCAGGGACTATTTTTGACAATTTTAGAAACTTGGGGGACTAAACTGCAATTTTTGCAAATTTGATATGTTTTTCATCTGATTTTGATATTTTTGCATTTAAAACACATAAAACACTGATTTGTGATATTTTGATCATTTTGATGTGTTTCTGAGTGTTTTCAGATGATTTTGTAGTTTATTTTGTACAAAAATGATGAGTATTTACACACTCATCATATTGCAAAAACTGTTTATTGAGCAGTACACGATTGTTTTTCAAATATCTTTTCATTAATCAGTGAATCTCAAATTTGCTGGTTCACTCACTCCGTGTTGTCTTCTTTGAGATGTTCTGGTTTGAGAACGGCTAGAGCATTTGCGAAACCATGTCAAGGAGATTTTTCGGAATTATACCTGATCACAGGCAGTACTTGTACTGATCAACGGGGAACCGTGGGCCGTGTACCTCAATTCAATGAAAGTGATCAAAGATACTTTCGTGCGCTTTATAGCTAACTGTTTTATGCAGAATGCGCCGGCGTTTGTAAAATGTCGAATGGAGAGGTCAATCCATAGCCGCATGCTCACACAACACATTCATTTCTAAAGAAATCATGATAAGTGCATCAACGACTCTGATATTTTTCACTCCATGCTACGCTGCCGCAAATATCATGAATCAACTAAAGCTTCCGCTACTCACGATGATAAGATTTCATGATCCGTATGTGAGCATGTCGGGTCCAAATGTCACAACATCACATCGTCAACAACACAAGAAAGGAAGAGTCAGATTTATGGTAGCCGATGATCTCAAAGCTGGCTCAAAACTCATTATCACGTGGACCGGTTAAAGACCTCCACTTGAACTAACCAAACATGCAAAACATAAAGAATCAAAGACTACGGACTACTGAGCAAAGAACTTTAACAAGAATCCAAGAACATTATTAATGTAATATCTGTGTGTATTCAATGTATTTTGAGGTGACCTCCCTTAGGGGGATATTGTTAGGATTTAGTAAATCCAGTCGTTAAATTGTCGGTCACCTCAAGTATATGTAATCTTTAGAAAGCTCGTAGTCGTAGTTATTTAATGTTAGGTAGTATTTAGTTTAGTAATACCGTGGAGAGACTGGACGGTCTTTACCCATCAGTATGCCGATCCACTGTAGGTGGCGTTTATGTAAGATACTATAAATACCCTCTACCTCCCAAGGTAGAGGGTTGGAGCTCATAATAATACTTTTACTTTCTCTCACTAAGTTCCCTAAACCTCTAAACTTTCTCTCTCTAAAACCTTATAGTGTACGCCTACTTAGAACCATGGTTTGATGTGTTTGTGAAATCCAATATGTTACACATAAAAAGAAAACAGAAAACATCATACTACAACTACCAACAGCTTCACAACCTAACCCCCAACTACCACCTAAGGCTTCTTAGGAAAGGCCCACTCAGGCATCACTTTGGGCGCCCTTCGACCTTCAATCACCCTCTACACTTTGGGGCATCCTAGCCCAATCACCTTTCCTCTGACAGGTGGTGAGGATGATGAAGGACCCTCTGGTGGTGGTGCTGTCAACAATGGTAAAGAAGGTAGTGCTTGTAGCTCTTCTGGTGGAAGCACTTTTGCAAGGGGAGGAACCACAAGGACTCTTGCAGATGCTTCATCATCTGTATCTTCATAGGGAGACATATAGGAACTTATGTCTGAGCTGTCTTCTTTGATGATAGCATCCTGAGGCATTGGTTGAAGAGATGAAGGACCAGCAGCGGAAGGGTTTGAGAGAGCACCTGAATGAGTTCTCTTTCTAGAAGCAACCTCTTAGAACTCCTCTTTCTCAACTCTCCTTGGATTATTCAGAACAAAATCATCCTAAGCACTATCAGAAAAGGAGCTGTCTGATGAGAGATTGATAGGGTTTGAATGACTCATGGTGATTTTTAGAGAAAAGTAAGTTTTTTTTAGAGATAAACTTTTTGGGGTATGTGTGATATGAGTGGTTTGTGAGTTATAGGTTCTTAAATAAAAGTTAAGTTGGATTCAATAAGTTAATGAGGGGAAGGTATAAGTTGTTGAGGAGTAAATGAAGTCTTTGACTTTGGTGGCCGGATTAACGACTTGGAGTTGACATGTTGATTTGGGTGGTTTAGCATCTTGGTCTAACAATTGCCGCAAAATTTTGAATCTACTTCTAGTTATTTTCTAACCACTGCTAACCTTAACAATGATTTCAGTTTTTGGTTTATGTTTGTGATATCACGTGTATGAAGGATTATTTGTATACATTGGAGCTGTTGCTGTTTAGTGCTTGTATTTTTGGTTGTCCACTAACTTTTATGCAGAGATTAAGCCTAACAGTGGAAACTAAAATGCAAACAGTGGTAAAAGTTACTCTCATAGTGGAAAAAGTAAAACAGAGAAATTCCATTGCATAAGAAAAGGATCATTACATCAAACAGAGAGTGCTTATAACCACCATCAAAACACAAAAGATAAAAACCTAACACAACCTACATCATCACATCCTACACTAGCTACTCCATTGGCTTCTTGCCCTTGCCTTCATAGTCATGCTTGTTCTTCTGTGCTCTCTTCCTTTTGTTTTCAAAGGTTGATTGCATTCTTGGACAAGCAAGACCAAGAGCTTGTGGAGGAGGCCTTGGTAGTCTTGCAGGCTTCTCTGGTATGGAAATCTGCTTCATGTTGGATAGAGCTCCCAATGCTTTTGTCGAGCCTTGGAAACTCCTTGGACAAGGAGTAGGTCTTATCATCATCATCATCTGATGAACTAGAGTAGAACTCAAGAGAAGGTGCAGGTTTTGGCAACAGTGCGGGATTGGTACCGCTTTGTTGGCTTCTTGGGAGAAGAGCTTGTAGCACGTGGTGGAAAGTAACATGCACCGATGCCTCTGAAGATGACTCAGCCATCACAACTGTATGTAATCAGAAGAGATGTCAATGGTATTGGAAGGATTGCTCATGGTGATGTTTACGGATTTTGTGAGTTAGAATGTGTTTTTGATAAAGACTATGATGTGCCGAGCCCCTTTATATAGGCAAAGTCGATCATAAGGGTTCATTAAAGGATATATTTATTTTTCCCTATTTTGGTAGGTTGAAAAGTACATATAGATATTATCAGGTTGGCTTTGGGAAGATATTTTTAGATAGTGGCTTAGTTAAAAGTAACTTTGGTTAAAACAAGTTGGTTATGCATATTCTTTGTATTATCCTAACACTTGCAGGTACATAACCAATCTCTGCTGGGAGTTGATCATAAAAGGTGTGTAACTGAGACACACAACAAATGGTTATTGATTCACCATGTCTAATACTCATAAGAATCAACTAGTCAGAAGCAAACGACTCTTGGTAAAGACTTAACAAATCCGTTTATGGTTGATAGTTTACCAAAAACTATATGGTTATCAACTCACCATATTCTTTATGATTAAGAGTTGGCTAGTCCATAGAAAACGGCTCATGGTAAAGACATATCAAATCCGTTGATAGTTGATAGTTTGCTAAAAACTATGATAAGAAGCGATCCAATTTTTCATACATTTTACTTACCAACTTTGCTCTTGAAAAGTTTGTGAAAAATTACCACTTCTAGTTCACAGTTTCCACGGCGGTGTTATTTTTACCACTTGTTGATCTAGCCGTTACAACCTGTCGTATGTCAAGTAACAATTTTTACTAGCCGTTGAGTAAGCGCTTTCCATATTTATAGGGTAAAAGTTTTAGAAGGTTATCTATTTTCCAAATTGCAATTTATCCTCTTAAGATAAATCTTTTCCTTAGATAATATTTCTTGTGGAAAACTCTAAAACCCTAACAGTATATATCTTTTCTCTCAATTGGCGAGTTCTTCATACAATTCATACTGACACAACATATTTTTCATTAAAAGATACTATGGCACCTATCACTTTTGCAGATGAGCACAACCAAGTGGCCTATTTGGAAAAGTCAAACGACAAGAGTGGCCCTGTTTTTCATCAGATTGTGGACTTTCTAAACACTACTCATGTGAGGTATACTTTACTTCTCAATCCCACAATCTATGTCTCTCAAATCAAATAGTTTTGGACCTCTGTTTAGTCCATCACTATTGAAGATGGAGACACACATGAAACTGTGGATGCTCTTAGAGCCACAGTGGATGGGTTAACTATTGTTGTTACTGAGTCACCCTTGAGGAGAATTCTCCAATTAGATGATCTCAATGGTATCATCACATTACCCATGCCAGAAATTCATGAACATCTTTCATCCATGGGGTATGATACCACTGACAAAAAGGCTACTTTCAAAAAGAGTGGTTTCTGTCCTCATTGGAGATTTTAATACATACTCTTTTACATTGCCTAAGTCCTAAGAAAACTTCTTATGAACAATTCAGTTCAACAATGGCTTACCCTTTGGTTTGTCTAGCCACTGATAGGATTTTTAATTGGTCTAAATATATTTTTACAAGTATGCAAGGCAATGTAAAGAGTTCAACAAAAATTTTGATGTATCCAAGGTTTGTGCAAGCAGTGTTAAATGATTTTCAACTGCAACCCCATACAAGAGTTTATAAAATCTGTTGCCTTAAGCCCAAAGTTTTTCAAAACATGGATAAGGATGGTAATAGGGTTGTTAAACCTCTTTTTCCTCAAATGCTTGCAAAGATATCACAGGTACAGGTGAAGATGCAACAATCCCAGTTGTATCCCAAAACACACCCATAATCACAGTTCCAAACTTCAACTATACTCCACCAGTTTCTCACACTTATGAGAGGAGGAAAAAACAGCCAAATCCTCCCATTACAACACAGCATGTCCCTGATCCTTTTGGTTTAGAAACAAGCAGTGGTGGTTATGGGCTTCAACCTAGTCCAACTAGGGAGGAATCTGAGCCAATGCCCTATGATTCACCTCTCCCAACAGTCAACCATTGGAAGTGTTGAGGCGATGGGCAACAATGAAATTGATGGAACTTTGTACCAAAATAACTAAGAAGGTTGAATCTCTAGAGAAAGACTTGGCACTAGTAAAGGAGCAACATGCCAAGGATGTTACACAAATGAAGGAAGAGATTTAGACTTTGAAGAAAGAGTTGCAGGGGTTGAAAAAGAAAAAGAGACCTGCTAAGATTGTGATATCATCTCCATCCTCACCTCATGATGGTGTCTCGGAGGGCTTCAGTGAAGATTTTGGGAATTCTCCCAAATAGGGGAGGAAAACAGATGCTGAAACCAAGGGGAGGAAAATAGACTTTGGAGATGAAGGTGATTTTTATTTTGGAGTTATTAAGGAAATTGATATTCAAGAAGAAGTTCCTCAACATCAACTAGAGCAAGAAATTTCCACTGCTACAACCACTGATACCATTCCCACTGCAAAGCAAGTTTCCACTGTTGGTCAAATTATTACCACTGCAGAGGAAGAAATCGAAAAGAAGAAGAAGGAGAAAGGTAAAGCAGTTGTGCAGAGTGAAGAGAAAAAAAGAAGGAAGGTTTCAAAGAAAGAACAATCTCAAATTGATTATGATGCTGAAGTTGCTAGAAAGATTGGAGAAGATGAAGTTGCAAACAAGAAAAGGCTAGATGAACAAGAGATTGCAGACTTCATGGAGGCTAAAAGGCTGGACAGAATGGAAACCACTGATCCAATAGATGTAAATACACTTTCCACTGTTTCACCTACAATTTTCGTAGAAAAGATTCCAGAGTTTTCTTATGTACCTACAGAACAAGAAATTGATTTCTTGATTGCTAATGATCCAGTAGTCAAGAAGAAGGCAATTGACCTTGTTGCAGATAAGTCTTTAACTGAAGAACAAAGAACTGCACAGTTGAAGGATTTCATACAAATGAAGAATAATCAAGCACTTCAAGATGCAATTGTTTCAGTCAGAAAGGGTCAAAAGAAACCAAGACAACCAACCAAGGCACAAGTTATCTCAAGGATAAAAGATTATTGTTGCAGTGTTGGTGGCTGGAAAAAGAATCAGTTCAAAGCGATGACTGATGATAAGGTTGAAGGTATCTACTACAGAATTAAAAGGCAAGATCAAGAATTTATTCCTATGAACTCTGAAGAAGAAGAAGAAAGAAGATATCCTAATCTGAAAAGAAAAACCAAATATAGTGAACCTCAGATACTAAAGAAAACAAGATTTGCTGAAGAACAAGAAGTTCAATCTGAGAAATTCACTGAAGAACAGCTGACTGGTATGATTGTGATCGAAGAAGAAGAGTTTTATCCTGACCCACTTCAAGTCATACATCCTATTGTTGATTGGGAAGTGTACACTGCTAGCAATTTTGCTCCAACATGGAAGATTACAAGGCTAGGTGGTGAAACTTCATCATTTATTCAATTTGAAGAACTTACCAAAGCATGTGACAGACATGACCTGGATATATTGTGGAGATTAGTTCAAGAAAGGTTTGATGCTGACAAGCTTAAAGATATGAAGGAAATGCAGTTATGGATTGATCTAAGAAGGCTATATGAACCAGATGTTAATGATTGTTTTTGGAAGTTTGAAGCTCAATGTGTTGGTACTACATGGACTTACTATGATTCATGTGAAGTTCATCATGTTTCTACAAATACTGGAGTGGATGCATTTATGTTTGCTAAGAAAGAATACCCACTCAAAGCTTGAACTCTCACTGTGATGTTGTCTACAACATTAAGGGTTCATGAAGATACTGAGAAGGTCAGAGCTTTGTTACATAGGCTTCAAGATCAATGTTCAAGAGCTATTCAAGATTTAAAAAGAAAGTAAAGTGTTTGGAAGAATTCCCAAATCCTTGCATATGATGAAGATTGAAGAAACTTATTGATTTTTGAGAGAAATCGTAAGTTTAGGGGAGGATTGTTGGGAATAAAGCTATGATTACCAGCGATAAGCTTGTGGAAGGCAACTGCGAAGAATGCATTAGCGAAACACATTACCACTTGCTAGTACATATATTACCATGCTATTAGGATAATTGTTATGTATCCGTGTATTGATAAGTATAGAAAAGATCTTGTGTATATCCTATATAGTTATCATTATACTTATCTTGTAAAGGACTCCTTGTGCTATAAAAGGAGATCATAGGTCATTGTTTAAGGATAAAGAACTCATGTATGCTTAAGGTGTAACCCTAGTGATAAGCAAGATCACTCGTATTATTCTTAATAATATTGGAGCTTTGTGTTATACTGTTCTTACTTACATTACATCATATAATACATCTTCTAAGTATTACTAAGTATATTCCGCGTACTTATTAATATAATTCAAAGTATCACTAACATAAGGTGTGTGTTTAGATCCATCATATTTGGTCAATGGGTCAAATACTTAAGTTTCTACCTATTTATATTACTCATTATAATACATACTAGTTATATATATATTTACCCAATATGTAAACACTAGTTGTTATACATAAACTATTTAACTAAACATGTTTAATTGTTTGTTGGGGGTTTGATCATAACGCAACATAACAAACATGTGCGAACCTGTGTTGTAGCATACAAGGACTTGAGTCGTCGAGAGGTGTTGAGAGTATGTTGAGACAAAATCTAATTTACAAGTAACTTATACATTTTACGTTATGTATTACAAGTTACATGTTTGTCATCAACAAAACAAATGAGAATGTATAGATTAAATATCGTAATATTTGCACTAACAATCTCCCCTTTTGATGATGACAAAATATATGTAAACGTTATTAGATAGGTAAAATGTCGGGTTACTTGTGTCCATTCCTATACATTACCTCTCTCGTTTACACTCTTCTCCCTCTTTTGTGAAACAAAAGGGTGTGTCCTTGGAGTTTAAACTTAATTTCTTCCAAGAATGGCGAGTTTGCATCATCCCTAGTGAAGTTAAAATAAAAACACCTTATTGCTCTAATTGGCATAGCACGCCAATACCTCCAACACGAAACACTAAAGACGAAGCTTAGCAACTCATGACCTTGAGCTTGCACGTCTTCAATAGGTGGTGATCTCGCCTTTAAGAGGAACCTAAAGAATCACACAAAGAAAAAAATAGAAAGATCCTTTGAATTATAACCATTATTTCCAACGGCTCAATGGATCAAATTTTTGAGGCTTAACCTACATCAAGGTTAGTGTTAAGAAAAAAAAGAAAAATATATGATGAGAAAGAAATCTCCCTTTTGTTGAAACATAAAGGAATTTTGAAGAATGAATGTGTGCATGCTCCCCCTTGATGGTTGCTCCCCCTTGTTAAAGGCGTCAAGTATTTTAGGAAGGCTAAGATGAAATTATTGCAAAATTTGCAATGTTTTTGGTTTGACGAAAAACTCCCCTTTATTGAGAGCGTCAAGTTCTCCTAGTGTGTTTTGAAAATCTACAAAACAAAAAGTTAGTGCAAAATTATATTCGTCCTTGGGCGAGTAAGTCATATGATGCACTTTATAAATGCTCGACTAAGCTCCCTAGCTCGAGTTCGTCAAGAAGAACCTACAAAAAAATAAGCCTCGTCCGAAGACAAGTGTGCCATATACAAACCCATGTATATGAGTGAACCTACAAAAAAAATAGTGTAAAATTTCGTCCATAAATAGACGAGAATCTCGTACACATCAAAGTGTATATATATGAACCTACAAAGAAATGATTAGTGTCAAAAAGATAATAATCCTACTACTTGCATCATCATGGATGGTTTAGAGGTTGTAAGGTTTGTTCAAGGTAAGAAAAAAAATGTACTTAGGGATGAGACACATTTCATTACGAAATTCACTTGGCTTTTGACAACATAGATGTTTGTGGAGGATGGTTGAGCGACCATGAATTGTAGTGGTAGTGAGACACTTGTAGGATGTGGTTGACACAAGTAGATTGTGGTTTAAGGTTGTGGTTGACACAAGTAGGATGTGGTAGAACATGAGACATACTTCATCACGTAGTTCATGAACTAGACCTTGGACACGGTGATAATGATATAAATCATCATTATGACTTAGAGGTATGGAAGTTGTGGTAGAGGTGATGAGAGGTCAAGTTTTACTAGGTAATAAAGAGACTCAAGATTAGCAAGGGATGATGATGAAAGGTATCAAGGTGAATCTTTGACTTGGTTGATGACTCAATAGAGGTGGTAGACATGATGACTTTGTGAGTAGTGATAAAAGTGGAGTAAGATGGTTAGGATGATGCAAGATTATGAATAAAAAAATGTGCGAATGAGCACGACTTGACTTGATGATGAAATCGACCATTGTTATCCTACAAGAATCCAAAAGGGTTAGTACAAAAGGAAAACATTTATACAAATGGATAAATTGTTCACATAAAATCATGAAACGAAAAGAAAGAACACGTAAAGAATCATATAAATGCAACTCATTTATAAACATATAAGAAAATGATAATCCTAAGTGTTGAACAAGTGCTTGTGTGAAAAAAAATTTGAGATGATTATCTAAAGAGATAATGTACCTACTGTTCCACGGTTCCACAGGTTCCCTCATTAGAAGGATCCGGCTAGCTTAAGTCTAGGGATCCGGCTAACAGATGAGGTAAAAAAGAGGTGATTGGGTTCTAGCAAGGTCTAGCACCTACATATCCTAAGTTACTCAGTCTATTAAGTGTCTTACATGAAGATGGACTTAAATGATCAAGAGAAAATGATTGATGGTAGCTAATGATTGCCTTTTATGGAAAGAGATGGGGCTTTATGAGCACCAGTGGATGATCAAAGATGACACTAAGAAATTTGAGAGTGTCAAGTGGTGTTAAATGATCCTAGAGATCAGATGATGACTTAAGAGAGATTTGGAAAATGCCTTAAAAATCATAAGAAATTAAAAACTAGTTTTTGGCCTATTTTGAGGTAAGGATGAATAAAATCAATTTGCTAAAATTGAGAGAAATATCAAACTAGGTGTTTTGAGATGAGAGGAAGAATGTGTGAACATTGGAGCGGAAATATGGTGAGTTTTGAAGTAATAATAAATCAAAAAATACTTCGAATGTGATCCTAATTCATCCATGAGTGAATGTGAGATCAACTGAGCCTAATGAAAGTTTAAGTGATCCTAATGTAGCATGTTTAACTAGTCCAATAAGGTCTAGAATGTTGGATTGATCCAAGGAGGCTAAAAAGGAACTTTTGTCCACCCGGATCCCACGGATCCTTCACTTGTGGGATCCTTCTAGTTACATCTAAGGGATCCGTCAGAGGCAATTTTCTTATGAGAATAGTTGCAGATTTTGCTCTATGTTTCTAATTATGAAACAAATTATTTCTACAGCAAGCATACATGTATACACATTAAGCAAAGGAAGGAGAGCATGTAGAGATCACATATAGGCAATCAAATGAGATCGAGCTCATAAATAACACAAAGGTTTAGCAAACTTAACAAGCACTATTCAAGAAGCCCAAAACAGATTTATGGTCTAGATTAGTAAATCATTTACACTAACAATGACATGCAAGGTATGTGTCTAGAAAGAAAAGAGCACATGATGGTGTTCAAGACAAAAGAGTTGTGAGGTGCTAGTTTAGGACAATCTAGTCATTACGGATGGTGATTAGCATACAATGAGCTTCTTCCATGAAGTCATGTAGCTCTTCTCGATCAACGAAAGATAATCGCTTGATGAGGCAAGTGGTTGTCATTAACTAAAAGAAAAATTAATTTTACAACTTGTTTGATTAGTAATCCTAAGACAATGCAAAGTATTTCCATTGTAAACTTACTTTAGGAAAACATAGGAGTATAAATTTCTCAAGTGCGAGAATGAATATGAGACTATTACTAGTGGTACTCAATTACGGCTAAACACGACCATTTTTACGGGCGATTCCACATACCCAACTTCTATCAAGGAAGCAATTCAACCGTTAGGTCAAATTGAGTTTCTAGTGCAATAAGTTCTCCAGTATTCATTCTTAAGTTAGGAAAATTTATATTCCTACAATGGCATATCGAAGAGTAACAATGATGATACTTTGCTTCATTTTTATTAATATTATACTTGAAACAACTAAGGTGATGAAGGTGTCAAAAGATTAAAAGTTGTCCATATGGTGAACAAAAAAATGGTTGGATGAGCTAGTTCAACATATGTTGTTGGAAAGCTCGAGTTTGGACTTTCGGATATGAACAATTATATTTTCATTGCAAAATAATTTACTTGAGTATATCGGATGAAATAATCAAATTGTCAATCCTACTATGATGCTTGGAGATCGATCATGAAAAGGAAAACGGGAGAGTACATCATCAACACAAGTGTAGGTTATGATCCGATGTACATTCTTGTTGTTTTTAGAAAACGATACAAGAAAATATGAAATCAAGAAATCATATAAGCACATAAAACATTTATGTTGCACACATGACAAACTCAATCAAAGAGCCATTTAGTGTGTTATATGTTTTAAACATTTTTCAACTTATAAAACTAACATTTTCGACACAACTAGATGTTATCCCAAACACTCCTTCAAGTAGCACATTGATTAGTAGAAAATTACTAAATCGACAAGCAAGAGAATGAATAGCAAGGTAAGGAAACCATATATGTTATTCAATCAAACAAACACAAAAGCTATTTGAGATAAGCAAATAATCAAGTAATGCAAGGAAGACAATTTATCATTTAGCATAGCATACGAAAGTTCTTTTCATCGCTTTGTGTTAAATACAAACATGTATACCAAGATTGATTAGTTTCTTTTATAAACATGATCAAAACCTTAATTTCAAAAGAGGACACGTTGTTATTCAAAGATGAAGACACCCGTCTCCAATTAGATCAAAAGTTTGTGCAAAAGTTATGACAAAAAAAATGACTTTCTATTATAAATCAAAGATTTTGTAAATTTTTGTTTTGAATCAGTTTATGAAATCATTTTTAAATGAAAGTAGACTCAAATACCTTTAAAACAATAGGTGGTACGACTTCTAACGACTTACGGTTAATTAGTTATGAATTTTTGAAATTCAGACAAAAACTGTCTTTTGTACCACGGATCCCTTGCTTGCGGGATCCATCCAGTGTAAACTGAGGGATCCGCGGATCTGACACAGAATTACAAAAATGCATGTTTTGACCCGACAAAAAGGTTTAACATTTGTAGACTTTTTAGTGAAGTTATATTATCCATTTTTACCTTTATTCAAGCTTGATTAACAAGATATCTAACAACAAAACTTCAAAGACAAAAATCAACAAAACACTTTTCATATTATGCTTGACTTCACCAAAAATTTTAAAAAAGGACCTTACTCATTTTGAAAACCATTTGTTTTAAAAACTAGAGCCAACCCGCTCTGATACCAATTGTGAAAACGTAGAGGAGGGGGGGGTGAATACGTTTCTGTTTCAAAGTTAAAACTTTTGTATCAAATATAGTATAAACCATTGCATTTGCTAATCTCGACGCGGGGATGCATTTAACGCATTACGGCATGTAAGGCCAACCCCTTAATATCACATAAGATTCCGCAAGATTAATGATTCATTATAAATCAAGTTTCACCATTATTAGTCCGATTGCTTTTTCTTGATCAAGCGTGTCATAATATGTAAAGTGTTAAATATAGTTTATGACTATATGAAAGACCAAGTATGCATCACAAACATAAACATCAACCACATAGACAATCAACAATATAAAGCAAGAATATAAGTAAAGCGATAAGTAAAAGGATATACAAACCAACACGAGGATTTATAGTGGTTCGGTCACGAATCTCCTCTTCGCCCTACTCCAATCCCTGAGTATCCAACTCGAGAGTTACTTCACAAGATCAACAAACTCCATTCTTGTGAAGAAAACCTTACACTGTAAACACACTTTATCCGGTACTAAGCTAAACAGGAGTTATTCCATGAGGTAGAACCAAACCTATCACAACCCGCCACACTTTATCTAGTACAAAAGGGCGGATACGGAGTCCTTCCACGGTAGAACCAAAAACCTATCACAACGTCGCCTACACTTTATCCAGTACAAGGCTAGATAATGGGTTCCATTACAAAGGAGGAACCATTACCCGACCAACATGACACATCTATGACACCCGTTATGTTTTGTGGCCCAACATAACAAACCTTATGTTTTATGTCACAAACACATAAACCATCTAGTCTAGTCATAGATACAAGAATATGATACTAGACAATATCCAAGACAATGTGTCTAATGGATATGAAATCCTAAACTAAACATCAAGAACACAAAGCATGATGTAGTTAGTCTTCTATGAATGAAGATGACAAGTTTCCAAAGCTTATTGTAGAAGATCTTCATGTGCTTGTATGCTTGTGATGGGTGATCACTTCAGTAGGTAAGGATGCAAGATCTCTAAGCTTGCTTTGGAGGATCACTTCGTGAGTATGCTTACAACAAATGAAAGTTAGAAGCATTATGATCATATGAGATGAGGGTGGTTTACATGTTTCCTAATGATCTAAATATCCTAGATATGGTGGAGAGAAACTATGTGTGAAGGTGTGAAGAAATGGTAAGAAGTGGCTTGCTATTTATAGGCAAAAAGGCCAAACCATGTTTCTGTCCCAAGGATCCCTCCTGGAGGGGATCCAGCCCTTGTAATTCCAGGGATCCGTGGGACATTTGAGGGATCCGTGGGACGCTCCCTTTTGCCCATGGGTTTTAGGTCATGGGTTATGGGTTATGGGTCATGGGTATCAAGTAGATTCAATGTATCTAAAAGATGCAATGCATCTAGTCTATGGTTCATGGATTAAAACCATAGGTCATGGATTTTGGGTTTTACCCAACTACATTCAATGTATTTGGTCAATGGGTCAAATACTTAAGTTTCTACCCATTTATATTACCCATTATAATACATACTAGTTATGTATATATTTACCCAATATGTAAACACTAGTTGTTATACATAAACTATTTAACTAAACATGTTTATTGGTTTGTTAGGGGTTACGATCATAACGAACATAACAAACATGTACGAACCTGTGTTGTAGCATACAAGGACTTGAGTTGTCGAGAGGTGTTGAGAGTATGTTGAGACAAAATCTAATTTACAAGTAACTTATACATTTTACGTTATGTATTACAAGTTACATGTTTGTCATCAACAAAACAAATGAGAATGTATAGATTAAATATCGTAATATTTGCACTAACAACTTTAATTCCAGAAGATTTTGTTATGAATGAAGAATTAGGTCTCAACCAGGAAATTGATTCTGATGACGAAGACATCTCAAACTTTCATATTCCAAAGGTGAGCCTGGATAAAGATTGGTGGAAGTCATTCGCAGGGGAAGACATAACTGAAACACCAGATTCTGCTTGGTCTGTCCCTACAGGTGATATAATGAAGGAGTGGTGGAGGCCTGAAAGTACCAAAGATAGACCGGAAACTTTAGAACCATCCTGATCCATCCCTTCATTGGACGTGCAGATTCCTAATCATAACTGGGCAGATGTTATTGCTGCAAGCCATGTGTCTCCACCGGAGAATTCACCACTGACTAAAACCGGTGACATGGGAACATTCATAAACTGGTACTGCAAGCAGCAAGGACTCACTGCACTAACACCAAAACACTTGGAGGGTCCTGCATATGAACTTATTAAGGATTTTCACCCAGATGTGATTCATCTACAATACCAAATGGAGGAATGTCACAAGTTACTGACTAATCAGGTGGACGATGATATTCACAGATTCAACGTCAGCAAGCCTCTTCTATTGGGTGGTCCACCAGGTCAAGTCACCATTCAATCCGACTTCTTATTTAACAAAGATATGGAATATATATGGTTCGGCAATAAGGAAAGCAGACCTGCATTATCAGTCACGAAGATGAAAGCTGCATACTACCTTGATGCTGGGTTAGAACAACTGGTTCCCGATCAGATGTGGGTCGAAGAGGAATGTAAGTACGCCATTGCTGCTTCATATGAGATCTTTCACTGGTGGTTTAACATACAATGATTCTACATTGAAAGACATGGAGTTGAAGGCAATAGAAGGTAGGGGTGTTCACGGGGCGGTTCGGTTCGGTTAGTTGAAAGATTTTAACTATCCATCGCGGGGCGGGTAATTCATTTTACTACCCTTAATCGAACAATACTAGGAGGGTAACCAGACATGTGGGTAACCAAAATGAGCTGTTACCCGCGGTTCGGGTCACGGTTAACCATTGTAGACATTTGATCGAGTTTAACCGCATGAATAATAACATGATCTAGAACGTAAATTGTCATTTTAGTAACATTCAAAGAAGTTGAATATATGTAAGTCATATTAAAATTATTTCGTCACAATAATTCCATTCAAATAAACATACCAAACAGATTAATAAAAAGTACTTATCTGACAATTATAAGTTACGATCAAATTAATCAATTTTCATACATAGATGTTTAGTAAATATTTACACCAAAAGCAAAAAAATTGTTATACAATAAAAATAGTGCAATAGATGTTTAGTCAATACTTGTACAACAAAACCATTTATGTATATTATATACGGTTCGGTTCGGTTGACCACGGATATCTAAAAATAAAAACCGAAACCGAACCATGATAAGCGGGTTTTTTCGGTTTTGTTTTTTTTTGGTTTCGGTTTCGGATTGAGCGGTTCGGCTCGATTTGTCGGTTTATCGGTTTATTTGAACACCCCTAATAGAAGGGCTGTTCGAACTCACATGCATATCTTAAGTGTTGCAGTGTAGAGATCTTTCCCATGTATGGGTATGATTACTTGAAGAAGATAGTCCTTCATAGAACAGATCTGAAAGAACACATCATTGTAGAAAATGACTTCAAGAATTTTTATCCTAATGACTTTAAGGATCTGTACTTGTTAAATCTTCAAGGTCATCTGAACCATCTACCGCCATGTGAAAAGAAAGCTCTCACTCCTGCTGTCAACTTATGGATTAGAGGCTTAGTTATCAGACATCAAGTAGGAGACTTTCAGCTTGGAATTGAGAGCTATCAGAATCAGCTCAACCTTACAAAGCCTCGTTGGGAAGCTAAAGGGTTCGAGTTCAAACATGACTACTCACTCATCGAGTCTCCAAGAGCTGTCACTTTTAGGATCAAATATGCGCTTCAGATGATTATGCGGTTTAATGAGTTACACAAGTTCAGCGATGGTACTCTACATCAGATTGATGAAGCTTTGGACTACCGGGTGAAAGAGTTCAAGATCAACAGGATGAATATGGGGTTGAATACTAGGTTTTGGACCAGGAAAGACGTGGAAATGAGCGAAGCATTCATGTTTGCTATTCAAAAGAGGCTCAAGACAAGGAGGATCTTCCGCAACCTGGAAAGCTTTGTAGGTGGAAGAGTTCGAGAAGGTGATTACAGACTTTTGCAAAGAACCGAATGATCATGTTATCTCTATAATATTTAGAACTCTTGTGTGGTGTGGTTGTTGTAATATGTTAATAAAACTTGGTAATATGTAAGTAGTGATATGAATGTGAATAACAACCTCCCTCACTAATTGAGGGGGAGCACTGTAACACCCCAATTTAAGTGATTGAATTCAATGGGTGTTACTTCATGGCTGTCATAACAATAGAAAACGTACTCTAATGGAGTCGTTTTAAAAGATTTATCATTCGATTTATATAAATATCAGAGTTTAAAAAAATGAGGTCCCAGATGGTTCCATGTTTACAAAATACATTAAATTGATTTTTGAATGATAATAAAATTTATAGCCTTCTTGATCTAGTCCTTGCTCTTAGTGCCGACTTCGACATTACGGACTGAAATACATGCTTAAAATTGTCAACACAAAGGTTGAGTGAATTCATAGAGTTTAGGAAATGGGTTGAAAACATAAGGTTTGTGTGGGTTACGTTGTTATACACCCATAATGTTGAAAACAAAAGCAGATATTATTGCACTAAGCTCATGATACCGAAACGTTAACAGCTGTCATATAATAGTAACCGATGCCCTAATAGGTAATTTTCCATTAAACATATGGATCTTCAAATAGAGTGCATTTGTTTACCGAACCTGGTAACACAAACGGGATTTGTCATTACCGATAATGGTGAGCGTACGCTACACTCTTCTAATTGTCAAACATATCACATCATTATCTGAACCCTATTGAAATTAAGTATGTAAACCTTCACAGTATCACGTTTCTTTGAAACACTAGTAGACATCAACACTATACGATATAACCTTCATCCCAAAACCACCTAAGACATGATCAACTTTGGAAATGGTTTGGATAACCACTTGCCACTAGCAAGACTTTCCTACAACATCGGTACAAACCATTTCACATCAACAATATCTTACACCTTTGATTAACAACAACTACCCTAACAACAACAAAACTATTCCATTTTGAGGCACTATATCGACAAAAGTGTTAGTTAACCATTTGCTGAACTAAGGTGTTTAGAGATCACCAACGAAACAACTAAGGAAACCATACAAATACAAATTAGGCTCCATACCGTACACTATCACCAAAAACTCCATGTTAGAAATTAAGGTTTTATTTATAGCCTCGATACAATAAGATATGATTCGTTTTGAGAATCGGGAAAAGCCAAACTTTAGGTATATTGGACTCTATAAGATTTTAACAAAACCCTTTAGGTTATCAACTTAAGCCACATGGTACATAATACATTCTATGACTAGAAACTTGAGAACACAAAGATTAGAATTTGGCGTATACACCCTCATTTTCCTAGACACTTCAACATCGGATAACACACATTGAATTCCGGGACGGAATTCCCATTAAGGTGGTGAGACTGTAACAACCCGCATTTTTTGAGTTACTTTTCATATTTTTAAAAAGTTACTATTCACTTTTACTATTCACTTTCACTATTCATCCCGTAAAATTTTTAATCCACATTCTCGTAAGAAAAATTATTTTAGTAATAACACGAGAGTTCGACTATCGTTAGATCATTTTCACAAAAGTTATTGAGTAAACATGGTTTTAAAGTTTTAGTTTTAGGCGGTCCACCGTTTAAACCTCCACGCATAACGAAAATCAACTCGACAATTTTCCTCGCATCAGATAAATTTTTAGATCACTCATGATTAATTTGAGAATTTTTAAGATTTATTATTTTTAATATTACCAAATAAGCCCAGAACAAAACTAAACTTACGTTTTAAACAATTCTACTTACATCCCGACTTAACGATTCTGCCTTTGTGTTTCTAATATGTTTTTGACACTTTTACATTTTTTGGAAAAGTCAAACATAATTCCCTCCTCCTTTGACCATAAAGGAATTAACCTTGTACGTTCTACATTTCTGCTTAAATCGCGTAACTCTTAAACTTCACGAATAAGCGTAAAGTTATCCGCATATAATGAAAACCACATTTTAACATCTCATATCACTTTTAGACTAATTTTAGTCCACTCTAAATAAATTCACGGTCATTTCCCTGAAATTTCGTTCTTTTCTGATAAAGCTGCAATGCGTTTTTGACCGTATTTCCGACTTTAAGCAGCGTTTTTGCACCCAATGAGACTTATCACCCATTTTATATTTTTAGATGGAGTATAATGATGAGTTTCATCATTTCTACAAGTTTCATATTTTACTATACCGGTTTTACGTTTTATGGCCGGTTGGCATTTACGGAACCAAAACTCACTTCGTAACCAAGATAATACCAAAACTAACCACCTAAGTCATCTTATCTTCACTTGGCCGACCTAAGGGGGGGGAGTCATCATTTTGGTGTCAAAATCCTAACCATGCTTCCTTTAGATCATTACAAGTGTCCTAACTTAACCATGGTTAATATTTAACCCAATATATGGTTAACCAAACTTACTCTCCTATAAATAGCAAGTGATATGCATCCTAAGAACCCTCATAATCTGTTTTGGGTTGTTCATATCACAAATCCACCATCTCTTCCATCATTTGATCTATAAACTCCAAGTTTATGCAAGGAAGTTCCAAAGATCAAGCTTCTACATCAAATCTCTAGCAAGTTTAAGTGATCTTCTTGAGTTTAAATCCACTCAAGTCACTTAGTACTTCATCACCAACTCTTCAAGTTTGCAAGGGTGCCAAGGTGTGGAAAGCTAGCTCAATCCGAAGTCTTTCGCGATCAATCAAAGTCATATCCTTACTAAGTTACTCCTTTCTTATTGAAAGCCAAAAAGTTGTAAGCAACTTATCACCACCATCATCTCATCTTTATTATTCATAATCTTAACCATTTCATGCTATATATATAGTTACTATGTTGATCCATGAGGTACATATACTCAATCACTTGTTTTAATTCACATATTGTCATAAAAGTAACAAACTAGTAAACTAGTCATATTCTACACGTGTGAGACCATTAAAATCAGTAACATATGGACTTTATAACTTACATAATATGGTAGACAAGATAAAAATGTAAACATATCAATTTGAATCACCCGAAACGGACAAACGAGTCAAAAGTTATAAGCATAAGAAGTTAGCGAAACCTAAACGCCAAAACTACCATGTATAAGCTGTCAAGGGTTCTGTCTTTTTAAAAGTGGCACTTCTGGTCCGAATCATCAAAAAGTTAAAACACGAAAGTTGTCCAGAACGACGTTTTCCTTCAATAGCAAAGAAGATCAAACCTTGAAAACACATAAATAGGCCAAAATATTTCAAAAACAGAAACTGCCATAAATATAGTCTCACAACTATACTTTTGTCACAACTAAAAGCAAACCAACAGGCCTAATGGCCATAAGCCAAGAACACGGCTACGGCTAAGGCCAAAGCTAAGTCCCAAGACCATGGTAGTCAAGACCAAAGTCACGGCAAGGCCATGGCTAAAGCCTTAAGGCTTGTTTACCCAAGACCGTTAACTAAGGTGATCATATTTATGAAAACGACGAGAACTTGTAAAAACTAGATACTTGTAAAAACATGATAAACTTATTTATATAACAATCTTCATTCAAAATCTATGTTTTATCTACTAAGTACTACAAAACTAGGGAGCTTCATGTGAGGGGTTTCATTTGAGTAAAACGTGTCGACGAGTTCTTTGGATTTCACGATTTAAAGTGTCCTAGCTCCTCGAACGTTTACTACATGACCTCTGAATTGTGATGGCCCGAACGGTAGTACGATATATATATAAACTAAACATGTTTTCACAACTAGACCATTTCTATAAACGACATACACAAAACCATGTACTACATCATGATCAACATAGAGACGTATATAGGATGGTTTATGTTTTCCTAAACATTATTCCAAACCTAAGTCGCAACATTCTATTTTAGGTTGCTCGTAGAAGTTCTCACGGCATATTCATCATTCTCATTTTACATTTGATATCATTTACTCTGAGGTGAGTTCATAGCCCCACTTTCTATTACTTAATTGTTTTACAAACCCTTGGGGAGATACATGCTTTATTTTAAATCGAACACATTGCTTTCAAATTATACTTGAATATATTAGTTGCACTAAGTACCACTATTGCCAATCTTAAGTCACTATTATCATGAACCATTAATCACTTGCGAGTGAACGCGAATAATGTGGATAGATCTATTGGGAATGACAAATCCCGTTTGTGTTACCGAGTCGGTAAAAAATGCACTCTATTTGAAGATCCATAGGTTTAATGGAAAATTACCTATTAGGGCATTGATTACTATTATATGACAGGTTGTTGCGTTTTCGGTATCATGAGCTTAGTGCAATAATATCTGTTTTGTTTTCAACATTATGGGTGTATAACAACGTAACCCACACAAACCGTATGTGTTCAACTGATTTCCTAAACTCTATGAATTCACTCAACCTTTGTGTTGACAGTTTTAGGCATGTATTTCAGGTCCGAGAATGTTCCGGAAGGCACGGAAGAGCAAGGACTAGATCAAGAAGGCTATAAATTTTATTATCATTAGAAAACCAATTTAATGTATTTTGTAAACATGGAACCATCACGGGACCTCATTTTTTAAACTCGATATTTATATAAATCGAATGATAAATCTTTTAAAACGACTCCATTAGAGTACGTTTTCTATTGTTATGACTGTTGTGCCATGAAGTAACACCCAGTTTGAATTCCGCTGCGTATCACGAAATTGGGGGTGTTACAAGCACAGTAATGTTCCTTAAATCAGAATACATTGAATCAGACCACATGTTTCCCCCAAATTTTCTAACTTATTTAAATCAATTGGGATCCAAAATCTCAAAAGATTTGAAATTTTTTATCGGGGGAGAGAATGTGATATAAATATGAAATCTGATAAAAATGTGATTGTTTAATACTCAACTAGGCACTCCTCCCATATGTGCTAAACTCTTTTGTATATCGATGAACATATTGAGGGGGATCAGTTATAAATCTTTTAAAACTATCAAGGTACAAAGTTTTTGAGGTTTCATCATAAGTACCTTGATTGATTTTCAAATTGTTTATCATGGCAATTGTGGAAGCATACCAAAGACCAACCATTTTATTTATTGCATTGGAGTCATAAGGATGGTAAGGTTAGGTATTCATTCCTAAGATCCCGCCAGAGCCGAAGGGATCTACCCAGGGACAATCCACTAGTTAGTGTAGAAGTCCTTAGGTATAATTAAAAAAGGAGAAAAGTGAGAATAAGGAAAGAGTGCCGACTGAGATGGAGATAGGACTGGAACAAACCCAACAAGGTTCTAGTGATGAAGTCTCAGTAAGCGTTGAAGGGGTTGAAGAATGAAAAAGAAATATAAAGAAAGGGTGAAAATAAATAGCCCTCCAAATTTTCAACCTTAGGGTAGAAACCGGGTTCAATTCATACGCTACTGGTTGTTACCAAGATAACGCCGGTGTTGAAGACAAGACGTCATGGACCCAGTGACGCACTGCACTAAACCTTCTAGCCACTCAAGTTCTCTTAAAAGGACTTGTTTCATTCTTATGGGGAACCGATGTAATCTATCAACTTTCTCTTAGAGATGGTTGATATTGAAGCAGAAGACCTCTCCCTAGTCTCCGCATTGGAAAACCAAAGTGCACTATTGAGTCTAGAGCCAAGAGATCATCAATAAGTCTCATTAGGACACACTTTCAATATGCTTGCTGTTTCATACACCGTGAAAAGCAGGAAAATATATATTAAGAGTCCTACGCATTATCTTTGTGGTATTGCCATAACATCCGAGTGATACGTAAGTATTTACAATGAAGATGGAAATCCTTCTAGAGCAAACATCAAACAAACTCTTGGTGGGTAACATGTGAGATCCTTCATGGATCAAACTTGTGACAACTGGAAAACAACAATGGGGTGATTCACTCTTGAATCAACCTTGTTCCAGTAAATGAATTGACGGATACTTTTGGAAAACCATTCAGTGTGCTCAACAATTGTGTTAATACAAATAAATCGTAAAAGCGTTTATTAATATTTAGCGATCTCTTTGTGTTTTGTTGATAACAAATATAAAGTTATCATAAGTAAAATTATAAGGATACATGTTATTTTTGTAAAGCATCTACATATATAGTAATATAATATTAATTGATGTAATGATTCATTTATTGTAATAGTTTATTAGGATGGATAAAAACCATAACCTATGACCCATACGCATGGAGCATATCCATAACCCATGGAGCTAACCCATAACCCATTGACTAGATGCATTGCATCTTCTAGATACATTGTATCTACTTGGATACCCATGGTCCAAAGTCTAGGACCCATGACCCATAACCCATGACCCATGACCCATGACCCTTAACCCATGGATAATGAGGAGCGTCTCATGGATCCCTCAATTTACACTAGACAGATCCCTCATGTAAGGGATCCGTGGGATCCATGCAACAGTAGCAAGAATTTGCCTATAAATAGAGAGCCATTTCTTCATTGTAACTCACCCCTCTTCTTACAAACTCTCTCATATATTCTTACATTCTCCTAATCTCAGATCTCTTGATCTAGATAGTAGTTCTTCTTTCTTTTGTTGTGATTCTCATATAGGTCCTTCTCTAAGGCAAGATCACGAGCTTCCACAAGTCATCCAAGCAAGGGGTCCTTGATTGATTTGTTCCTCCACAAGATTTCTGTAGAAAAGATCTTGTATTTCATATTTCACATATTTGTTATGTTATATTAGTGTTGGTTTGGTCTTCCGTGATAAGGACTCGGTATTTAACTTTGTATCGGAAAAATTGTAAGCGACGTTGTGAAGGCTTCTCCGCCGAGTTGAAGGAGTTTGTTGACATAGTGCTTGAACTCTCGAGTAGGTGACTCAGGGAGTGGAGTAGGGCAAGGAAGGGGTCCTTGTAGCCGAACCACTATAAATCGGTTTTGTCATTTCTATCCTTTACTTGCATTACTTATAGATCTATACTTTCTCTCCATCCACACGATTTCACAGAACATCGAATCTAAAGTTTTTGAAACTAAGTTAAAATCGGCAAAACTATTCAACCCCCCTTCTAGTTTTCCACAATTGGCATCAAGAGCTAAGTTTACAAAAGTTTTAAAGTAAATAGTATTTTAAAAACTTTCGATCACTATGGGTTCTGAAAATTATAAAGAAGGGCAATCTATGCAACGACCTCCACTACTTGAAACTAATGGTTTTATTTATTGGAAAAATATATTCAAAACGTATGTGAAGTCAAAAGATATTGATCTTTGGTACACCATTGTTGAAGGTGACTTTAGTAAAAAAAATCTCATGATCAACTCACCGATGATCATAAGAAAAAGCTTTCCAAAAATAGTGAAGCTAAAAGGGTTTTATACAATGCTTTACCCAAAAAGGAATTCAAAAGAATTTCTATGCTTAAAACCTCTAAAGAAATTTGGAATTCTTTAGTTGTAACTCATCAAGGAAATCAACAAGTTAAAAACAATAAAATAGATTTGTTTGTTCAACAATATGAACAATTTTCAATATCGGATTAGGATACTATAGATCACTCTTTTGCCAACTTTAATACTATAATTGCATCATTACAAGAACTTGATGAGTCTTTCTCTAGTCGTAATCATGTTAGGAGATATCTAAGGGTACTTCCATCCAAGTGGAGATCTAAGGTGACGACCATCGAAGAATCAAAAGACTTGTCAATCCTCACCCTCGATGAACTAATAGGCAATCTAAAGGTCTATGAGCTTGTCCTTGCTAAAGATTCTGAAGCCTCAAAAGAGAAGAAGGAAAAGCATAAATCTCTTGCCTTAAAATCCAGGAAGGTCTCAAACGATGAAGAAAACTCTTCTTCCGATAGTGATGACGAAGAGTATGCCATGGCGGTAAGGGATTTCAAAAAGTTCTTTAGAAGAAAGGGAAGATATGTCAAGCAACCATATGACGACAAAAAGGGGTTCCGGGGTTCCGGAAAGGCAAAGACGACAAGAAAGCAAGGCGACTAAGCGCGTTTCAAATGTGGGGACCCTAAAACACTTCATTAGTGAGTGTCCAAGTGACGAACAAAAAGCGTTCGTTAGTGAGTGGTGTTCATGGGGAATAGTGAGGAGGAGGATGAAGAAAATTTTCTCATGGCAAATGACTCAAACGAGGTATGTCCCGAATCTCTCTATTATAGTAGCTCATCATTAGATGATGATTCATTGCATCGTGAATATAATAAACTTTACAAAATTAGTTTAAAAGTAATTAACAAAAACATGATTTTGAAAAACCAAAATGAACGTTTAGAAAAGGAAGTCTTTGAGTTAAAAGCTAAATTAAAACGTTTAGAAAAGGGAAGATAGCAAGTGGGGAATGTGAGCTTTGTGTTCAACTTCAAACACTAGTTGATAATCTAGATTCCAAGATTGCTAGAATGAGTACTAATACTCTTGATATGATATTAGATAGTGTTAAAACAGGAAACAACCAAAAAGGTTTAGGCATTCAGCAACTTGATGCTTCAACTAGCGAAAAAAAGATACACAATTCGTCAAAGCAATAGAAAAACAAGTCGTGAGTCGGATCCACAAAAAAGGAACGGCTAGTGTAAAACCAGGGATCCGGGTAGATTAACGATGCAAAATTAGTAATAATATAGCCACTTCATCTAGAACTGATTTTTTTATTGTTAATAGAGTAAATTACGATTAGATCCCATGGTTTGCTCCAAATCAATACCTATGGTAGTCCATTCTTTTTTTTACTTTTTGCTCCACATGGTTTACATATATTTGTCAGTCCTATCGCTAACCGCCATTATCTTTTGAGTTATTAACTTCGTTAGTATAAAGGACTAACGCTGCAAGTGATCGTTTGGTTAGGACTAACAGTGCCATTGAGATAAACGAAAAGATGCGGCGGTTAGTGATAATAGAATGAAGCGTACATATGTAAACCGAGGGCAAAAACGAGGTTCGGTAGTGATTTGGGAACCAATACGGGGCGAACGTTTATCATTACTCTTGTTAATAAAAGAAACCAACCCATGTTATTGTTAGACACCACCTCGGGCAAAATAAAAGTTTTATAAAGAAAAAGGTCCATCATTTTCAAAACCAAACACATTTATAAGGAGACCTAATAATGTTTATCCGAGAAGTAACCATCAAATGGGATGGAATCCTAATGTACAAAACGGTTTTCCATTTCAAAACTTTGTACCATAGAATGCATACTAACCACCTTATATGCAACAGAATGAAATGTATAACACTAATGGAACCATGAACAAATGGGGACCAAACTTTTGAGTTAATTATTTTCTTAGGTGTCTTAAAGATTGACCTAGATGGGATGAATGGATCAAGGATAGCGGGTGCACGAGGCACATGACCAGTAATAAAGACTTATTTTCCACATATGAATCCTTCAATGGAGGAAATGTGGTATTTGGAAATGGCAAAAGTAAAATCATCGATAAAGGTACGATTTCTAACAAATCTCTAACCATTAACGATGTGTGTCACGTAGAAAACCTAAACTTTAACCTTCTAAGTATAGGACAAATATGTGATAAGAAGTGTAACATACTTTTTAATGAAACCGGTAGTAAGATATTGAAAAACTGTATCACTATAGGAAGAGGAATTTGAAAACATGGAGTCTATGTCATTAAAATCGTAATGAACCTAAAGACAAACTATGTCTTACCTCTATGGATGATACTTCAACCTTATGGCAGAAAGATTGGGTCATGCCAATATGCGACTTCTTCAATCGCTATCATCCAAAGATCTAGTAAAAGATCTACCAAAATTAAAATATGAACATCACTTTTGTGATGCTTGTAACGTAGGAAAACAAGTCCATACTAGTCACAAAGGTAAAAATATGGTCTCTACTACTAAGTGTCTAGAATTACTTCATATGGATTTATTTGGTCCATCCGCTATCCAAAGTTATGGAGGCAACTACTACACTTTGATTATAGTGGATGATTACTCTAGGTACACATGGACTAAATTTTAAAGAATAGCTGAAACGTTCGGATTACTTTGAAATATTAAGTAAGAAAATCCAAAGACAATTAGGAAGTCCTATAGTGTCCATTAGAACGGATCATGGTAGGGAATTCGATAATGAAGTGCAATTTGGAGCCTTTTGTGATGCTAATGTTATTACTCACAACTTCTCACTCACAAATCAAATGGGGTAGTTGAAAGGAAGAATAGAACCACAAGAAATAGGTGCGCCATGTTAAATGAGCAATCTATACCTCAAAGTTTTGGTCCAATGTCGTTGATACATCAAGCGTACATATTAACGAGTCTTAATTAGACCATTTTTAGGTAAACTCCATAAGAGTTGCCGGCAAAAGCCTATGTTAGAATATTTTAGAGTCTTTGGTAGCAAATGTTTTCTACTTAACACTAAAGATTACCTAACTAAATTTGATCCTAAATCAACCGAAGATATCTTTTTAGGTTACTCTCCTAATAGCAAAGCTTATTTCATATTAAATAAAGAAACAGTGAAGGTTGAAGAGTCCTTGAACGTAAAATTTGATGAGAGTCCACCAAAACCTACTCTACCACTTGTCGATAACGAGATAGTCGAAAGTGAAGCCATAGAAATAAATAAAAATACAAACAAAGAAGATGAACCATTAAACAATGAGATCATTAATATTAAAGAGTCTAAAGATCATCTCGTAGATAAGGTCATAGGAAAGTTAAATGAAAGAACCTAAAGGTCTCAAGTCCAAAACCAAAGTAGTTTATTTTATTTTGTCTCAACCATAGAACCTAAGAATACACAAGAAGCCATAATAGATGAAACTTGGGTAATGGCTATGCAAGAAGAGTTAAATCAATTTGTTTCTAACGATGTTTGGACATTTGTCCCTCCACCTAGTAATCCAAAACATAATAGGAACCAAATGGGTATATAAAAACAAGTTAGATGCAAACGGTGTAGTGTCTAGAAACAAAGCTAGACTCGTTTCCCAAGGGTATAATCAACAAGAAGGAATAGACTTTGATGAGACCTATGCCCCCGTGGCTGGATTAGAGTATATATAATACTTCTTATGCTTATGCTAATGATCTTATGCCTTTTCAAATGGATGTTAAAAGTGCTTTTCTAAATGGTTTTATTAATGAAAGAGTTTATGTAGCTCAACCTCAGGGCTTTATAGATTTTGAAAACCTAAACATGTATAAATTAAAGAAGCCCTTTATGGTCTTAAACAAGCCCCAAAAGCTTGGTATGATAGACTCAAGTCAATTTTAATCAAAAACAACTACACCATGGGGTTAGTTGATAATACACTCTTCACTAAGAAAAAGGAATCACATATAATTATTGTTCAAATATACGTGTATGATATTATATTCGGATCTACTTGTCAAGACATGTGTGATGATTTTTCTAAAATCATGCATGAAGAGTTTGAGATGAGTATGATGGGAGAACTAAGTTTCTTTCTTGGTCTACAAATCAAACAAGTAGAAGATGGTATCTTCTTTAATCAATCTAAATATATAAAAGAGATGTTAAAGAAATTTGGTTTAGAATAGTCAAAACCCATAAGAACACAAATGTCATCCGACACTAAACTTAAAAAGATGAAGAGAAGGTGAATCCGTTGATAACAAAAAATACCGGTGGCATGATTGGTAGTCTTCTCTATCTTACTGACTAGTCGGCCGGGATATCATGTTTAGTGTTTGTCTATGTGCTAGGTTTTAAGAAGACCCTAAAGCATCACATCTAGAAGCGGTCAAAATAATATTTAGATACATTAAGGGTACGACTCAATTAGGATTATGGTATCCTAAGAAGTGCAGTGTAGAAACTATTGTATATGCAGATCGACCATGCAGTCATGTTGACGAAAAGAGTACAAGTGGTGTATGTACTTTTATAGGATGTTGTTTAACATCTTGGTTCTCGAAGAAGCAAATGGCATTGGCTATATCAACAACCGAAGCCGAATATGTCTCCGCCGGCAAAGCATGCCAACAACCACTATGGATGAAACAAGCGTTAGTTGACTACGACATTCATCTAAGTGACATAGCCATTATATGCGACAACAAAGTGCCCGGCTTAAGCAAGAATCGGTATTGCACTCGCCTTGAGCATATAGAGATCCGTCATCACTTCTTATGAGAAAATGTTCAAAGTGGGAACATCTCTATTGAGAAGGTAACATCCGAAGACAACATAGTAGATGTCCTTAACAAGCGGTTAGGCGGGAACAATTCAACCCGTGCCTTGGTCTTGGTCTCATGGAACAATCGCATTACTTTCCTTCTACAAGGTATGTAAACACTAGCCTTCTCCTTTTCTGAGTCTAGGATCTCTATTTCACACACAACTCACAAACAATACGGGAATTTTCAAAACCCAAGGTAAATTTTATTTACAACATGTAATTTCATATCTATTTTTCTTTACCAAAAGGTAAACTTTTCTTTAAACAAAGAAACTTTTTGAAATTCTTTTCTAAAAGATACTTCTTCCCGTATCATTTTCCAAAAAGCTATTTCTCACGTCTAGGACAAACCTCTTTTCATTATTAATACAAAGTAAAAACACGTTTTCATTGCATCTCATGTCTTTTGAATGCTAAAGGGAGCACATAACTAATATGTGTTTTCTGGTACATTCATTTAAGCAACAATGAATTTAGGAGCACTCGGGTTATCTCACATAATAGTATGCTTTTTCACTTCTAGTCTATTTTTCTTTTTCTTTTTAGGAGTCGAGATAACCGCAACTCTAAATGGTTTGCATATATAATTACTACAACACAAATGTTTCCAAAAAATTTTGTTGCTGATCACCAGTACCACGGATCCCAACATACTTGGGCGGTTCCCTCGAGGGAGGATCCGTGAACTGGCAGAAATTCTCTTCTATTTTCTCACTGTGGATAAAAACCTCTATATTTTCATCATTTTACCCTTTTTACTAATTAATATGTTACTTAATGTTTGTGTTCTCATGATCACATGCCTTAAATTCATATCTAATCATTAGATTTTAGTTCACATTTTGGGTCAAGCATTCATTACAATGCATTATTTTTTTCTATAAATAGAGTTCCCAAAATGCTTGCATCTTCATCACTCTCAACCTCACAAACAACCATCATCATGTCATCCAAAAGATCTTCCAACATTAATGAATCACCTAGTGAAAACGATCCCTTTCAAGAAATCCAAAATTTTGTCCTACCACCTTCCGTAGTACCACCATCCAAATCTAGAAAAACCGCACGGATTAGCATCTGGCCTTGTTGTTTAGCCAAACCATTGTCAAATAGTTCATCACCAACTACTCTATTACCACCAAATGGTTCCATAGTAGCACCTCCCTCATCTCCAACAAGCACACCACCATCATCACCTATCAAGTCTCCACCTAAAGTCCCTCTATTGGAACTCCTTAAGACTCCAACAAGATCCCACCAAACCAACCCAAAAAACTAGTCTTTTTACACCTCCCATCTCCAAACACAATTTACAATGATCTTGTAACTTCACCACCTTTAGCTCCTATTGTCTTACAAGAACATCTAGGTTCTTTTCCACCACCATTTCCAAACACTCCAGACTTTGATCCATACTTTCCAACTTTTCCACTACAACTTCCGCATCTCACAAATCAAACTAACCCGAAAAACTTCCACACATTACCCATCATTTACATTGTGAACATTGCCAATCCACTAGGGATCTTGCAATAGAAATTAGAAGAAGATATCGACTGCACACAACCTCATCCTTGATCGCATCAACATCATCACTCACCAAAACCTCCATCTATAACCTTATGCAAGCATGGAAGGAATCATTTTATTATTTTCTCTAGTATTTTTGATTCATTTTCGTTAGAACAAGTTTTGTTCTTAGTTTTACATGTTTGTATGTGGCATAAATACCACTACATTTTGTTATTTTATTACAAGGCTTTGTTTACATACCTTGGATCCCAATCTTGTTTCTCGTCAATCACAAGTTTATTTATGCATATTACTACTAACCTTTACCTTGTAGGTTTTTATATTTTCTCACTTGACACCCCATTCTAGGGGGCACTACTTTTAGTGAGGGAGTTAGGATACATGGACTATTTTTCCACACTTTATTTCTTCATTAGGGTCACTTTTTGTTTTGACAAAAGGGGAAAAACTTATGCCTTCAAAAAATACATCTAATCTTAAGTTTTACTCATCATAACATTATGTTTTGTCATCAACAAAAAGGGGGAGACTGCTAATACAAATAAACCATAAAAATGTTTATTAATATTTAGCGATCTCTTTGTGTTTTGTTGATAACAAATATAAAGTTATCATAAGTAAAACTATAAGGATACATGTTATTTTTGAAAAGCATTTATATATATAGTCATTTAATATTAATTGATGTAATGATTCATTTATTGTAATAGTTTATTAGGATGGGTAAAAACCATAACCCATGACCCATACCCATGGAGCATATCCATAACCTATGGAGCTAACCCATAACCCATTGACTAAATGCATTGCATTTTCTAGATACATTGTATCTACTTGGATACCCATGGTCCAAATTCTAGGACCCATGACCCATAACCCATGACCCATGACCCATAACCCATGGATAATGAGGAGCATCTCACGGATCCCTCGATTTACACTAGACGGATCCCTGTGCAAGGGATCCGTGGGATCCGTGCAATGAGGTAAGAATTTTCCTATAAATAGAGAGCCATTTCTTCATTGTAACTCACCTTCTTCTTACAACTCTCTCATATATTCTTACATTCTCTAATCTCGATCTCTTGATCTAGATAGTAGTTCTTCTTTCTTTTGTTGTGATTCTCATATGGGTCCTTCTCTAAGGAGATCACGAAGCTTCCACAAGTCATCAAGCAAGGGTCCTTGATTGATTTGTTCCTCCACAAGATTTAATGCAAAGATCTTGTATTTCATATTTCACATATTTTTTGTGTTATAGTAGTGTTGGTTTGGTCCTCCGTGTTAAGGACTCGATATCTAGCTTTGTACCAAAAAAATTGTAAGCGTTGTGAAGGCTTCTCCGCAGAGTTGAAGGAGTTTGTTGACATAGTGCTTGAACTCTCGAGTAGGTGACTCGGGGAGTGGAGTAGGGCAAGGAAGGTGTCCTTGTATCCGAACCACTCTAAATCAGTTGTGTCATTTCTATCCCTTGCTTTACTTTATTTCAATATGGATAACAGGTACCTATAAACATGTTGATAAATTTGATACATATATAGAGGAAATGAATTCTAGTTTGATCCTTATTGGTGGATTATCAGTTTTATTGTTAGAATACAGACATGATACAAACCCAAATGGGGGAGTACTTACAAATGATCCTAAGTAATTTACGGGAAAATTTAGTTACAACAACAGTAGTTCGTGAGCACACGAACAATTCAAGCGGGGGAGAGTTGTAACATGCCGATTTTTATAGAAAATAATAGCGGATTTATCTAAATTCCTATTGGTTACATCCTGTATTTTAGTGGAATAAATATAGAAGCCCCACCTTGACGGTATTAATAATATAGCAAGTAGGGACTTGATATGTAAACAAGATATTATTTAGTTGGTATAAAGAGTCATCGTTATGTATTTTTGTAAAGTTTAGTATTTTAACAGGACGTTTGGAATAAGCCCGTATGATGTAGAAAATACGCTTCCGCTAGTTTTATCAACGTTATCAGCTTTACTGATTTAAAAAAAGTAGGCGTTTCAAGTTGGTATCAGAGCGATGGTTTGAAAATTTAGTTACAACAACAGTAGTTCGTGAGGACAGGAACAATCCAAGCGGGGGAGAGTTGTAACATCCTGATTTTTATAGAAAATAATAGCGGATTTATCTAAATTCCTATTGGTTATATCTAGTATTTTAGTGGAATAAATATAGAAGCCCCACCTTAATGATATTAATAATATAGCAAGTGGGGACTTGATATGTAAAGAAGATATGATTTAGTTTGCAAGACATTCTACTACTAGGGACTAATTATGTTCATGTGACAAAGTAGTAGGGAATGACTAAAATTCCCTTGGGCCTTATCCATTTATATTACTTATGCAAAGTCGGTTTACAAGGATATACCTCCCTCTCTCACTCACGTAATACATAAAAAAAAAGAGCAGGAGACAATTTTTTCACTTTGAAGAATTCTTTACATATCATGATCTTTATCAATTTCTATCAAGGATTAAGCAAAGGTTGGTATGAATGATTATGGAGCTTCAAGTTATTTCATGTTCTTCCTAATTCAAGGTAAGTAGTTAATCATGTGTTAATTTATGATTATGAGTTATGAGGTTATGTTTAATAATTGTTTTACATGATTATGTGATGAATTCATAGTTTATGATTCAAGGGTTATGCATATGATTATTAGGGTTTATGATGGGATTATGTTAGTGATCAATTTATGATGTTTAGGAGGTGTTTATGTTGATTATTGAGTTGAACCAAACACCCCTTTATGTGATTTGTGTGATATATGATGTTAACAAGTTGCTGAAATTTTCAGCAATGATTAGTCATGTTTGAAAAATCATATAAAATTGATAGAACTCGGATTGAATCATGGCCAAAATTTCTGGAACGCCTAAGGTGTGTACTTCAGTTTTTATTCATAAAGTGTTTGCTCATTTAGTAGTTAAGGTTGTCTAAAACGTGATTTGGTACAACAAGGGCTGATCTTAAAATGTGCAGCAAACCGAACTTTCAAAATTCATACCGGATAGACCGTAGCTCCGTTGGGAGCGTTCCATACCTCTTTGGAAATGAAGAATAGTATACTTTCATGGAAAAATATCCTCATGACCTTTTTTAGTAGTTAAGTAAGTCAAAATGATGCATTTGCAGGCTGCTGCAGAAAATCAAAGAAATGCGGTGTTAAGTGTTTTGATAATCACGACATGATAAGATGTTTTTACAAGTCCTGGGTGATTATATGCTATGATAGATTATGTTCTCAGCCGATATGGTTATAATTCATGTTATGAAAGTATAGTAATGCATGTTTGGCATTTATTTATAACATTTTAATATGCATTATAGTTAGTTTATGTTAACTTAGTTGCTTACATAGTTGCATTATCATGTTATATTCATGCCTAGTTATTATGTGTTAACATTATACGTGTACATCTATCATGATAAAGGTGTTCGAGGCATATCCAGAATCATTCATCTTGCATTATACGGCCCAGGTGAGTAACGGATTTTCAGTTAACTTATTTAGTATATTAAGCGTGTTTAGTATATATATATGCCTTGCTATATCTCAAGTAATATGCAAGTTATGTATCATGTTGACCCATGAGTTCATATTAGTATCATGTTGACCTATGTGGTAATATTAGTATCATGTTTATGGAAAACTAGAAGGGGGGTTGAATAGTTTTGCCGATTTTAAGTTAGTTTCAAAAACTTTAGATTCAATATTATGTGAAATCGTATAGATGTAGAGAAAGTATAGATCTAATGATAAAGCAAGTAAATAAAGTAAAGCAAGGGATAGAAATGACACAACCGATTTATAGTGGTTCGGCTACAAGGACACCTTCCTTGCCCTACTCCACTCCCCTAGTCACCTACTCGAGAGTTCAAGCACTATGTCAACCAACTCCTTCAACCTGGCGGAGAAGCCTTCACAACGTTGCTTACACCTTTTTCCTGTACAAATCTAAATACCGAGTTCGTAACCCGGTGGACCAAACCAACACGACTATTACACAACAACTATGTGAAATATCAAATACAAGATCTTTGCTACAGAAATCTTGTGGAGGAACAAATCAATCAAGGACCCCTTGCTTGGATGACTTGTAGAATGCTCGTGATCTCGCCTTAGAGAAGGACCTATATGAGAATCACAATAGAAAGAAAGAAGAACAACTCTCAAGATCAAGTGATCTTTTGTTAGAAGAGAATGAGAGTGTATGAGAGAATTAGTAACAAGAGGGGTGAGTTAGAATGAAGAAATGGCTCTCTATTTATAAGCAAAACTTTCCACTGTTCCCCGGATCTCACGGATCCCTCCCACAAGGGATCCGTCTAGTGTAAACCTAGGGATCCATGGGACGCTCCTCTTTGCCCATGGGTTTTTTGGTTATGGGTCATGGGTCATAGGTCATGGGTTATGGGTTGGTCCATGGGTATTTCTTTAGATACAATGTATCTAATGAGTACAATGTATCTAGTCTTATGGGTATGGGTCAATACCATGGGTTATGGATAAGATCCATGGGTTGTGATTTTTACCCATCCTAATAAACTATTACAACAAATGATTTATTACAACAATTTGTATTAAGTGAGTATATGTAAATGCTTTACAAAAAATAACATGTATCCTTATAATTGTATTTATGATAACATTATATATTTTTTATCAACAAAACACAAAGAGATCGCAAAATATTAATAAACGTTTTTACGGTTTATTTGTATTAACAATCTCCCCCTTTTTGTTGATGACAAAACATAATGTTATGATGAGTAAAACTTAAGGTTAAATGTATGTTTTGAAAGCCTTAAGTTTTACTTCTTCTCCCCCTTTTTGTCGAAACAAAAAGTTAACCCATCGAAGAAATAAAATGTCAAAAAAATAGTCCACGTATCGCCTACTCCCCCTTGACGGTAGCTCCCCCTAGTTTGGGGCGTCAAGTGAGAAAATATAAAAATCCTACAAAGAAAGGGTTAGTAGTAACATGCATAAGTAATCGTGTGATTGACGAGAATCAAGGTTGGGAGCCAAGGTATGTAAACAAGGCCTTTTAATAAAACAACAAAATGTAGTGGTATTTATGCTACATACAAGCATGTAAAAGTAAGAACAAGACTTGTTCTTGAAAATGACTCAAAAGAAAATTACTAGAAAATAGTAATAATGATTCCTTCCATTCTTGCATAAGGTTTATGGATGAAGGTTTTGATGTGTAATGGTGTTGATGCGATAAAGAATGAGGTTGAGTGTGAATTGCATTTCTTCTCTAACTTCTATTGCAATATCCCTAGTGATTGGCAATGTTCACAATGTAAGTGATGTGGGTGATGAGTGCGGAAGTTTTCCGGGTTGTTTTGATTTGTGAGTTGCGGAATATGTGGTGGAAAAATAGGAAAATACGGATCAAAGTCCGGAATATTTGGAAGTGGTGGTGGAAAAGAACCTTGGTGTTCTTGTTGGTTAATGGAAGCTAAGGGGGTGAGGTTTCAAGGTCTTGAAAAGTTGTATTTGTTGAAGTGAGAGGTGTCAAAAAGGCTAGTTCTTTTTGTTTTGGTTGTTGAGATCTTATTGGAGTCTTAAGGAGTTCCAAAAGAGTAACTTTAGGTGGTGAGTTGATGTATGATGAAGTTGGTGTACTTGTTGGTGATGAAGGAGGTGCTATAATGGGAGCATTTTATGGTGAGTTAGTGGTTGGTGATGATCCATTCGATGATGGTGTGGCTAAGCAACAAGGCCGGATGCTAATCCATGCGGATATCCTAGATTTTGATTGTGGTATTTTGGAAGGTGGTAGGACAAAGGTTTGGATTTCTTGAAATGCATTGTTTGAATTAGGTGATTCATCTAAGTTGGAAGGTCTTTTGGAAGACATGGTGGTGTTTGTTTGTGAGGATGAGATGAATAGCAAACAATGTTGGGAATCCTACTTATAGAAAAAAATATGCATTGCAATGAATGCTTGACCCAAAATATGGATTAAAATCTAATGATTAGATATGAATTTAAGTCATGTGATCATGAGAAAACAAGCATTAAATCACATACTCCAAAATGAAGTGAGAAAATAAAAGATAAAACTAGCTTCTGTCTCACGGATCTGTGGGATCCTTCCCATGAGGGATCTGTCCAGCATTAAGGATGGGATCCGTGGTGCTGGTGATACAGGCAACTCAAAATTTTCCTTTTGGAAACATTTTTGCCTAGTGTGTGCCTATATGCAAACTATTTGGAGTTGCGGTTATCTCGACTCCTAAAAGAAAAGGAAAAATAAACTAGAAGTCAAAAAGCATACTATTATGTGAGATAACCCGAGTGCTCCTAATTCATTGATGCTTAAATGAATGTACCTAGGGGTGAAAACGAGCCGAGCCGAGCTCGAGCTCGTTTAGGCTCGAGCTCGGCTCGTTTATATATAAAAATTTCGAGCTCGAGCTCGAGCTCGTTTCGAGTCTCACATTTTGAGCTCGAGCTCGGCTCGTGAAATTTTTCACAAGCTCGAGCTCGGCTCGTGAAATTTTTCACAAGCTCGAGCTCGACTCGTTAACACAAAGCTTGACTCGTTAACACAAGGCTCGAGCTCGTTAACACGGTTATACGTTTAGAAAATATATATACGTATATATTTCTAGGGCTCGTTTAGGCTCGCGAGCCTAAACGAGCCTTTTGTATAGAGCTCGGGCTCGAGCTCGATTATTAAATGAGCCCAAACTTAGGCCCGAGCTCGGGCTCGAGCTCTTTTAGGCTCGGCTCGTTCGAGCTTTTTACCGATCTGATCCCGAGCTTTTCACGAGCGGCTCGGCTCGTTTCCACCCCTAAATGTACCCGAAAACACATATTAGTTATGTGTCCTCCTTAGCATTCAAAAGACATGAGATGCAATGAAAACGGGGTTTTACTTTTGTATTAATAATGAAAAAGTGATTTGTCCTAGACGTGAGAAATTGCTTTTGTGAAATTGATACGGGAAGAAGTATCATTTTAGAAAACATTTTGAATGGAGGTTTCTATGTTGTGAATACAAACGTTTTATTCTTTGAAAAGACGATGTGTATGTAATTACGTGTTTGTAACTTGCACTTATTTTGAAGGAAAAATAATAAAAACTATGAATTATAAGTGAAAAACTTATCTTGGGTTTTAAAAATTCCCGTATTGGTTGTGAGTTGTGCGTGAAATAGAGATCCTAAACTCAGAAAGAAGAAGGCTAGTGTTTACATACCTTGTAGAGTTAAAAATTAGATTACGACGTTTGTTTCATGAGACTAAGACCAAGACGAAGTAGGTTGAATTGTTCCCACTTCAACGGTTTGGTGAGGACGTCGGCTATGTTGTCTTCGGATGCTACCTTCTCAATAGAGATGTTCCCCTTTTGAACATTGTCTCTTAAGAAGTGATGACGAATCTCTATATGCTTTGTGCGAGAATGTAATACCGGATTCTTGCTTAAATCTATGGCACCTTTGTTGTCACATAGAATGGCTATGTCACTTAGATGAACGTCATAGTCAACTAACGCTTGTTTCATCCATAGTGCTTGTTGGCATGCTTTGCCGGCGGAGACGTATTCGGCTTCGGTTGTTGATATTGCTAATGCCGTTTGTTTCTTAGATGTAACATATTGGATTTCACAAACACATCATAGAAAATACATAAGAGGCGTATATAAGGTTTTTGAGAGAGAAAGTTTTAGAGAAAGAAATGGAGGAGAGTTGGGAACTATGTGAAACAAAAAAAAATGGTATTGAAGCTCCAACCCTCTACCTTGGGAGGTAGAGGGTATTTATAGTGTCTTACAATAAACGCCACCTATGGGCTGTGGATCATGCATACAGTGGGTAAAGACTCGTCCGTCCTCCACGGTTTTACTTAACTAACTTCTTACAAACATTAAATAACTATGACTACGAGCTTTCTAATGATTACATATACTTGAGGTGACCGACACTTTAATGACTGAATTTTCTAATTCCTAACAATCTCCCCCTAAGGGAGGTCACCTCAATTTACACAGAATACAAACAGATATTACATTGAGATTGTTCTTGAATTCTTGTGTAAGTTCTTTGCTCAGTAGCTCGTAGTCTTTGATTCTTCATGTTATCCATATATAAATAATTCAAGTGGAGGTCTTTAAATGATCCACGTGATGATGAGTTTTGAGACAGCTTTGAGATCATCGGCTTGCGTAAATCTCGACTCTTCCATTGTGGTGTTGACATTATGTGACGTTGTGACAGTGGACCGACATGCTCACATTCTGGATCATGATTTCTTCTTATCAGATTAGCGGAAGCTTTAGATAATTCATGATATTTGCAGCGGCGTAGCGAAGCATGGAGTGAAAATATCCGAGTCGTTGATGCACTTATCATGATTTCTTTAGAAATGAATGTGTTGTGTGAGCATGCGGCTATTGATTGACCTCTCCATTCTGACCAGCTGCAAACGTCGGGCGTACCTGCATACAACAGTTATCAATAAAGCGCACTAAAGTGTCTTTGATCACTTTCGTTGAATTGAGGTACACGACCCACGGTTCCCCGTTGATCGATACAAAGTACTTTGTGATCGAGTATAATTCAAGAATCTCTTTGAGGGTTTCAGCTACTCTAGCTGTTCTCAAACCGGAACGCCTCAAAGAAGACAACACGGTGTGAGTGAACCAGCGAATTTGAGATTCACTGATTGATGAAAAGAGATTTGAACAACAATCGAGTACTGCTCAAAATAAAGTGTTTTTGCAATACAACGAAGGTTTTAACGAAAATCAATTATCAATCATAAACACCTTTTAATTTTGAAATATTAATACACAGTCGATGTGCTAGAGAAAAGATTTTTAAGCACAACGACCAGTTTTTCAAAGGTATCCGTCAATCCATAACCTGAACCAGGATTGATTCATAGATTTGAATCGCCCCATTGTTTCTGTTCAATTGTCACATGGTTGATCTATTTGATAGATCTCACATGCCACCTTCCAAGAGCTTGTTTGATGTTGGCTCTAGAAGGCTTTGCATCTTCATTGTGAATATGTTTGCATATCACTCAGATGTTCTGGCAATACCACAAGGATAATGCGTAGGACTCATAAGAAATAATCTCTCTTTTCACATTGTGTGAGCACAGAGAGTCTTCATTGACAGTGTCCTAATGAGATTTATAGATGATCTCGAGGCTCTAGACTCAATTGTGCACATTTGGTTCCTATGCCGGAGACTAGGGAGAGGGTCTCCTTCTTCAATATCAACAATCTCTAAGAGAAAGTCGATAGATTTTGTCGGTTCCCCGTGAGAATGAAACAAGCCCTTTTAAGAGGAACTTGACTAGTTTGGAAAGATGTAGTGCAGTGCGTCACTGGGTCCATGACGTCTTGTCTTCAATACTAGTGTTACCTTAGTAACCACCAGTAGCATATGTATTGAACCCGGTTTCTGCCCTAAGGTTGAATCATTGGAGGGCTATTTATTTTCACCCTTTTCACATTCAATTCTTTTTCATTCTTCAACCCCTTCAGTGCTTACCGAGACTTCATAACTAGAACCTTGTTGGGTTTATTCCAGTTCTAGCTCTATTCCAGTTCTTTTTTCATCATACCTAAGGACTCTACACTATCTAGTGGTTTGTCCCTGGGTAGATCCCTCCGGCTCTGGCGGGATCATGGGAACGAATACCTAACCTAACCATCCTTTTATCACCATACATAAAGTAAATTTGGTCGGTCCTTTTGGTATTGTTCATCAGCCATTGGAACCATTTGAAAATCAATCCAAGTACTTGTGATACATGATCAAAACATTTTGTACCTGAATTTTTTTTTTTGATATTTTAGAAAACGGCTCCCCCCTCAACATGTGCATCATATGTTTGAAATCATTTTGGCACATGGAGGCAAGAGGAAGATTCACTTCTTTGATAAATATTTTCTAAAAAATCTCGACATTACTTTCCCGATCAAAATCAATGTTTCAATACAGTTGAAGATATTTTCGAGAAAGAATGTGATTTTCAAAAAATTTGCTCCCCCTCAATATGAGCATCTGATTTTGAAATTGTTTAGCACATATTAGGAAAACCTGAACTTAGAGACAAATCAGTCGCGTTTTAATCCATTTTGGTTTGATATAAATGCTCCCCCTTAACATGTGCATGGGAAATTTGAAATCGTTTGGCACATGCAGGGAGGAGAGCTTGTTAATCACATATAAAACCATTTATCAATTTATCAGTTTAAATCCAATTTAAATCACAAATTCTCCCCGATCACAATTTTCAAATCCTTTGAGAGTTGTGATCTCTATTGATTTAAATTAAATTTTGAGAGCTTTTGAGGAGAATAGTGACTTGCTTTTGAAAGACATTTTAACTGATAAGGATTAGATTTTGAGACTTTAAACTCCAGTGACCAATCATGCATAAATATCTTTTGAAAACATAACAATAGCCAAGGTCTTGAACCACTTGTATAAAACATTTTACATTTTGATTATCCAACAAGATAGACCTTGCTCTTTTAACGTGCCAATTGTTTGAAAAATAACCTTTTTGATTGAATTGAAATCATTCTCCCCCTCAATCAATGACATGAGTTGTTGATTGAGTGTAAGAGATTTTGACAAAGATAAGCCTGGATGATTTTCAAAAGTAGAGTACGTGGAATTTTTCAAAGCAATTTTGTTTTCATTAGATGACAAATATTTTTCAGAAGAATCATTAGACGGAAAATTATTTGGAAAGAAAACATTTGTCTTTTTGGTGACAAACATTTGTTTTAAGAATTAGAGCATGAGATTTGAAAAATAAGATTAAGTATGGCTCTGTTCTTTACTTTTAAAACGGGTAATTGCCTGAAATAACAATAAACCACCATTTTTCTCCGCCTCATTTTTTTAAGCAATTTATGAACATTCGAAGAACATCTAAAAACCCGTGACATTCTTTGAATGTCAACACAAAGTCCGTAGATGATATCGAATAATAAAAATAAAAAAAAAATATGACAAAATACCAATATTTTTTTGGAAATTTTCAAGATTTTCTAATTTTTATGGATTTTTGAAAATTTTACATTTTTATATTTTCTTTTGTGGGTTTTGAAATTTTGTATTTTGCTTTTTGAATAAATATATACAAGAGATGGATGAAGAAAGAAACCATTTTTACTCCTCATCTTCCTCTTGAAGACGTTTGAGTGTTTCCGGTTGTAGGCTTTTTAGACCAAGTCGTGGAAGGATAAACTCAAAACGTTCTCTAGGAAGAGCTTTGGTGAAGATGACAGCTAACTGGTATTCAGTCCTTACAAAATAGAGTTCTACCACACCTTTTTCCACTTGTTCCCGAATGAAATGATGTCGAATGTCGATGTGCTTTACTCTTGAATATTGAACGTTGTTGCAAAAGAGAGCAATGGCACTTTTGTTATCACAATACAGAGGGATTTTGTTGAATTCAAAGCCATAGTCAGATAATTGGGATCTCATCCATAAGATTTGAGCACAACAAGATGACATGGTTATGTATTCAGACCTCTGAGAGGATATAGAAGTACTCATTTGTTTCTTTGAAGACCAGCTCACAAGCTTATCACCCAAAAACTGAGCACCTCCAGACATACTTCGACGTGTATCTTGACACACCGGTGTCCTTCGGGTACCAAAGTCCCATGATACCGAAAGACCCGTTTAACCGCTTCAAGGTGCTTTTTGGTAGGCTTAGCCTGGTATCTAGCACACATGCATACAACGAACAGAATATCAAGTCTACTGGCAGTGAGGTACATCAGGGATCCAATCATACTTCGATATTTCGTTTGATCTACCATGATCCCTGAGTGGTCCTCATCCATTTTGGTACGTTCTACCATGGGAGTGTCAACAGTGTCACAAGTGTCTAATCCAAATGTCTTTAAAATTTCATTTTCATATTTAGATTGGTTAATAAAAATGCCTCCGGGACTTTGTGAAATTTGCAATCCCAAGAAAAATGACATTTGTCCCATCATTGACATTTGAAATTTGGAGCCTATTTCCTTAGAAAAACAGTCACATTCATTGGGATCAGTCGAGGCAAAGATAATATCATCAACATAGATTTGAACGTGAATTAAATGTTTGCCTGACTTTATGGTGAACAATGTTGGATCAACTGCTCCTTTGCTGAATCCAGAAGATAGAAGAAAAATTGATAACGTATCATACCATGCCCTTGGAGCTTGCTTCAAACCGTAAAGGGCCTTCTTCAAGCGATAGACATGAGTAGGATGCTCTGGATTCACAAAACCTTCAGGTTGGCTGAGGTATACAACTTCTTTAAGATCTCCGTTAAGGAAAGCCGTCTTTACATCCATCTAATAGACTACCATGTTCTTACTTGCAGCTTTAGCCAAGAAGATTCTGATTGCCTCGATACGAGCAACTGGAGCAAATGATTCTTCAAAGTCAATACCCTCCTCTGGACGGTATCCTTTTGCAACCAATCGAGCCTTGTTCTTTAATACATCACCATGCTCATCAAGTTTTACTTTGAAGATCCACTTTAGAGCAATGATCATAGCACCGTCGAGCAGGTACTAATTCCCATACATCTAGTCGATCAAACTCATGAATTTCATCTTTCATGGCATTGAACCATTTGCCTTCATTCATTGCAGTTTTAACGTCTTTTGGTTCGACCTTGGATAGTACAGAGTTGAAGAAGCACCATAAGGCATCGGTTGCAAGTTGTTTTGAGTGGATCTTGGACGAGAGGGATTTCCAATGATGTTGTCCAATGGGTGATCATGTATCCATTTTCTAAGGTGTTCGTGTGGTTTTGTTGAGGAACCTGAAGTAGCAGAGTCGATTTCTCCGATGAAGATGGTTCGATGATGATTCAGCGCAAATATGTTTTCAAATAGGGCATCTTCGGGAGTAGCAAAGGGATTCTCTCCATCAAGGGTGCCAGAAACAATTCCATGATGTACCTTCGATGATTGATGATTTGTTGATGAGACAGAGTGATCAGCAGCAGGCGCTTCTTGACTTAATGACATAGAAACTGAAGGATTAACTTCATTGACAGAGATAGGAGCTCTATTGATGGAATTGACAGATCATTAGCAGTTGGCTCATAGTGTTCATCAAACATTAGATCAAACAGTTTCTTCACGTCATCTTCTGAAGGAGGTACATAAGAGTTCTGGCGAAGAATCGTATACAAGAGTAGAACTGATGGGACTACTTGATGATGCGGGTCCAGCTGGGTTGTCACGGAGCCATTGGACCGGTCAGCTCATCGAACATAAAGTGAATTGTTTCCATGATATTTCGGGTTCTTTTGTTGTAGATTCGGTATCCTTTTTTGCTAGGTGCATATCCTACAAATACTCCAATGTCCGCTTTAGCTTTAAGTTTGCCTAAGTCTTGGCCCTCATTAGTTGGATAACACAATGCACCAAACACACGAAGGAATGAAAGATTAGGTTTTCGATTATGGACAAGTTCATATGGAGTTTTTCCATGAGAAGTGTGAATAAGGGATCGATTTTGAGTATAGCATGCAGTGGCAATGGCTTCAGCCCAGAGAAACATTGGAACCTTTGAGTAAATCAACATTGTTCTAGCGACTTCCACAAGAGTTCGATTTCGTCTTTCAACTACACCGTTCTGTTGAGGAGTTCGTGGAACACTTCTTTGATGACTGATTCCAACACTTTCATAAAACTCACTAAGTTGTTTATTAACAAACTTAGTTCCATTGTCTGTTCGATGATTCTACGGTTTTGTTAAGTCGAACCTGCTGCTGTTTGATAAGTTTGATGATGATATCTGGAGTTTCATCCTTTGTCCTTAAGAACTTAACCCAAGTGAATCGAGAGAAATCATCAACCACAACTAACACATATTTCTTCCCGTAAATGTTCTGCACTCTCATGGGTCCACATAAATCCATGTGAATGGTATGAAGAACTTCCGTAACTGAGTTTGTAGGTTTGGGTTTGTGGGCATACTTCTTGCTTTTTCCCAATTGGCATGCTGGACAAAGATGATCCTTTTCATACTTTAGTCTAGGTAAGCCTATTACTAAGTCCTTTCTGGAGAGATCATTTATGGTGCCGAAGTTCAGGTGATTTAGACGACGATGCCATAACCATGAATTTGTTTTAGAAGCCTTTGACAACAAGCAGATTGGAGAAGACTTCATCATATCTTCGATAGAGATGGTGTATAAATTTGAACCACGTGTTCCTCTTAAAAGTTCTCTACCATCAAGTTCTCTAACGAAGCAAGTATGTTTTCTGAAGGCCTCTTCTAGATCAGAATCACAGAATTGACCCGACGAGAGAATAAGTTATGACCAAGACCTTCAACGTAATATACCCTGGAGATAACACTATCACCAATAACATAGTCTCCATAACCCATAATTGCACCGAAATGATCATTCCCGAATCTAAGGTCCGATGAATTTACTCACAAAGTTCATGAGCCATGACCGGTCTCCAGTCATATGCTTGGAGCGGCTGAGTCTAGGTACCACAAAACGATTTGAACGATCTGCGGTTGAACACGACAAGAATGGATAACTGGATAATTGGGATCCCCATGCAAGAATGGGTTCCATTTGGTTAGTAACGTTGATTGGAACACCCACATCAGCAGTAGACACAATGGAATCATCAGGGATAGATGCAATGCTAGTGTCCGTATTTGTCCTACTCAAAGTATGTTCACTTCTTAAAGGAATAGTTCTACCAGTAGGCATCCATTTCCTAATGGGCATTGATCTAGATAATTTAGGGCACATATCATTAAGATTGAATTTGCGGCCAGTAGGTATCCACTAATAACCTATGTTACTAAATTTCCTTCCTGTGGGTTTCCAATGTTTTCTAACCTTCTTTCGCCATTGTTTTCTAGCCTTCTTAGCTTGAATTTTTTTATTCACTATCTTAACAGGGCATTTAACAGCATTAATCAACTCATTCATACCACATTCATGATTAGTAACAGAAACCAAACAATCATCATTACATGTTTTGCCAAAAGTAGCAGAATTCGAATTAATTACAATACGCTTATAGCTAATACTAGAATCAACACGATTTGTTTTATTCAACTCAAACTTAATGTTCCTAGGGTGGTCTTCTACTTTCTTCCATTGCACATTCTTAGCTTGCGAGGTCCTATCTTGCTTTGTATTGCCTGAAGGCTTTGACCCGCTTGCCTTTGTGTCACTGATTACTCCTGTAGAGGGAATTATGGGAACATTAGTTGGTTAAGCTACCTTTTGCATTCTGAACTAGGACGTGCGGGGATCGAACTAGTTGAAGGCACTCTAGAGTTCACTTTCTTAACATTGGGCATAGAAGTGTTGGGATGCGAGGCTGCTCGATGGCATATTAAAATTCACTTTGTTAATGCTAGGCATAGAACAAGGCATCACGGCTTTACCTTTCTCACAAAACGATTTGGGACATGTTGCTCGTCAACATTCTAAACATTCCCTGAGATCGTTTGGCACGAATGCAAGCAAACCTAATTTCTCTATCAAGTAGTTTATTTATGAAATCCTCTTCTACAATCTCTCGGAGACATTCTAGACTATCCTTAAGGTGAGTGAAATAGTTATGAAATGCAAGTTCGTTATTTCTAAGATGAGGAGGAATGTATTTAACAGTCACACAGTATATGCAGTCTGCAGATGACTTTGATGCAACATTCTCATTAAAGACAAGTGTTGGAATCACTCCTAAACCTTATTCAAGTGTTAGTTACTCATATGTAATAGTTAGCTTATTATGGCCTTTATGTTTGTTATTAGCCTTAAGCTTATGTAGAAGGCCCATGAGCTTAGGCCCAAGCCCATAGGAGAAAGGAAGGGACTAGGAGTGTTTCCCTAGCTTCCCTCCTATAAATACTGTGTAATAACCCTCACTTGAGGGTTGGTTGTTCTCTTTTCTCATTCACTCAATGCATAAACCTTTCTCTCATTATATTCGTGTGTTTGGCTAAGGGTTCAACCGATCCTCTCTTATCTATTTCTTCTATTGATGCTTGTGTTACATATATGGTGACCTAACAGTGGTATCAATCGCTATCTAGTTGGGTGAAACGGTTTGTTTTTTTGTCTACTCGTAAGGTTCACGTTTTTAACCTTTCTCACGCATAAAGCTTTCATTTTTTCACTTTAAAATTCAAGATTCTTGTACTTTAAAGGTTATTTGGTGTTAAAGTTTAAGTTTTTGACAAAAAGTTTGGAACTTTACGTGTGTAGAAGTGTTTTTGACCTTGATTTCATTCGTGTACCTCTTTCTACTCGTAAGGTGAAAAAGTGTTTTGGATCATCAAGTTTCATACTTTTGTGTTATTTTGGTGCTATTGAAGCTATTTCATCAAAAAATCCGGTTTCTAAACACTTTTGGGCATAAAATCAGTTTTTGGTATTTTCTACTCGTAAGGAAACCCTAAACTTACGCATAAGAGTTCCTTGGTTTGATCTTCTGTTTTTGTGGTTTACTCCGTGTTCTCTTGCTTAGATAAGCCTGAAAACACGTCGACTTTGGATATCTTTTTACGCGTGATAGTGTAAAAGATCTTTTGGGTAAAACCCTAATCTTACGCATAAGCTCAAAGCTTACGCTGTAGAACCCTTACGCATAAGATTATTCTTACGCCTAAGCCTTGTCTTACGCATAAGATAATCCTACGCATAAGTTTTCTACGCATAACTTTCAGTTTACGCGTAACTTTAGTGTTTCTCAACTCTTACGCGTAAGCTAATCCTACGCGTAATTCTCATTGTTACGCGTAAGGTGGTGTTTTTACGCGTAAGTTCTTTCTACGCGTAGGGTTCTTTCTACGCATAAGCTGGTTTTCTACGCTTCAGGACTTCTTCAACAAACAAAGTTTCATTCGACTACAAAGATCCATCATCAACACAAGTTATCCAAAAAAAAAAAAAAAAAATTCAAATTTAATTTAATTTTTCGGCGGAGACTAAACGTTCAATTTTTACGCGAGATTCAAATTATGGTTTAAATGTGAAAATTTTGGTCAAAAATTCAAATTTTAGGGCCCAAATTCGAATTTTTCGGGTCAAATTTAGCGTCAAAATTGTCATAACTCAAAATTTTCTTACAACCTTAGAATTGAATTTTATAGTGAATTTCAAATTTTGAGAGTCAAAATTTTTCAAAATTATTTTTGGAGGGAAATTGAGATTCACTATATCGGCCTTCTGTGTGCTATATCGACTTCACACCTTTTCTCTTTGATTCTTCTGCAGGGGTTTACATCAATGGATTCGATCTTTGAAAAGGTGTAATGTAAGATGGAAACCAATCAAATTCCCCTTCCCAATGATTTACAATTCCAAGCGTCAGACATCATCAAATACCCGATATCCCACAGTCGTGCAAGGTGAAAGAATTGTTGTACATGACAGGAATGCTCAAATGGACGTTGAGAATATTGTGATTACTGCATCTGTCGGTAATGCGGACAATGAGGTTGTAGCATTGGAAAAGCGAGGATGACGACAGCAGATCTGGAGAAGATATCTTACTTAACTACGACACGAGCCCAACGTGATGAAGAACAAATGGTTGAGGAAGATATCTTACCCACCTATGACACCGACACGTAGAATAGATGGTCGAGGTACAATCTCTGTTGATCATATTCTAAATGCGACAAAACATCTTGAGCAACTGAATTTAGTAATGAAGGAGAGGTTGACCAGTGTGTTGCACAATGTCCGGACAACTATCTCATGTCTGAGCCCTTACTTGTTAACAATTCAACTGAAACGCCAAATCAAACTCTTGAATCTGAAAACATTCTTCTCAAAAGACCATTTCTCGGCCATAAAGATTTTTCAAAACTAGAGGCACATTGCATCTCTCTTGAACTTAAATTGCAAAACAAATCTTTTTCTTCAAAACACAATGGTCAGTATTCAAATGAACAAAGTAATCGTGTGGATTTATTAGTAAATGAAAATGAGCATTTAAAGGCTCAAATTCAAGCAAAGAGGCTTGCACATGTTGCTTTACAAAACAAATTGAGAAGATTAACTGGCAAGAGTGTGGATACTAAGTTTACAAAACCAAAAATCTTGGGGAAATCGCCTCTTCAACCAATCGAAACCAATCAAGAGTTAGACAACCAACCTGCATTTAAATCAACGCTCAAAATCTTCAAAACCACGGTTTCCCTCCCAAGTTGTTGAGAATAATCATTTGTCAAAATCAGTCACTCCACATTCCCGCCAAACAATAATGTTTCTTTCTATTAAACATGTTTTGTTAAACCTGCTTTTTGTTATACCGTACAAGTGGTCGCTCGCCAATCTAGGATTTGTTCAACACGTGTCTAAACCGAGCATTAAACGTAAAAATTCATATGATTAAAATGACGCATACAAGAACTATGACCTAGAAAAGGCTAGGAAAAGGGCACTACTCCAAAAGGATGGAATCTTAGGTTCACAACCTAGTGTATCACCTTCGAGTGTATTACTGAACACTGCTTGTAGTAGCAAACCAAAACCTAAGTTAACTCAAACAGTTAGAAATAAACCCGTTGATCTAAACGTAAAATTTCATAAACCTAATACGTGGATCAATATAGGACGCAAATTCTTCCCAAAATAAGTTTCAACATCCCTTAGATCTAACCTTAGATGGATACCAACGGGTAGAGTTTTAAACACTGTTGGTCTTAGGTGGATTCCTACAGGCAAGATATTAAGTAGTTGCACCAGAACAAGTGTGAAACCCTCTACATCCATCCCTGAGGCAGGAAAGGAAATCATCAAAATATCATGTTCAGGTGTTAAGAAGATAATTGACACTACATCTTTATGCTTCTAACATCTAGAACCCAGTTACACTTGGGGATCCATTTTTTTCTCTTCCTTGCCCCCCCTTCTATTTTTCTATCACGGTACTACGCGCTATGGCTCCCTCTGCAAAAATGTAGGACCCGTTTTCACCGTTAAAAATATCATGATCCATCACATTGTTCCACCATTGTACTTAATCGTCATGAATTGGAAACATTGCTTGCTCCTCTGGTTAAAGATTCCGCCAAAAGTCGTGCTTCAGATGTATCGAATGTTTCCGCTGCACAACCGATAATACTCTAATTTTAGATACACCTGAATCTACAACAACAACTGAATCTTCTATAACGAAGATCAAACTGCTTCCAACAACAATGACACAGCTGATGATCAACATAATGAACAGAGATGTTTTATCAGCAGTTGACTCTCTCGAAATATTTTTGGTACTTCACACTTGTTCGATCAATTGGACATACATGGTTTTGTTGTCTCCTTATACATGGTTTCGTTGTCTTCATTCATCATCAACATACGTGGTGTATGATTCTGAATCATTGAAAACATCGAGGGGAGAGAGTGTGTAGGTGGTCATTGCTTCCTTGTTCTTCTACATGCTTCTTTGCGAAAACCCAATGCCTTCTTGAATTTCTTCAATTAGAGGGAAGAAATAAGACGATATGTGGCTCAAACGTCTCACTTTGGTGTTATCGTCTCAATTTCACGAGTGATCTTGTGTGAAGTTACTCAAGTACGTGAGAAGATCTTGGCGATTTCGCATCGTTACCCTCGAACGGATCTTCCGCAATAGTCGATTTTCTTTGTATGGTTTACTGCTCATCTACAAATTCCACTGCATACTAAAACCTTCAAAAGTTAGAGGAAATGTAGACTTCATCAAACTTTCAAATCTGCTAAAGACAGGTTGTCGGTTTGGGGGAAGCCGATTCGAAACTTCTTCACAATGGCTTCGAGTATAATAGCTTAGAACCGGTCGCAACCGCTTAAACTTTCCCCAAACCCCATTATCAGTGAACAAAGCCCCAGCTTACTCGTCAACAAATGGAAAGGTTATTTGCTCGTTCAGCTGGCGATATTGATGAACGTGCTCGGGTGTATCCGCTATTCTCGCGCTCAACGATAATACTCTTATACACGATACACGCTACAACAACTACGGTTGAAGAAGCACCACCAATTGACTCCAACACAACAGTTGAACAAACCGCTTTCAACAATGATGAACCCGCCGATGATGTTCAATGAAGTACCCCCCACCTGCAGATTTTGATCCAAATGCATTCTTTAACCCGTTTGCTAATGAGAGATCTGCGCACCATATGTCGCGGAATCATCAACAAACCATTTGAATCCTCAGAATCGCACAATGTATACCAACATCAACCCTCCACACATAGATGGACAAAAGACCATCCTCTGGAAAATATTATTGGCAACCCGAATCAACCAGTCGTTACAAGACAACGTCTTCACTCGGATGGTGAACACTGCATTTATGCACTCACCTGTCTGCCAATGAACCTAAAAACATCAAAGACGCAATGACAAAAGACAGCTGGATTGAATCCATGCAAGAAGAACTCAACCAATTCAAACGTCTTGAAGTATGGGAATGTCATTGGTCTTAAATGGATTTGGAAAAACAAATTGGATCTTTGAAGGGAATGTTATCCGAAAATAAGTCACGCGTCGGTGGCTAAGGGTTATCGTCGAGGAAGAGGGAATAGACTTTGAAGAATCTTTTGCTCGTTGCTCGTCTTGAGGTATGTTCGGATATTTCTCCGTTCGCGGCTCATATGAATATGACGGTCTATCGGATGGATGTCAAAGCTGCGTTTCTTAATGGACAACTTAAAAGCGGTTTATGTCACCAACCGGATGGATTCGTTGATCCTGAGTTTCGAATCACGTCTACAAACTGAACAAAGCTCTGTATGGTCTCAAACAAGCTCCTCGGGCATGGTACGATAAGCTATCATCTTTCCTCATTGCTAATAATTTCACCAAAGGTTCGGTCGACCCTACTCTTTTTATACAATATCACGGGGCACATATCTTAATTGTTCAAATTTACGTGGATGACATCATTTTTGGGTCTACACATAAAAAGTTTTCAATCGCTTTTGCAAAACAAATGAAGAAAATTTTTGAAATGTCCATGATGGGTGAACTCACGTTCTTTCTCGGACTGCAAGTTCATCAATCACCCGTGGTATTTTCTTGAGTCAGTCCAAATATGCCCTTGAATTGTTAAACAAGTTTGGAATGAAAACTCGTGACACCTATGCCACACCAATGGCTCATACCAAGAAGCTAGACGCTGATTTACATGGGAATTGGTGGACCCTACAAAATACCGTAGTATTATTGGGTCTCTCATGTATCTAACACCTAGCGGGCGATATTGTGTCTTTGTCGTATATCTTTGCTCGTTATCGTCGCGACCAACTGAAACTCACCTCTCTGAGGCTAAAAGAATCCTCCGATACATCAAGGGAACCATTAATTTGGGGATCTAGTATCCGAAGGATTCTGGTTTTGAACTAATCGCTTTTTCAGACGCTTACCACGCAGGATGCTTAGACTCACGGAAAAGTACTTTAGGAGCTTTACAATTTCTTGGTGATAAACTGGTGTCATGGCAATCGAAGAAGCAAGATTGTACATCGCTGTCTCAACCAGCAGAATATGTAGCCATGTCGGCGTGTTGTGCTCAAGTCATTTGGATGAGAACACAACTCAAAGACTATGGTTACGTATTTGACAGAATCCCGATGTTCTGCGACAATCGGAGTGCCATTACAATCTCGTGCAACTCAGTTCAACACTCGAAATCAAAGCACATCGATCTTCGATATCATTTCATCAAGGATCACGTGGAGCAGTCTTGTTGAATTATATTTTGTGGGTACAGAATACCAATTGGCGGATCTTCTCACCAAAGCCTTGCCTCCCGCTAGGTTTAATGAGTTGGTCCACCGGATTGGTATGAGGTGTTTGACTCAAAAGGAATTGGATGACCTCCTAAAACAGTCTTAAAAACCTGTCAAACACCAAAATCTCTTTTGTAAATAAGTTTTCAAAAACAAAATACAAAAGTATAAAATCTGATAAATCAACAAAAATATTCTTCTAATCTAATTTTCTTTCAACATGGCAAGTACATTTCTTCCGTCAACACTCTAATCTTTCAAAATTCAGTATTTTTCCAATCAAGTGTTGAGGGGGAGAAAATTTAAACCAAACTGTTTCAAAAACATTCGTGTATTTGCATGTTATTCTATCCCGGTTGTTTCTTTTATCAATGGTGGTAAACTTTTCTGATTAAACTGACACTCCTCGGACTAAAATTTATAACCTTTCATCATTTATTAAGTCGAGGGGGAGTGTCATCAAAGTTCCTTTCTTAAAAATCTTTGTTTGATAACCAAAACGGAAGTTAAATGGCTTTGTATGAAAATGGAAAAGGTGGAGGGATCAAAACTGCCAAAAGTTTAAAGTTACTTTTAATAAAAACACCTCCCACCTAAATATTTCATCACATTTATTACTTACACCAAAAAGATCCTACGCCTAAGAATCATTTGACAAATCCGTGTTTCTGATCATCAATTTGTAAGTTGTTTCATGATCTTAACATGTTTACAAACATAGGTTTTGATTTTTACACGAATCCAATGGTCAAATTTTTGTCTATGATTGTTTTTGTGTTCTACGCATAAGAGTATGAACTCATAATCAAGAATGGGTGTTTGTGGTTAAAAGGATTGTGTCAAAACATGTATTTAACATCAATGATACTAATTTTATCCTCTAAATCCACCCAGAAACACGAATTGAAGGTTTTTCAAAATTAGGGTTCTTAAGTCGAATTGGGTGTTTTCAAATATGAAGGTTTTTGGTCAAAAAGATTGTTGTGTGATGTTCATATCATGTTGAATTAATGATTTTCTGGCCCTATAACAACCCAACACTAATTAATCGTGAAATTAGGAATTAGGGTTTAATGTTCTTGAGTTTGGGTATTTTTTTGATTCACTGAGAATTGAGTGTTAAAACTTGGTTATTAAACTCTCATAACATCTAAGACCTACCAGAAAATGTTTGGTGCAATTTCCATGGTTAGAAAGCTTACGCGTAATTCATAACCCTTAGGGTTTTGACCTACGCGTATGTGTTTCTATGCGTAAAATGTTTAACATGTTTTCATGCCATGATTTGTTGTAAACTGAATAAATGTGTTAAGATTGATTTTTGATGATTTTATTTCGGGCTTGCTACGCGATAAAACTCATAATCAAGGTGTTGGTTACTCTACGCATAAGGATCACCTACGGCGTAGAAAGTTATGCGTAAGAGAAATCCTACGCGTAACTATTACACGTAAGGTTCTACAATGGGACTACGCGTATCCTGTGAAGGATATGCGTAAACAGTGACCTTTACGCATAAGGTCTACTCTTACGAGTAACCTTAGGCGTAAGGTTTTATATACGCCTACGCGTAAGCTTTACGCATAAGGTCCCCCTTTCCTACGCGTAACATTTCTTGCGTAAGTTAGATCCTACGCATAAGCTTTGCGTCACGCATATATCACTCCTCGCTTCGCGTAACTTTGCCAAAGTCTACGCCTAAACCTTGATTGACCTTCATAATGAGTTGTTACGTGTACAAACTTGTTAATAAAATAATCATAACGTCACGAATCCAACAATGTCACTAATAAACTTAATCGTTTGATATGTTGTGAACAATAAGTGATAACATAAACTTTAAAACTTAAAGTTAACTAACTAACGAAACATTTCACGCATTCATTGGACTATTGGACAAACAAGTGACTTAGGACTCGTAACAATCATTGACACTTTACATTCAATAACTAGACAATAAGACCTTCCGTTGACTAACATTATGTCTTTCGATATGTTGGTTCTTTTGGCTAATGTTATTTCGATCACGACATGGTCGCTCAAATAAATGTGGATGCACCGAGGTTCTCACTATTGTGATATCTTCCCAAATGGCTATCCGAGAAAGATTGGAAAGAACAACCTTAGGGTTGACTTTGACACCCTCACATGCTAAGAATCTTCTTGTCTCATTCTTTGTGGATATTCTAAGGAATCATCCCTACAAGAACATGCTCTCACACTCTGCTACGATGCACCGGAAATCTACATTCAACAATTCTGGACTCTATGCAGGATCACAGTCAAAGTGCATGGCGTAAAGTGACACTTAATCACAAACAAGTCACCATTACTCCTTCAGACTTATGGGCTGTACTCATCATTCGGACATCGTGCCTCTGACTTCTTTGCCACACCTCTTGAAGAGCAGTTCGCAATTTCTACTTGATATTGGCTATGATGAAGGCGTCGAGGAATTATTAACAAGCACTCTCACGTGGATCTTAAGAACATTCCTCAACCGTGGAGAACACTCTACGTCATCATCACTAAGTCGTCTCGGTCGTGGCGGTGGCTATGAGCATCCCAAGCTCATGGAACTGCAAGTCTTCTGGTCATTGATCAATAATAAGGACATTGAAATCAAGACTGATATGGGATGACATGATGTCATTTCACAAGAAACTTGGCTCAAAGATTCCCTATGTCAGATACACGAAGCTTTTGATCCAGAGAGCACTTGGGCTTAATCCCGATATTCCCAAGAGGCTCAATGACCCTGACAATCACGACGTGTTGTCCGACCCTATCCTTTCTATCGAATCAAGGAATGACAACAAAGAAACAAGGTGCCGTGTCACCTGATCACCTCTCGACAAATGAAATCAAAAAGCTTGAAACATACAAAAGGTATCAAGTAGCGGTACGAGAAGGCAAAGTTGGTCATCTCGATGAAAAGCCTTCTGGAACTCCTACTCGAGAACCAGAAGAGGAAGTTCTGGAAGTGCAATAAGCACAGAGAGTCAAAGGAAGGTCCCAAAGAGGAACCCTACTCCAAGGAAGAAAGTTCCCTCCAAGGAAGCTGCTCCTATTCCTACACCGAACCACAAAAGAAAGCTAACTGGACGAAAGCTCAAGATACACAATCAGACGAGGAGGTACACTACTCTGGCGCAAGGATGACTCTCCATCAGTACCAAAACCTCCTAGTCCAATAGCTGAACTTGGCAAAGGAAAGACTCTGACTTGTGCCATATGATGAAAGCTCAGAAAGTGATGAAGAGCAACTGGATAAATCATACCGGAAGAAGTTCAAATTCGTTCGACTTCAACACGTTGCACAACAATTTGCTAAAGAACAAATGGGTGGCCCCGGAGGGTCAAGTGGTGCAGCTCAACCTTCACCAGGTCCCGATGCGGTTAATCAACCCGATAAGGGATCTGGTGCCACCACTTTGGTACAACAACAAACACGTGTTGAAGACACTATTAAGTATGATTTTGAAGAACGAATCGAGAAGCTAGAAAGTAAAAGCTGATGAAGAAGGCTGCAGTCAAAGCCAAAGCCGATGAACAAGCTAAGACCGGCAATGAAGAAGATGTTGAGTATGATCGTTTCTTCTAGATAGTCTGCACGATCAAAGGAAGAAACTTCGAACCACCAAAGGACCCGAGTCTCCTCACATCTCATCATCATCAGATTCTTCTTCTCACTCTTCACCACCACCATCAAAGGAATCAACCAAATCATCATCGGATCGGTGAAGAAGCCACCTCGATCTTGGATTTCTCATACTCATGAAAGAATTGTGAAAGCTGTCCAACAAGTTAGAAAGAAGGACATGCTCTATAGAAAACTGAATTGGTTTGTCGACCAAATACGATATCTACATGATGAGAATGACAAGATGAGAATGAAAGGAATACATACAGAAGCTCATGCGGGATGATCTACAAGGGAAAATGGGCGAGAATGATGAAGGCTACACTCACAAGTACCTTCGGATATCGTTCCTAAAGTCACAAAGGAGATGTTTACAGCACAACTATATCCGAATCTTATCTTGCAGATAGCCAAGCAAACTATAAGATCAATACCCTTAACGTCACAATCAATCCATTTGATCCCTGTAGTTTTCTCGGATAATGAATTGGTGGCCAAGCTTGTCACACAAATGTCTAAACGATCTGGGACTTTTACTTCTGATGAAGGAAAGTTGTTTCAAGCATTGCTTGACTACCAACTCCAAGAAGCATGCAGATTCGAAGCTGAAAAGTCCAAACGTCCTAGAGATGATGAAGATAAGGATCAGGATACGAATGATGAAGCTAAAAGACAAAAGAAGTCTGGTGAATCATCTTCCATGCCACCTCCTCCCCAATGGCCTCCTGCTCAACAAAGGTCTCCTCCTCGTTCTTCTACAGATATACGGGTGGTGATGATGAAGCACACCATGAGCCCCTACAACAACCCACCTCTCCCAAACAAGTACAGAAAACAGAATCCTCATCTAGGCCTACGAAACAGAAGAAAAGGCGCCCAAGGCAGATGTTCTATCATGGCTAGATGAAGACACCACAGAGGAATTTTTGGTTTCTACACTTATCAATTCCACTCCCTACCACGAAGAAGGTCAAGATCCGGTAGACGGCAATACATGGAGCATGCTAAGATTATGCAAGAAAAGTTCCATGTGAAGAAGATGACGAAATCCGAGTTGAGTCGAATCAAGAATGAAGCTTTTCAACTGTGGAAGATAGCTCGAAAGTGCCATCGAGGTCGAATATCACCTTGAAAACATTGCTCGAGCTATGTCTAACAACATGGATTGGCTCAACCAGAAGCAAACATCGACTTCACCAAACGGGACAACCCTCCATACTACACCGACTGGTCAAAACCTCTACCAACAATTGGCCAATCGGATGAACCAAGGATCCCATTCCGATATTTCTTCAACAGAGACTTGGATTTTCTTTACATGGTGGCGATAGTTCAAGGAAATACGCTACATCATTGACACTTCCATTCCCGGCTGACTATATACTCGAACGCATAGCCATCGAGGAACGTGCCAATCACTTTTTCTCTAACAAAGTGGAAGCCTACGACCGAGATGCCTTGTCGGGATTCATCATTGGCCGAACGCCGAAGAATCTACTACGATGCCAGGTTCGAAGTCTCAACATGCAGTATTCAGAAGTCTCAACATGCAGTATCGTTTCCATCAAACACGTCGATCTTTCATCTAAGTGGGACTACACCTTCCTAAAGAATATCGTGGTCAAACGACAAGATAAAATGGATTATGCATTTTCTCGAAGTGACTTTGAGAATTTGTCTATCAGACATCGAAGACATGTACCTTGCCAAAGTACGAGTCGTATGAGACAATTCTCCACTAGCATTACAACATGAATTCATCAAGTCGATTGCTCATCTTCATCACCGCATAGTTATCCAAGAACGTGTAGAAGATCTCCACCGGAACAGTTGAATCTTATCGCCCAGGTGTCAACTTCACTCCATGACCGCTTGATCTACCCGACATCAACCAGCTTCCACAATATACGCTCATCAGCAAACCTTTCGGCGTCGTTTAGCGTGGTGAACTTCAAAGAAATTGCTTGATGGCGTGCAGAGATCTTCATAAGTTTGGAGATCACACTTTGAAGATGGTTAGGGGCGGATTGGCTTACCGGTTGAAGGATATACACCAAAAGATCGGGTCTCCTAAGCGATGGAATTCTCGGGATCGAAGGGCGTGAAGAGGATCATCACCATGATTGATGAACGGTTGTATAGAAGGGATCGATTGAAGACGGAAAGCTATGTTGGTGGTGAATCGACCGGAGAAACATCATCGGCTTTCAATGCCCGACCACACTCTTGGCGACATCTCGGACTACACGGTACCCCTTGAACTGCTTCTTTCATTATAAATTTGGATGTATGATCTAATTATGTCGATGGATTATGCACACATTACAGTGTACAACCCGTACTTGTAAATAAAGGACCACGTGCGGGTATGCCACAATCCTTATATAAGGGGCGAAAGCTTCTTACTTTTGAGTAAAACCTATCAAACCTTTCATTTTTCAAGGTTTTGCTCAAAAGAACAAGTACTTTCCCTTATGATTTTCAAAACCTCAACCGTTTATATCACTCGTTGAGGGGTAGTACTTGAATTAAAACTTTGTTCAAAAATTGTTCACAGTGGTCATTCTTCCCATAACACTCGAAATGGTCATATTTATTCTCAACTTTTCAAAAATAACATCATATATGCCATTTTTGTGGGGGAGAAAATACGTGATAAGAAATATGTTGTGTAAATGCAAATGAATCTTTGTGCTATAGACTTAACCCATGAATTGACGAGATCTTAACTATTAGTAACTCGAAAAGACTTGTCCGGGACGGGTAATAATTTCAAACTAGTTCGCTAGTGATGTAAACGTGTCTCGCAAAGGACTTGTCTGAGTAGAATGTACCATTCGAGAAACTCTTGGTAGACATGAACTCTGACGGGTTTGACAACCTTTCGAGGATTGTCTACACCTTCAAGGTAGTTATTAGAGCTAGTTGTCACCTAAAAGCTGAAAATGCAACTCTTTAACTATGCCACGTAACCGTGTCTCGCAGGGGAATGTCTATCTTGAGTTGATCAATTCAAAATGTGCAGATCTTTCCTCCTGTGCATTTTAACCATTAAAACTCTTAAGCACATGTGGAGAGGGAGTATTTATGCAAAATCTTATCTCAACAGTGGTACTAAAATGTTTTTCATTCACAAACACTTTGAGAGATTTTTCACAATAGTGGTTTTAATGGCAACATAGGTTAGTCATGGAGTTATAAGGTGACTAAGGTTAGGAATAACCGTCCTATGATCCGCCAGAGCCGGAGGGATCTACCCAAGGACACCACAAATAGTTAGTATTTAGAAGTCCTTAGGTATGATTATAAAAAGGAGAAAATGAGAATTGGAGAAAGAAGGAGTTGAAGAATTAAAAAGAAATGCAAAGAAAAGGGTGAAAAGAAATAGCCCTCCAGATTATTCAACTTAGGGCAGACACCGGGTTCAATTCATATACTACTGGTTGTCACTTGATGACACCGGTATTGAAGATGAAAAGTCGTCATGGACCCAATGACGCATGCACTAAACCTTCTTAGCCACTCAAGTTTCTCTCAACAGAAGCTTGTTTCATTCTCACAGGGAACCCTACATAAACTATCGGCTAACTCTTAGAGATTGCTGGTATTGAAGAAGGAGACCCTCTCCCTAGTCTCCGCACTATTGAGTCTAGAGCCACGAGATTCATCAAAAGATCTCTTAGGTACACTTGACATTTCATCACTTGATATTCAACAATAAGAATTTCGGTGGTACATTATCGAGTCCTTCACAGATCTTAGCAAGCTGTCGAGAACATTTATGAGAGGTTCACATTTGTGATCCTCAGTGATTGAATGGAAACTCCTGCCGGGGTCAACATCAAACAGCCTTGACAGCCGGTCGCCCTGCAACTCCGTGGATTGCGCTTAGTGGTCTCAAAGCGGTCTACCGTGTGAGGTGATGCTTCGGTGTACCTCGGTGACTCATCCCGAATCGTAGGTGTACCCGTACATCGTGTTATCTCACTTGTGGGACTCCGATTCAGGAGCGGCCTTTGTAAGAATTAGAGTTGTGTTTTCACACTATCTGTTAACACCTCGAAGTTCAAACTTGTAAGTGCGGAATCCGCTTATTACTAACCGTTTTTATGTTTACTTCTTATGGAAGCTCTGGAGCGTAATGATCGTCTGATTCTTCTCATGCTCACGCTAACATCATCACTAATGGAAGTTCTATCTTAAAGCAACACAACAATCGGAATAATTCTTCGTCAAATCAAAGAATCTACAAAGTTAAAGACTTAAAGAACTTCATCGATCTGAATTCCAACGTCAAAAGCGTGTGAGCATGTTGAAGAATGGCGTGGAGACTTAATTAGCGGCGAAGCGAGGCACTGAGGCAGACGATGCGATAACAACATACTATCACTTTCATCACAAAGAACAATGATTAAAGAACAAAGTTAAAGATGACGTCAAAGCATAACTGTTCAAAGAAAACTATCTCGCTACACTCGGGAGATGGTTCAAATCAAGGCAATTCTTCTCACAAGAAAGAAGAATGTCAGAAGACGTCAAAGCTACTATTACATCAACGCCTTCACCGTTTTTCATCACCAACACTTGAGTGTTTGTTACTCATATGTAATAACACTTGAGGGGGAGATTGTTGGAATCACTCCTAAACCTTATTCAAGTGTTAGTTACTCATATGTAATAGTTAGCTTATTATGGCCTTTATGTTTGTTATTAGCCTTAAGCTTATGTAGAAGGCCCATGAGCTTAGGCCCAAGCCCATAGGAGAAAGGAAGGGACTAGGAGTGTTGCCCTAGCTTCCCTCCTATAAATACTATGTAATAACCCTCACTTGAGGGTTGGTTGTTCTCTTTTCTCATTCACTCACATGCATAACCTTTCTCTCATTATATTCGTGTGTTTGGCTAAGGGTTCAACCGATCCTCTCTTATCTATTTCTTCTATTGATGCTTGTGTTACATATATGGTGACCTAACAACAAGTGGCATTTTCCCTTTTACCTGACTCCTCAGATTCTCAATTTCCATTTGTAAGGATGTTATTATTTCGTTGTTCTTGTCACGAGTGACTTTCATTGAATCATATAACTCTTTAAAGTGTTGTTTCACTTTTTCATTTTCTTCTAAAAAACTCTCATTTTCCTTTTGTAAAACAATAACCAAGTTTTGAAGATAAAAAGTCTGAGAACTCTGAGAATCTAAAGGAGGAGGCATTTGGGAGCCTGTCACATTGTTCTTTTCACCCTTTAATTGTGAAATTTGGGTTCTTATTTTTCTGATCGTGTTACAATAAGCTCGAATCTGTTCATCACGCTTTGATTTCAAAACTGCATCAAATTCAGGAGCATCTAAGGATGTCTTGATATTTGAGGTTTTAACATTTTCCTTTAGATGTTGATATTTCAATTGCAAAGCAAGATGCTCAACTTCCAATTTGGAAAACTGTTTCACCAGGTTATCATGATCATCCAGTTCAAATTTTTCATGCAATTTAGAGTTAGTTCTCTCAAGCTCAATGACACGATCATGGGAGACTTTTAGAGCAACAAATAATTCATGAAATTGGGATGCATTAATTGAACAATTCATGGCAGTGTAAAACACATCTTGAGTGATACATTCAGAAATCAGATTCTCATTTAAGGTATGCAAGTTTTTCCTCTCAATCTCATTATATTTTAATTCTCGCTCATAGTCATTGACCTCAACTATCATTGCATCAAATTCCTTTTCCATTTCTTTAATATCTGAATCCATCCCCTTTTTAAGACTCTCAAATTGTCCTTTTAGTTGTTTAAAGAAAGGCATGACTTCAGTTAAATTGCATTCTTTAGTTTGCTCAAAACCCCTTTCCCCTTCAGTTATCCCAGTAGGTGTGATCCTTTTCTTACATGTTTTCTCCAAATCAACAAATAATTGATACATCACATACTGACTGATTAAGGTCTTGCTCTTAGTGGGAATAGATCTAGGAACTAAATGCATTGGTGTATTGGGGGGGATATACAATGGCTGGAAGCATTCTCCTACATGGGGGATTCATTCAATAAACTCATCGGTTTTTTTCATGTCCATATCCTTTTTCCAGAACACTTGTTCAGGGGTCAACTGTGTTTGAGGTCTAAACTTGTTAAATGCAATCCAATTTTCCTTAGCATAGTTAGGTGTTTTGAAACTGATGTTGTTTTCTATGCATGAGGGGCTCTTAAGTTTTTCATCCAATTTCTTCCTAGTAACTTCTTCTAATTTCTTATCTTCCTCAGTGCACTCAGCGCAGCTAGGTTTCTGCCTAGGCTTAAGGATTTCATTGCCATCATAGATTACCTTCTGAGCTTCCCTTGCTTTCTTACCATACTCAGGGTTGGGTTCCTTAATAATGGGAATACTATGCTTATCGCTTAAGACACTATGCTTAGTGACCATGTGAGCAGTCTGAATGGTGTTCCCTTGTACGTACAACTTATTTTCAAGCTTGTTTTTCAAATTTTTTAGATTAGAAAAGTCATTCAAAAGTTTTGATTCCTTAGCGTTAAATTCTTGTTTAAGCACTTTAACATTTTCTTGAAGCTCTTGCTTTTGCTTAACAGTTTTAGAATGCTTTTATTGTAAGGAGTTTAACTCTTGTTTTAACACTTCTTCTCTAAAATTGCTTTTTCTAATAATTGTACGCATTTGGTCATCCATTTCCTGCTCACGGATAGTTAAATCAAACTTAGCACGTTGTTCATAAATAGCAACTTGTTCTTTATATGCATTTAGTTCAGAGGTAAAGAATCATCAGGGGCACATGCAGTGTATTCATCAAAAACATAGTCATCATTGACTGCAGAAGATGCATCACTTGGTACAATCTCACTTTCACTTTGTGTCACATATTGATCATAAGAGACAATATTGCTATTACCCTCTTTATCAATATCTGATTCAAAAGTTTCAAGAGATTGTACTTCAAGATGAATCTTTTGCTCATCAACTTCATCGTATAGTTTTAATACCTCTGAAATGATTTAATCTTTGGATGGACCAAATTGTGGTGATGAGATCTTTGGAGAGACCATAGGTGAGATGCTAGCCATGAAGATTGTAGGGCAGAGGTTCATCATCGACATCCGAGTCATATGCATCACAATCGCTACTTGAAATGCATTTGGATGATTCGTCCCATGCCCGCACTAGCTCTTCATCCACATCAGCATCATATGTCTTGGCATTTCCCTCAGCAAGAAACGACAACTCTTCCTCATCCAAACCGCTCCAAGTCTTGATCTTGCACTAGCTAAACATCTTGTCCCTGAAGTACTCTGCATTTTGAGGCGCTTTTGGAAATGTGCAGTTCCTTGAAATGTGTCCATCACCACCACAGTTGTAGCACTTGATTGGCTTTACTTGTCCCTGATTGGCATTTCTCCCACGATTCTGATTAGCCACATACCCTCCACCAACTCCACCTCTTCCTTGTTCATACTGCCTTCCTAGAACAGGTTGCACTATAACCTTCCCATCTCTGACGGTAGCTTGATTCTGTGGAATGGATGCTGTTCTGAGGTTATTGTTGGTGTGTGGGAAGGAGTTCAAATTTTGACTGACCATGAGAGATAGTTGATTGATGAAGTTTTCCATGAATGTGTTTGAATCAGGAGGCTTGTATGATGGATCTGGAATGAGTTTGTAGTTACCATTTCCCGTTGGTATGACTTGAGAAGCTTTGGTGGTAATTTCAACATTGGTTTAGAAGGTTGTTGAATCATTTGAAGAGCTTGTTTCTCCCTGTTTAGTTTTGAACTGTTCAAGAATCCTTCGTTCAAACATAGCATGTCTCTCATTCTGAAGAAGGAAGGCATACAGTTGCTCATAGTTGGTGTTCTTCAATCCTTTGGTTAGCTTCACATAGGTGACAAATTTGTTCCATTCGGGATTCATGTTGTTCACAAACTTTGAGTTCAATTGAATATTTGGCATGGTCATTTTGATGTTCCTCATGTCATTTACAAGCTTGTGGAATCTCACATAATATTCATAAACACTTTCTTCTGGTTTCATCCTAAAATGCTCAAATTCATCATACAGTTGTGATTCTCTGTCTTCCTTGGTAAGTTCTGAACCCGAGAGAAGTATCTTGACATTGTCCCAAACGCCTTTAGCCAGTGTTGTGATTGATCAGCTTGTAAATGTCTTTTGGAAGACCCTGAAGTATAATGTTTGAAACCCGATATCAGCATCGAATCTCTTTTTCTCCTTATCACTGAGCTCATCATATGTCTTTGGTCTGTCCAATCCAAAGATCATTGTTCCATCTGCAACAGTGTCAATTATGTCTCTTGTAGTCTCAATCGATAAGGTCCTTCATCAATTGACTTGAGAATGTTGACTCCATTTTCCTTTCCTAGACAATACAACCAAATTCGTTGAGCCCATGAGTCATAGTCAGTTCTATCAAGCATGGGTAGACGAGTGTCGAACCACCGCTTGAACGTCCTCACACAAGAGATGATTGTAGGCACGTTGGTAGACATGTTTACGATTTCACGTGTTTTATATCTCTATGATTAAACCGGGAAATAGATTCTTTCACGGGATTTTACTAACTCAAGAGAAAACCGTATTAGAAACAAATATTAACCAAGTCGCTATAACCTTTGAACCAAATCGCTATAACCTTTGAACCAAGTCTCTAAGTACCAAGTCGCTAAGTAGCAACTCGCTAAACCTCAAGTCGCTGTGAATCAAGTCGCTAAGCACAAGTGGCTAAGACCTAAGTCGCTGAACAAAAGTCGCTCAAGCACCAAATCGCTAAGAAGACAAGTCGCTAAAGAACAACTCGCTAAGTATCCAAGTCGCTAATAATCAACTAGCTATGAACAATAAGGACAAGTCGCTAGAAATAATAGAAACAAGTCGCTCACCCAACCAAGTCGCTAGCCGAAGTGGAACCTCCACTAACTTGTACTATTTGTCGGCTTGTATCAATAGACAAGTCGCTAAGATCAAGTAGCTACGACTTAAACTACAACTCGCTGGAAATTACTAAAGCAAGTCGCTACGAAGAAAAACACTCCGAGACACAAGTCGCTAGGTTGAAAAACTTCAAAACCACACTTTTCCATCCAAAACAAGCCCAACCACAGTGATTCAAGCTTTCCAAATCAAAACCCAAGCACTTACAATGATTCTAAACACAAAAGTACACTCAAAATTCAAACTTTAACACAAGAAATGATCCAAATGATGCAAAAACCACTAAACTTTTTCAAACCCAAAAACCATATAAAACCTCTAGAAATCCAAGGATATGTAAGAGAGATGATCAAACCATGGCTCTTGATACCAATTGTAACATATTGGATTTCACAAACACAGTATACCAAATACATAAAGGTATATAAGGTTTTTGAGAGAGAAAGTTTTAGAGAGAGAAATGGAGGAGAGTTGGAAACTATGTGAAACAAAGAAAAATGGTATTGAAGCTCCAACCCTCTACCTTGGGAGGTAGATGGTATTTATAGGTTTTTCAAAATCGATAAAGCCCGGAGGTTGAGCTACATATACTTCTTCAATAATAATACCATTTAGAAAAGCACTTTTGACATCCATTTGATAAAGCTTAAGATCATTAGCACAAGCATAAGCAAGAAGTATTCTTATAGACTCTAATCTAGCCACGGGGGCATAGGTCTTATCAAAGTATATTCCTTCTTGTTGGTTATACCCTTGGGCAACAAGTCTAGCCTTGTTTCTAGACACTACTCCGTTAGCAACTAACTTGTTTTTATAAACCCATTTTGTTCCTATTATGGTTTGATTACTAGGTGGAGGGACAAGGGTCCAAACATCATTAGAAACAAATTGATTTAATTCTTCTTGCATAGCCATTACCCAAATTTCATCTTTTATGGCTTCTTGTGCATTCTTAGGTTCTATGGTTGAAACAAAACAAAATAAGCTACTTTGGTTTTGAACTTGAGACCTTAATGTTCTTTCGTTTAACTTTCCTATGACCTTATCTACGGGGTGATCTTTGGACTCTTTAATATTTATGACTTCATCATTTAAAGATTCTTCTTCTTCATTTATCTTTTTCTTTATTACTATAGCTTCACTTTCTACAATCTCGTCATCGACAAGAGGAGGAGAGGGTTTAGGTGGACTTTCATCAAATTTTACATTTAATGACTCTTCTACCTTCATTGTTTCTTTATTTAATATGACGTAAGCTTTGCTATTTGGAGAGTAACCTAGAAATATACCTTCGGTTGATTTAGGATAAAATTTTGTAAGGTAATCTTTAGTGTTAAGAAGAAAACATTTGCTACCAAAGACTCTAAAGTGATCTAACGTAGGCTTTTTGCCTCGGAGTAACTCATATGGAGTTTTCCCTAAAATTGGTCTAATTAAGACTCGATTAAGTATGTACGTTGAAGTATCAACGACATTACACCAAAACTTTTGAGGTATGGATTGCACATTTAGCATGGTGCGACTCATTTCTTGTAGGGTTCTATTCTTTCTTTCAACTACCCCATTCGATTGTGGAGTGCGAGGAGCCAAGAAGTTGTGAGTAATACCATTAGCGTGACAAAAGGCTCCAAATTCCACTTCATTATCAAATTCCCTACCATGATCCGTTCTAATAGACACTATAGGACTTCCTAGTCGTCTTTTGATTTTCTTGCTTAATATTTCAAAATAATTAAACGTTTCCGTTTTGTTCTTTAAGAATTTAGTCCATGTGTACCTAGAGTAATCATCCACTATGACCAAAGTGTAGTAGTTTCCTCCATAACTTTGGATAGCGGATGAACCAAATAAATCCATGTTTAGTAATTCTAGACACTTAGTTGTAGACACCATGTTTTCAGATTTGTGACTAGAATGAACTTGTTTTCCTACATTACAAGCATCACAAAAGTGATGTTCATAATTTAACTTAGGTAGATCTCTTACTAGATCTTTGGATGATAGCGATTGAAGAAGTCGCATATTGGCATGACCCAATCTTTGATGCCATAAGGTCGAAGTATCATCCATAGAGGTAAGACAAAGTTTGTCTTTAGGTTCATTACCAATTTTAATGATATAGACTCCATGTTTCCTAATTCCTCTTCCTGTGGTTATGCCATTTTTTAATATCTTACTACCGGTTTCGGTAAAAGTACATTGCACTTTTTATCACATATTTGTCCTATACTTAAGAGGTTAAAGTTTAGGTTTTCTACGTGACACACATCGTTAATGGTTAGAGATTTGTTAGAAATCGTACCTTTACCGATGATTTTACTTTTGCTATTTCCAAACACCACATTACCTCCATTGAAGGATTCATATGTGGAGAATAGATCTTTATTGCCGGTCATGTGCCTCGTGCACCCGCTATCCTTGACCCATTCATCCGGGTCTAGGTCGACCTTTAAGCACACCTCGTCATTTTCCATGAGACAAATTTCTTCGTCCTCCTCGTCGCTCATTCCCCACGTGCCGCTCACGAACGCCTTTTGATCATCCCATTTGGGACACTTACTAATAAAGTGGTTTGGGTCCCCACATTTAAAGCAAGCACGATCATCCCTTGGCTTCTCGTCCTCTTTGCTTTTCCGGAATCCTTTCTTGTCGTCATACGGTTGTTTGACGTATCTTCCCTTCCTTCTAAAGAACTTTTTAAAGTCCCTTACCGTCATAGCATACTCCTCGTTGTCACTATCCGAAGAAGAGTTCTCTTCATCGCTCGAGGCCTTTTTAGCTTTAAGGGCAAAAGATTTGTGTTTCTCTTTCACCTTTGAGGCTTCAGAATCTTTAGCAAGGACAAGCTCATAGACTTTTAAGTTGCCTATGAGTTCATCAAGGGTGAGGATTGTCAAATCTTTTGACTCTTAGATTGCCGTCACCTTGGATCTCCACTTGGATGGAAGTGCCCTTAGATATCTCCTAACATGGTTACGGCTAGAAGAAGATTCATCAAGTGCTTGTAAAGATGTAATAATAGTATTAAAGTTAGCAAAAGAATGATCTATAGTTTCCTCATCCGATATTGAAAATTGTTCATATTGTTGAATAAATAAATCAATTTTATTAATTTTAACTTGTTGATTACCTTGATGAGTTACAACTAAAGAATTCCAGATTTCTTTAGAGGTTTTAAACAGAGAAATTCTTTCGAATTCCTTTTTGGGTAAAGCATTATATAAAACCATTTTAGCTTCACTATTTTTTGAAAGCTTTTTCTTCATTTCATCATTTCATCATTTAGTTTATCATGAGATATGTTAACTAAATTTCCTTTATCATATTTTGAGGTAGCCTCAAAATCGCCTTCAACAATAATGTACCAAAGATCAATATCGTTAGACTTCACATACGTTTCGAATCTATTTTTCCAATATATAAAACCATTAGTTTCAAGTAGTGGTGGTCGTTGCATAGATTGCCCTTCCTTGTAATTTTCAGAACCCATAGTGATCGAAAAGTTTTTAAAATACTGTTTACTTTAAAACTTTTATAAACTTAGCTCTTGATGCCATTTGTGGAAAACTATAAGGGGGGGTTAAATAGTTTTGCCGATTTTAAGTTAGTTTCAAAAAATTTAGATTCGATATTATGTGAAATCGTATGAATGTAGATAAAGTATATATCTAATGATAAAGCAAGTAAATATAGTAAAGCAAGGGATAGAAATGACACAACTAATTTATAGTGGTTCGGCTACAAGGACACCTTCTTTGCCCTACTCCACTCCCCGAGTCACCTACTCGAGAGTTCAAGCACTATGTCAACAAACTCCTTCAACTTGGCGGAGAAGCCTTCACAACGTTGCTTACACCTTTTTCTGGTACAAAGCTAAATACCGAGTCCGTAACACGGTGGACCAAACCAACACGACTATTACACAACTATGTGAAATATCAAATACAAGATCTTTGCTACAGAAATCTTGTGGAGGAACAAATCAATCAAGGACCCCTTGCTTGGATGACTTGTAGAATGCTCGTGATCTCGCCTTAGAGAAGGACCTATATGAGAATCACAATAGAAAGAAAGAAGAACAACTCTCAAGATCAAGTGATCTTTTGTTAGAATAGAATGAGAGTGTATGAGAGAATTAGTAAGAAGTTGGATGAGTTAGAATGAAGAAATGGCTCTCTATATATAGGCAAAACTTGCCACTGTTCCCCGGATCCCACGGATCCCTCCCATAAGGGATCCGTCTAGTGTAAACCTAGGGATCCGTGGGACGCTCCTCTTTGCCCATGGGTTTTTTGGTTATGTGTCATGGGTCATGGGTTATGGGTTGGTCCGTGGGTATTTCTTTAGATACAATGTATCTAATGAGTATAATGTATCTAGTCTTGTGGGAATGGGTCAATACCTTGGGTTATGGATAAGATCCATGGGTTGTGATTTTTACCCATCCTAATAAACTATTACAACAAATGATTTATTACAACAATTTGTATTAAGTGACTATATGTAAATGCTTTACAAAAAATAACATGTATCCTTATAATTGTACTTATGATAACATTATATATTTGTTATCAACAAAACACAAAGAGATCGCAAAATATTAATAAACATTTTTACGGTTTATTTGTATTAACAATGTTGACTTGTTTGGTCATATTAAGCATTATCATGTTTGGTCATATTAGTATCATGTTGACCCGTGTGGTCATATTAGTATCATGTTGACCCGTTTGGTCATATTAAGTATCATGTTGACCTCTTTTGTCATATAAAGTATCAAGTTGACCCGTTGGGTCATATTAAGTATCATGTTGACATGTTTCGTCATATTAAGTATCAAGTTAACCCGTTGGGTCATATTAAGTATCATGTTGACATGTTTGGTCATATTAAGTATCAAGTTGACCCGTTGGTCATATTAAGCATTAAGTTGACCCCAGCTGACCCGTTTGGTCATATTAACTATCAAGTTGACCCTGTTGGTCATATTAAGAATCAGGTTGACCCGTTTGGTTGTATTAAGCATCAAGTTGACCCGTTTGGTCATATTAATTATCATGTTGACCTGTTTGGCCATATTTAGTATTAAGTAGACCCGATGCGTCTTACTTCGTAGTATGTTGTAGCCCAACCTCAGTATTATTTATAGCGAAAACTTAGCTATATGTCATAGCGGTCTCAACATTTTGTTTATAGTAGTTCAGCTTTATATTATAGTTCAACTATAGCATCAAGTTTTAGCTCATCCTTGGTTTATGTTATAGTACAATTTTAGTAATTAATTCAATTTTAGTATCATGTCTTAGTTTAACCTTGTAACCATATTATTGCTCAGTTTCTATATATAGCTTAGTCTCAGTTCCAGCCCAAGTTAGTATCATGTTACAGTCAAGCGTAAGTATTTAGCTTAACCTTAAATTATATATGAATGTTATATGTGTTTAGTAATGTGTGCAAAATGCTTTATGCACTTCTGGCATGCGATGCGTTTATATATATGCATGTCAAATTCTATTAGGTATATGCTTATGCAATTTTTAAGGTGCGCCAAGTGCTTTATGCACTTAATTAGTCAGAATGGTACTTTATGCATTACTCAATGTATTCAGTACTATTAGTATGTAGTCAGTTATGCGATCACACATGTGTTCCAGACAAAGTTGGAACTCAGACCTCCTTAGTGGAGAATCGAGCCTTAGAATAGTGAATGTTCCAAAATCGGAACTCAGACATCCTATATGGATGATTAACATGCTTATGTGGCTCGTCAGTTACGTATTCAGCCAGTGTACTTAGTCAGTATGTGCTTATGTACTCAGCCAGTATAGTACTATAAGTACTTAGTCAGTATGTGCTTATGCACTCAGTCAGTATTTGCTTTACGCACTCACTATGTGCTTATGTACTCAGTCAGTAATGCAATAAGTATGTGCTTATTTATGCAGTCAGTTATGCACTCAGTATACTTATGTACTCGGTCAGTAACATGGTGTATCATGTATTTAATTAGTCAGTGCATTGCTTATGCAGTTAGTTAATATTATAATTCATTTAGTGAGAATAGTACTATATATACTTATTCAGCATCATGCTTATGTTCAGTTTATGATTTAATAGAGTTCCGTTATCTCACTAAGTCTTACAGACTTACCGTCCTCAGTTTATATTTTTGTAGGTATGCAAAATGAGACCATGTACATGCTAAATGGGGTATAATGGGTTAAAATGGTGTAGCTCGCGGGTTAGGCAACGAGCTTCTCATTTCCATCATTTGTTATCAGTTTGGAATGCCCCTAAATCAAGAACCAGCTTCTTTACCAAGTTTAAAGAGTCATCGTTATTTTATTTTTATAAAGTTTCGTATTTTAACGGGATGTTTGGAATAAGCCTGTATGATGTAGAAAATACGCTTCCGCTAGTTTTATCAATGTATATAGTTTACAGATTAAAAATAAATAAATAAATAAAAATTTGGGCGTTTTAAGTTGGTATCAGAGCGATGGTTTGAGAGATTTAAGTATCCACCATTAGTAGGGGATGCTTAAACTTGAACCTTTGCTCGGTAATTGCTTTTAGAGTTAAATTGCGTCGCACATTTTTACGTTTATCAACGTCATGTTATTTAGTATAAAGTTCATGTTTATTCTATAACCAGTGCGTGTTTAGCAATGCATACCCATTTATGTGATTAGCAGTATATATAAGATTATATGAATTTATAGATATAGTAGTGTAGTACATAATGCATTTTCAGATATCAGATAATGTTGCAGACCTGCGAATCAGATATTCATGGTATAATAAGCATATAGAATTAGTATGCATTATCAATATAGCAGTATATTGTTAGTATTTACATCAGATTATGTGCAGTAGATGATATGTTTTGCTTCAGTGACTTGGGGTAGATTGTGATAGCGATGAGTTCATGATTATATGGTGTGATTAATATGACGCCTGATCAAAGTGATAATATTCATATGATATGGCATGAACTTATCGAGATCATACGATACCTCGGGGATCTTGCTAAACCGTTATTTGTTAAATGCATCATGAATATTTCATTAGATCATGTATAGTAGCATTTTCAGAAATAGTCATTATAAAGGGCATAATTTACATACACCAGCATGTTCAGAATATATTCAACACTCAGAAAAAGATTATGATTTAGAAATGCTACAGAATATGACATATGAAAATAGGTTTCAGCATTTTAGGATTTGAGCAGTTTAATTAAAAAGGGGCAAAAGAATTAAAATGAAAATGTGTCAGAACGGATACAGATCATTCAATAAGAGATATTCCATATCAGAGTTATGAAATTTTAGGATTTGAGCAGTTTAATTAAAAAGGGGCAAAAGAATTAAAATGAAAACGTGTCAGAACGGATACGGATCATTCAATAAGAGATATTCCATATCAGAGTTATGAAACAGAATTTCAGGATATGACATTTTAGCAATTATTATGCGAATTCAGGTAAATAAATCCTTGCTTTTAACACCAGCTTATGAAAATTTTAGATATTTTCAGGAAATAGTTAAGATGAACTTCAAGAATACAGATGATTATGAATCTATCGAGTTATTTTCAGCGGATAATCAAGAAAATCTCATAGTTCATATGATCAGGTGAAAGGATTTCAACATGGATAACAGGTACCTGTAAACCTGTTGATAAATTTGATACATATATAGAGGAAATGAATTCTAGTTTGATCCTTATTGGTGGATTATCAGTTTTATTGTTAGAATACAGACATGATACAAACCCAAATGGGGGAGTACATACAAATGATCCTAAGTAATTTATGGGGAAAATTTAGTTACAACAACAGTAGTTCGTGAGGTCACGAATAGTCCAAGCCTGGGAAGAGTTGTAACATCCAGTTTTTTTATAAAAAATAATAGCGGATTTATCTAAATTGTTATTGGTTACATCTAGTATTTTAGTGGAATAAATATAGAAGCCCCGCCTTGACGGTATTAATAATATAGCAAGTGGGGACTTGATATGTAAACAAGATATGATTTAGTTGGTATAAAGAGTCTTCGTTATGTATTTTGGTAAAGTTTAGTATTTTAACGGGACGTTTGAAATAAGCCCGTATGATGTAGAAAATACTCTTCCGCTAGTTTTATCAATGTATACAGTTTACAGATTTAAAAAAAAATATGGGCGTTTCAAGTAAGTATCAGAGCGATGGTTTGAAAATTTAGTTACAACAACAGTAGTTCGTGAGGACACGAAAAGTCCAAGCAGGGGAGAGTTGTAACATCCCGATTTTTATAGAAAATAATAGCGGATTTATCTAAATTCCTATTGGTTACATCTAGTATTTTAGTGGAATAAATATAGAAGCCCCACCTAGACGGTATTAATAATATAGCAAGTGGGGACTTGATATGTAAACAAAGATATGATTTAGTTTACAAGACATTCTACTACAAGGGACTAATTATGTTCAAGTGATAAAGTAGTGGAAAATGACTAAAATGCCCTTGGTCCTTTCCATTTATATTCCTTATGCAAAGTCGGTTTACTGGGATATACCTCCCTCCCTCACTCACGTAATACAAATAAATAAAAAATGAGACAATTTCTTCACTTTGAAGAATTCTTTACATATCATGATCTTTATCAATTTCTATCAAAGATTAAGCAAGGGTTATAAGCATTAACATGGTATGAATGATCAAGGAGCTTCAAGTGATTTCATGTTATTCCCTAATTCAAGGTAAGTAGTTAATCATGTGTTAATTTATGATTATGAGTTATGAGGTTATGTTTAATAATTGTTTTACATGATTATGTGATGAATTCATGGTTTATGATTCAAGGGTTATGCATATGATTATTAGGGTTTATGATGGGATTATGTTAGTGATAAATTTATGATGTTTAGGAGGTGTTTATGTTGACTATTGAGTTGAAACAAACACCCCTTTATGTGATTTGTGTGATATATGATGTTAAACAAGTTGCTGAAATTTTCAGCAATGATCGGTTATGTTTGAAAAATCATATCAAATTGATAGAAGCTCGGATTGAATCATGACTAGACTTTCTGGAAAGTCTAAGGTGTCTACTTCAGTTGTTATTCATAAAGTTTTTGCTCATTTAGTAGTTAAGTTGGTCTAAAACGTGATTTGGTACAGCAAGGGCTGATCTTGAAATGTGCAGCAAACCGAACTTTAAAAACTCATACCGGATAGACCGTAGCTCTGTTGGGAGCATGCCATACCTTTTCGGAAAGGGAAAATAGTATACTTTCATGGAAAAATGACTTGTTTCAGTAGTTAAGTGAGTCAAAATAATGCATTTGCAAGCTGCTGCAGAAAATCAGCAAATGCGTTGTTAAGTGTTTTTGATAATTACGACATGATAAGATGTTTTTACAAGTCCCGGATGATTATATGCGGTGATAGCTTATGTTCTCAGCCCATATGGTTATAATTCATGTTATGAAAGTATAGTGTAACCACCCGCATTTTTAGGTTACTTTTCATTTTCGAGAATTTACTATTCACTTTTTATCTATTCACTTTCACTATTCATCCCGTAAAATTTTTTAACTCACATTCTCGTAAGATAAATTATTTTAGTAATAACCTGAGAGTTCAACCAACGTCAGATTATTCTCGCAAAAGTTATTAAGTAAACATCGTTTTAAAGTTTCGTTTTAGACGGTCCACCGTTTAAACATCACGCGCATATCGAAAATCAACTCTGACAATTTTTCTCCATCAGAGATAAATTTTAGATCACTCATGATTAATTTTAGAATTTTAAAATTTATTATTTTAATATTACCAAATAAGCCCGGCGCAGAACAAAACTAAACTTACGTTTTAAACAATTCTACTTACATCCAGAATTAACGATTCCTGCACTGTGTTCCTAATATGTTTATGACACTTTTACATTTTTTTGGAAAATTCAAACATATTTCCCTCCTCCTTTGACCATAAAGGAATTAACCTTGTACGTTCTACATTTTTGGTTAAATCGCGTAACTTTTAAACTTCACGAATAACTGTAAAGTTATCCCGCATATGACGAAAACCATATTTTAACATCTCATATCAATTTTAGACTAATTTTATTCTACTCTAAATAAATTCACGATCGTTTCCCTGAAATTTCGTTCTTTTCTGATAAACTGCGAATTACGCGTTTTTGACCCGTATTTCCAGCTTTAAGCAGCGTTTTTGCACCCAATGGGACTTATCACCTATTTTATCTTTTTAGATGGAGTATAATGATGAGTTTCATCATTCCTACAAGTTTCATATTTTTACGATACCCGGTTTTACGTTTTATGGCTTAACGACTTACGGTTGGCATTTAACGGAACCAAATCATGCTCTAAACTCAAGATAAGATCAAAACTATCCACCTAAGTTATCTTATCACTACATGGCCGACTTAGGGGGGGGGAGTCATCATTTTGGTGGCATCATCCTAACCATGGTTCATTTAGATCTTTACAAGTGTCCTAACTTAACCATGGTTAATATTTAACCCAATATATGGTTAACCAAACTTACCCTCCTATAAATAGGAAGTGAAATACATCCTAAACATCTTCACAAACTGTTTTGGGTCGTTCTTAGCTTAAATCCATCATATCTTCCATCATTTGATCTTTAAACTCCAAGTTTATGCAAAGAAGTTCCAAGGATCAAGCTACTTCATCAAATCTCTAGCAAGTTTAAGTGATCTTCTTGAGTTTAAATCCACTCAAGTCACTTATTACTTCATCACCAACTCTAAAAAGTTTGCAAGGGTGCCAAGGTGTGGAAAGCTAGCTCAATCGAATGTCTTAAGCGATCAATCAATGTCCGATCCTTACTAGTTACTCCTTTCTTATTGAAAGCCAAAAGTTGTAAGTAACTTATCACCACCATCATCTCATCTTTATTATTCATAAAATTAACTACTTCATGCTATATATATAGTTACTATGTTGGATCATGATGTACAAAAATCTTTAAAACAAGTTATAAGAACCTATATGTTAAACTTGGGTTAGTAAGTGTATAAATGATAAACTTTTGTACAAAGTTTCCACAAAATCAACCACATATAGATCTGATACTTTTCATATTCTTGTAGATAATATTAAAACAAATACGTAGCAATTTGAATCACTGGCAAACGGACAAACGAGTCAAAAGTTATAGGCAAAAGAAGTTAGCAAAACCTAAACGCCAAAACTGCCATGTAGAAGCTCTTTTGATTCGCCTTTTAAAAGTGGTACTTCTGGTCCGAATCATCAAAAAGTTAAAACACGAAAGTTGTCCGGAAAGACGTTTTCCTTCAACGTTAAAAGAAGCTCGGACCTTAAAAACGCTTAAAAAGGCCATAATATTCCAAAAACAGAAACTGCCCTATATTTAGTCTCACAAACTATATTTTTGTCACAACTAAAAGCAAACCAAGAGGCCTAATGGCCATAAGCCAAGACCACGGCTACGGCTAAGGTAAAGGCTGAGTCTCAAGACCATGATGGTCAAGACCAAAGCCACGGCAAGGCCATGGCTAAAGCCTCAAGGCTTCCTAAGCCGAGACCGTAAACCAAAGGCCTTAGCCTTGACAAACCTAAACGTAAACAATACAATTTGGATATACTCCCTCGATAAACCATGAAACTATACTTGTAATAACCAACTTTATAATTTAGAAACTTGTAAACTTTTCTTTAAACACTTGTGACATAAATTATGACGATATTTGTAATAACCATTATGATTCCTAATCATGACCAAACAACCTTGTAACTTGTGTTTACAAACCATATGACACTTATGATATATAAACAAAACATATGTTTTATCTACTAAGTGCTACAAAACTAGGGAGCTTCATGTGAGGGGTTTCATTTGGGTAAACGTATCGACGAGTTTGGATTTATGATTTAAAGTGTCCTAGCTCTCATGTTTACTACATGACCTGAAATTGTGATGGCCCGGCGGTGTAGTACGATATGTATAAACTAAACTCGTTTTCACAACTAGACCATTTCTATAAATGACATACACAAATACCATGTACTACATCATGATCAACATAGAGACGTATATAGGATGGTTTATGTTCTCCTAAACATTATTCCAAACCTAAGTTGCAACATTCTATTTTAGGTTGCTCGTAGAAGTTCTCACGGCATATCCGTCATTCTCATTTTACATGTGATATCATTTACTCTACGGTGAGTTCATAGCCCCACTTTCGATTACTTAATTGTTTTACAAACCCTTGGGGGAGATACATGCTTTATTTTAAACCAAACACATTGCTTTGAAACATGCTTATCGGATGTATTATGTGCACTAAGTACCACTATTGCCAACTTAAGTCCCTATTATCATGAACCATTAATCACTTGTGGGTGAACGCGAATAATGTGGATAGATCTATCGGGAATGACGAATCCCGTTTGTTTGACCAAGTTCGGTAAACAAACGCACTCTATTTGAAGAACCATAGGTTAATTGGGAAATTACCTTTTAGGGCAACTGTTTGACCAATGACCTGGCAAACTATTATATCAATTTCTATTTCCAAGCTGTTAACGTTTTCGGTATCATGAGCTTAGTGCAATAATATCTGTTTTGTTTTCAACATTATGGGTGTATAACAACGTAACCCACACAAACATTATGTGTTCAACTGATTTCCAAAACTCTATGAATTTCACTCAACCTTTGTGTTGACAGTTTTAAGCATGTAATTCAAGTCCATATTGTACGATACATGCGGAGGACACGGATACTCAAGAAGGCTATACATTTTATTATCATTCGAAAAACCAATTTGATGTATTTTGTAAACTTGGAACCATTTGGGACCTCATTTTTGTAAACTCTATATTTATATAAATCGAATGATAAATCTTTTAAACGACTCCATTAGTGTTCGTTTTATTGTTATGATGTTGTTGTACCATGAAGTAACACCCAGTTTGAATTCCGCTGCGTATCACGAAGTTGGGGGTGTTATAGATTGGTATTAGAGCCACAGTTATAGAGAAACGGGTCTAATCGAGACTTAAACTATAACTACTTTTACAAACAAAAACATTTTATAGCCTTCCGTTCTCCGTGCCTTCCATCCTCCAGACGATTATGTGACTTTTAGACATTTTATAATAACATGAACATACTAGATATTGATATATACACTCGACATATTTTCAATCATTTTAGCTAAATGATAGACTAAACATATCTGCGTATACCTATTCTAAGGCATTACGGCACAATCATATTTTCCCAATCTCCCAATCATGCATCTACTCATGCATTTTAGGATTACGAAACTTCCTCCAAGACATTGTAACTGACTACAATGGTATTTCCTACTTCCCAGACATTGTGAGATACAATGGTCTCATTCATGTTTCAAGACACTGTGAGATACAGTGGTCTCTATTACATTCTCAGACACTGTAAATCCTACAGTGGTCTCATTTGTTTCTCAAGAGATTGTGAGTGTTACACAATGATCTCTTTATCATTTCTCAAGACATTGTGGGTTACACAATGATCTCTCCATCATTTCTTAGACATTGTGAGTTGCACAATGGTCTCAACTACTCCTCAGATATTGTAAGTTATACAATAGTCTCTAAAAATTATCTTATAAACATTATATGATATTGTTTTACATGAAACCCGTCACAGTCTATCAATTTCCCTAATGGAAATACAAGAAATAGGATTTCTAAAGGACTAAGTAACTCATCATCTACAAAAGCTGAAGTTCAGCAACTTTCTCTACATTCATCAAAATTCTCTTCTGAAACCTTCATTGTTAAAGGTCCGTGATGCTAGCCAAGTATGGACTATTTTAGAATTACTTAAGATTTCCTTTCCACACGTATCTACCCATATTATCTTCTATGCAATGGAATGTGAAAACATAGGTTACAAGTCTTTATGGCCGGGACTTGCAACTGAATGGTTTGATATCGACTTTGCTTAGTGGACAATTTCTCAAAAGCTATGAACATATCACAAGTATACCTAATTTAGGTATTTGGAAAATTTATCGAACCTCGGCTAAATATAGCCTAATCACCTATATTTAACCTAGGGTTAGTGGAACATAGTCATTATTAACTATGTTCGACTTAAAATTTTCAAATACTCAGAATAGTTATACAAGGGTTATATTCAGGTTAATTTCCTACATAAACTCGATAAACCACCAGAATTCATTAAAAAGATCTAGAGACACGATAGTGTCTTACCACTAAGCGAAATATTAACATCTCATTTATACTACCTAATTTCATTCTTGAAATTTTCATACATGAGATAATCCGAACTACTATCGTAGGATAGTCATCAAATCTTCTCGTCATTTCTTAGAAGTACTAGCCTGATTAGGTTTCAAGGATATCATTCCGCCATATTCCTTTAAAATTCACTGTTGATTTTAAAACAAACTTGACATCTCTACCTAAGAATAATGGTAAGCGTATGCTACACTCTTCTAATCGTCAACATATCACATCATTATATGAACCTCATTGAAATTCAGTATGTAAAACTTCACTGTACCACATTTCTTTCAAAAACTAGTAGAAATAAACACTATACGATATAACCTTCATCCTGAAACCACCTAAGACATGATCAACTTTGGAAATGGTTTGGATAACCACTTGCCACTAGTAAGACTTTCCTACAACAAATATCACATCATTGTAAACTATTTCACATCGACAATATCTTACACCTTCGTTTAACAACAGTTACCCTAACAACAACAAAACTATTCCATTTTGAGGCACTATATAGAAGAATGTGTTAGTTAAACCATTTGCTGAACTAAGGTGTTTAGAGATCACCCATGAAACAACTAAGGAAACCATACAAATACAAATTAGGCTCCATGCCGCACACTATCACCAAAAACTCCATGTTAGAAATTAAGGTTTTATTGATAACCTCGATATAATAAGATATGATTCGTTTTGAGAATCGGGAAAAGCCAAACTTTAAGTATATTGAACTATATAAGATTTTAACAAAACCCTTTAGGTTATCAACTTAAGCCACATGGTACATAATACATTCTATGACCAAAAAAAATTGAGAACACAAAGATTAGAATTCGGTGCATACATCCGCATTTCCCTAGACAATTCAACATCGGGTAACACACCCTGAATTCCGGGACGGAATTCCCATTAAGGGGGTGAGACTGTAACCACCCGCATTTTTAGGTTACTTTTCATTTTTGAGAATTTACTATTCACTTTACTATTCACATTTACTATTCACTTTCACTATTCATCCCGTAAAATTTTTAATTCACATTCTCGTAAGAAAAATTATTTTAGTAATAACACGAGTTCGACCGCGTTAGATCATTCTCGCAAAAGTTATTAAGTAAACATCGTTTTAAAGTTTCGTTTTAGACGGTCCACCGTTTAAACATCACGCGTATAACGAAAATCAACTCGATAATTTTACTCGTCGAGATAAATTTTAGATCACTCATGATTAATTTGAGAATTTTTAAGATTTATTATTTTTAATATTACCAAATAAGCCCAGCGCAAAACAAAACTAAAATTACGTTTTAAACAATTCTACTTACATCCAGACTTAACGATTCCTGCACTGTGTTCCTAATATGTTTATGACACTTTTACATTTTTTAGAAAAGTCAAACATATTTCCCTCCTCCTTTGACCATAAAGGAATTAACCTTGTACGTTCTACATTTTTGCTTAAATCTCGTAACTTTTAAACTTGAATAACGTAAAGTTATCCCATATATGAAAAACCACATTTTAACATCTCATATCACTTTTAGACTAATTTTAGTCTACTCTAAATAAATTCATGGTCGTTTCTCTGAAATTTCGTTCTTGTCGATAAACTGCAATTACGCGTTTTGACGTATTTCCAGCTTTAAGCAGCGTTTTTGCACCCAATGGGACTTATCACCTATTTTATATTTTTAGATGGAGTATAATGATGAGTTTCATCATTCCTAAATGTTTCATATTTTTACGATACCGGTTTCGTTTATGGCTTAACGACTTACGGTTGGCACCGGAACCAAATCTTGCTCTAAACTCAAGATAAGATCAAAACTATCCACCTAAGTCATCTTATCACTATATGGCCGACTTAGGTGGGGGAGTCATCATTTTGGCATCATCCTAACCATGGTTCATTTAGATCTTTACAAGTGTCCTAACTTAACCATGGTTAATATTTAACCCAATATATGGTTAACCAAACTTACCCTCCTATAAATAGGAAGTGAAATACATCCTAAACATCTTCAAAAACTGTTTTGGGTCATTATTAGCTTAAATCCATCATATCTTCCATCATTTGATCTTTAAACTCCAAGTTTATGCAAAGAAGTTCCAAGGATCAAGCTACTTCATCAAATCTCTAGCAAGTTTAAGTGATCTTCTTGAGTTTAAATCCACTCAAGTCACTTATTACTTCATCACCAACTCTACAAATTTTTCAAGGGTGCCAAGGTGTGGAAAGCTAGCTCAATCGAATGTCTTAAGCGATCAATCAATGTCCAATCCTTACTAGTTACTCCTTTCTTATTGAAAGCCAAAAGTTGTAAGCAACTTATCACCACCATCATCTCATCTTTATTATTCATAATCTTAAATACTTCATGCTATATATATAGTTACTATGTTGGATCATGATGTACAAAAATCTTTAAAACAGTTATAAGAACCTATATGTTAAACTTGGGTTAGTAAGTGTATAAATGATAAACTTTTGTACAAAGTTTCCACAAAATCGACCACATATAGATCTGATACTTTTCATATTATTGTAGATAATATTAAAACAAATACGTAGCAATTTGAATCACCTGAAACGGACAAACGAGTCAAAAGTTATAGGCAAAAGAAGTTAGCAAAACCTAAACGCCAAAACTGCCATGTAGAAGCTGTTTTTGATTCTGCCTTTTTAAAAGTGGTACGTCTCGTCCGAATCATCAAAAATTTAAAACACGAAAGTTGTCCGGAACGATGTTTTCCTTCAGTACTGAAGAAGCTCGAACCTTGAAAACGCTTAAAAAGGCCATAATCTTCCAAAAACAGAAACTGCCCTATATTTAGTCTCACAAACTATACTTTTGTCACAACTAAAAGCAAACCAAGAGGCCTAATGGCCATAAGCCAAGACCACGGCTACGGCTAAGGTCAAGGATGAGTCTCAAGATGTCACACCCCCAAAATATCGCAGCGGAAGGATAGTGTCATTGGGGTATAACGTCATAGCACAAAGTATGGATACAGAAAACGACCTCTATAATGAGACGTTTTGAAAAGTTTACCATTCGATAAATAAGTTAAAGTTTACACAACAAGAAATCACAAGGTTTGATAATACATAAAGAGTTTACAAAACATGTCGAATGGTAATTGTTAAAAGCCCAAGACTCCAAATTATGCCATGCGACCCAAAAGCTCCATGAAATGCTAACACTTTAAGACACGAGATAAACATGCTAAAAAGTGTCAACACAAAGGTTGGTGAGTTCATAAGTTTGTGATGAAATGTAAAGCCTTTCAAAATTGTTTATGCAACAAAGGCATTGTAAATCCACTCAGTTCCAAGTTCCGCCCATACAAAACTTGCAACCCGTGTGTTTACAACCCATTGCCAAAATATAGAATTGTCAATCTTGTTTGTAAGTAGGACATATGTGCATACGATATATATATGTACTTAATGCAAAAATCACACCAACCTGAACCTCTTGACAAGTCTACATTGTTTGTTGTGTCTCATTAAATAACATATTATATTCACCCCAGTCACGTCATCAAGGACCCAAAGGTGGGGTGTGTCAGCCGATAGTACTATCAATACCTCTCCGCCGGCTCCAGGGGTAACCAGTTGCTAAAGTTTGTATGTTGATGCATAATTGAAAACTAGTTTAGCACATTAAGGCACATATCGCAATAAACCACACACAATGTCCAAAGTGTATAAGAAGTATATTGTAACACAATTGTATAAATGGTTTGAGTATTCGCAAGAGTGAAACAAGTATTTAAGCATGTATCTCCCCTAAATAGTTTGTAAGAATTTAAACGAGTAAAGCGGGTATGAACTCCGGTATGATGGATATGCTAACAAAATGAAGTGCACGAAAGTGAGACCCGGAACTATCCGCGACCTAAAATGAATGTTATGACTTGAGTTATGATGTAATGTTATGCATGCATTTCGTATGTTATTTATACCATTTGTGAGTTTTGAAAATAATACCTATCGACGAAAAAAAATACTCTTTTGACGTTTTGACCATTCTTAAATTACTTTACAAGTATTTACGTCAAAATGTCATCCTACAATGGTTTCGTAATGATTTATAGTGAAATTTTAACTTTTCGTCGTAAAACAATGTCGTCGGAAATTTCATGAAAGTGACAAAAATGGCTTTGGAAAAATAGTCGTAAAATGGTGTACATCGAACGTTAGGAAACGAACTCGACGGTTTTGGAAAGCTTGTATCAAAATCTAAAAGTTTCAGTTCATGAGTTTTCGACATAAAGGTCTCGAACATAAAGATAATAAGAGGGTAAAGAGTCTAATTGTTGTGTAAAAAGTGGGTTTCGGCCAAGTTTAAACATCCATAAATAATTTATTACAACTCCGCTATACAAACGGTTTGTCGTTTTGAAAAATATGCTCGGTGATCTTGATTTTATTAGAAGACATTTCGTTCCAAAAAGTTCTACATCATGGTTAAAAACAGCCTCCAACATGGTCGTTTTAGTTACCGTAACACTTGTCTCGTAAAATAATATAGTTTTTCAGAAAATAATAGTTACGGCAATTTTATGAAAACGTGCATATCTTTGTCGTTTCAAATCCGTTTTCTACGTATAATACGTCCTTAGCTCCGTATCAAAGTATACTAATATATTTTTGATAAGTCGAAATAATTTGTAAAGCTTAGGACTCGTTTTTGACTCGTACAAAACTCAAATAGGTTGCTGAATTTTGAAAATATATATTTCGTCGTCAAACTTGTAAAATCCATAACTTCTTCGTTATAACTCCGATTTAATCCGTTCAAGCTGACGGATTCGTTTTAAAGTATATTTTCTAAATATCAAGGCCAAAATTTCGTGTCAACTGTCGGATTTTCCAGAAAACAAAAATAAGGACAGACCACTTTATATACTTGTCGAAAATAGTTTTTCTCGTACTAAACCTATTCCAATCCCTTCAAATCAACTCCAAAGCTATTCTAATCCTACCATACACCTTCTTAGGGTGTCATGGGTTCCTAAACATCATCAAGACCAATATATACCAAGGGAATAATTATAGGATGACTATATATATTCAACACTAAAAATCAATGGTAAAAATGGTATAAACAACACAAGTCTTGCATGTTTTGCTCAAAAATGATGAGATGAGTATGAAATGAATATGTAAGATGAAAAATAAATATGAGATGCTTACAAGTGAGATGATGAGGTGATTAGAACCAAGGATTAACCTAAACACCCTAGGTTTTTATTTCAAAACCTTAATGAGAGTGTTGTCTAGATTGTTATAACTTGAACTTGAGAAAAATTTGGTGATTTCTTGCTACCCTTTGATGATAACCGGTTATGGAGAGGAACCAAGAGAGAAAGAAAGTGTTACTTGACTTGATGAATAATTGGTGAAAAGTGAATGAGATGAATGAAGTTGGAGTATAAGTATGTACAATCAAGAAAAACTTACCAATCAAAATTAATGCCAATCCCATAGGGCGGTTTTTAGGGGGGTTGTCCACAAAATATCTTTTTTTTTTATTTATAAAGAATAAGTATAAAATGTGTAAGTCAAAATGTAAGTGTATTTGAGATAAATGGTAACTTGTATACATTTGTGAAACTATAGTAGTTTTAGTTAAATTAAATTTTAATGGACCAAAGTAGATTATATTAAGATCATAAAAATTGTAAAAATATATTTCTTGTAAAATTTGAGTGATAATATAATTATCGTGTAGTTTTTAAGAAAAACGTCGTAATAATATAACTTTAACGATTTATATATAAAATAAATTTAAAACAACTCAAAATATAGTTTTATAAACTAAACATAAGTATAAAAATATGTCGGGATCATTTTTGAAAATAACGGATTAAATGTTCAAAATAATAACTCACGCGATAACGTTTATTTAATATAAAATTTACGCGTTAAATGTGAAATGCAAAAATCATGAATGAACCGTTATGAAATGATGAATATGGAGTATGAGGAATGACCGAAATTTGAGGATTGTGACATTCTTCCCGATAGAAGAATCGTCCTCATGATTCAATCGATTAAAGTTCTACCCTTAGGTTTCGTGAAATCAAGTGTATGGTCAAAATGTTTATGCCAAAACTTACGCGTCTAGGTTTCTTATCTAATGAGACTCACTGAATCTGAATAATACGGTGGATCACTTAATGGTCTAGGAAAACGTGCAGATTCGCATGCGGGCTTCCTCGGTCCCTATATAGAAGGCTCGACCTCGGGGTGGGCGATATTGAGTGGGGGTTTGGGTTTCCTTCAATTGCCACAGTAGGGGAGCTTGCGCTCGGCTTATTCAACGAGGACAATTATTCCGGTGATTGGTGTTGCATTCAAAGCAAGTCTTTTGATTACTCCTTTTGCTCCTTAAAATGGCCGTATCGATTGCAATTTGTACACAAGCGGCAGGGCTTGGTCTTCGGGTGATGATAAGCACACTTAGCACATTTGGGATGTGTACCCGCATACTCTCTTTGTTCAGTACCAGTTGCCACAAAAACTCGTGCCCTTTTGTTGTCACGCTACCCGTCTATCTGCTTATTCGACCCACTTGCTTCCTTCCTCTTATCGCTGCTCTTCAAAGTACCCTTTCTAACCATCTCGTGCATGGGTTCCTGCCCTCATGCTCGCACTTTGTATTGTAGACGGCTCAGTTGTTTTCACAGTTCTACGGATTTCGGGGACAAGACCATATATGTACCTCGAGATTCTCTTGGACTCGGGGGTAACTAGATGAGGAACTATGCGGCTAACTCATGAAATGTCGGTTAGGTGTAAATGTGACTGACCCTATCATGGAGTGGTGATAAAATTCATTTTCAATTTCGCATTTCATTGTCGGGCAGTACTCCTCTTTCAATAACTCCTTAAATTCGTCACATGTCATACCTATAGTGCTTCTCTCGCCCTTTTGTAGCGTGTGTTCCACCATGTCAATGCCTTTCCGATAACAAGCAAGCAACATACTTCACCCTCGATGTGTGGCCAATTGCGTCGATCGATCACTGCCTCTGTCTTCTCTACCCATCGAGTATATGCCAAAGCACCTCCTATACCATCAAACTCCACAGGTTTGCATGCCGAAAATTCCTTATATGTGCATCAAATTGTTGTTGTTGTTGTTGGTATTTGTTGTTATTCTTGCCAGGCTACATTGTTGGTGTCGCCATTCCCGTTTCCGTGGTTTCCCGAGTTATTCATATGATTTCCAACTTGTGTGATAATAGTGGGAAGCAAGATTTGAAGTTGTTGAGCGATGATGGCGGCAAAGTCAGGGTTTCCGCCAGCGTTGTTGTCATTGTTACCATGTCGCTCCGCTCACCACTCCCGCGTCCACTGTCATTCCACCTTGGTACCGCACCACCTCGGCGATCTTGTTACTCTCTTTGGTGCCATTATCTCGCAAGGAAAAGAACCGTTGAATTCCCAATGTCTATACTTAACGTCCTCAAACATAATGCCACGCCACAAATTGGTTCCTAAGGTGTCCACACCGATCTGCGTATCGCGTGGTTGCATATATGTCCACGTGAGTTGTGGCGCATTTATAATTATGTTGGCCACCATAATTATAATTGCCTCATTTCACACGTGTACATACCACCAAGCATACATGTCCCGGCGATTGGTGTTACTTAAATAGGTAGCCAGTCTATCATCCGATTCTAAACGATGAAGGAGGGATTTAGGGTAAGTATCTAGGAAGAGTCGCACTTGGTGTGTAGGAAATTCGTTAGGTGCTAAAGTCACTACGAGGGTTGGTCGACACGAGTTCAAAGTATCCTCAAGAGAACTCCATCCTGGGCAAAATCATCAAATCTATCCGCTTTTAGTAACACTTATTTAGCTCGATCTCGCATCTCATCAAACAAGAACTGTCACGAGATCAAGTTAGATAAGTGCTGAGCTCCATATCTTTGATGACTCAACTAGATTTTGGGACTCCCCTATTGGTACAAGGAAACTACGTTATCTAATGAGGTGGTTCTAGAAGAAATACTTAAGAAAACATATACGCACGAAAAGTGAGTAGGTAATATAGGAAGCGAAAGGATCGACGTGAGAGTGGTTATAGTCTAGGAACTAAAATGCAACCTAGTTCTCTATAACCAAGGCTCTGATACCAATCTGTCACAACCCCAAAATATCGCGTGGAAGGATAGTGTCATTGGGGTATAACGTCATAGCACAAAGTATGGATACTGAAAACGACCTCTATAATGAGACGTTTTGAAAAGTTTACCATTCGATAAATAAGTTAAAGTTTACACAACAAGAAATCACAAGGTTTGATAATACATAAAGAGTTTACAAAACATGTCGAATGGTAATTGTTAAAAGCCCAAGACTCCAAATTATGCCATGCGACCCAAAAGCTCCATGAAATGCTAACACTTTAAGACCTGAGATAAACATGCTAAAACGTGTCAACACAAAGGTTGGTGAGTTCATAAGTTTGTGATAAAATGTAAAGCCTTTCAAAAATTGTTTATGCAGGCAAGGCATTGTAAATCCACTCAGTTCAAGTTCCGCATACAAAACTTGCAACCTGTGTGTTTACAACCCATTGCCAAAATATAGAATTGTCAATCTTGTTTGTAAGTAGGACATATGTGCATATGATATATACAAGTACTTAATGCAAAGAATCACAACCAACTGAACCTCTTGACAAGTCTACATTGTTTGTTGTGTCTCATTGAATAACATATTATATTCACCCCAGGTCACGTCATCAAGGACCCAAAGGTGGGGGTGTGACCCGATAGTACTATCAATACCTCTCCGGCGGCTCAGGAGTTAACCATTGCTAAAGTTTGTATGTTGATGCATAATTGAAAACTAGTTTAGCACATTAAGGCACATATCGCAATAAACCACACACAATGTCCAAGTGTATAAGAGTATATTGTAACACAATTGTATAAATGGTTTGAGTATTCGCAAGAGTGAAACAAGTATTTAAGCATGTATCTCCCCTAAATAGTTTGTAAGAATTTAAGTAAAAGCGAGGTATGAACTCACCGGTATGATGGATATGCTAACAAAATGAAGTGCAAAAGTGAGACCGGAACTATCCGACCTAAAATGAATGTTATGACTTGAGTTATGATGTAATGTTATGCATGCATTTCGTATGTTATTTATACCATTTGTGAGTTTTGAAAATAATACCTATCGACGAAAAAAATACTCTTTTGACGTTTTGACCATTCTTAAATTACTTTACAAGTATTTACGTCAAAATGTCATCCTACAATGGTTTATTAATGATTTATAGTGAAATTTTAACTTTCAATCGTAAAACAATGTCGTCGAATTTTCATGAAAGTGACAAAATGGCTTTGGAAAAATAAGTAAAATGGTGTCGTCGAACGTTAGGAAACGAACTCGACGGTTTTGGAAAGCTTGTATCAAAATCTAAAAGTTTCAGTTCATGAGTTTTCGACATAAAGGTCTCGAACATAAAGATAATAAGGGTTAAAGAGGGTGATTTTGTCTAATTGTTGTGTAAAAAGTGGGTTTCGGCCAAGTTTAAACATCCATAAATAATTTATTACAACTCCGCTATACAAACGGTTTGTCGTTTTGAAAAATATGCTCGGTGATCTTGATTTTATTAGAAGACATTTCGTTCCAAAAAGTTCTACATCATGGTTAAAAAAAACAGCCTCCAACATGGTCGTTTTAGTTACCGTAACACTTGTCTCGTAAAATAATATAGTTTTTCTGAAAATAATAGTTACGGCAATTTTATGAAAACGTGCATATCTTTGTCGTTTCAAATCCGTTTTCTACTTATAATACGTCCTTAGCTTCGTATCAAAGTATACTAATATATTTTTGATAAGTCGAAATAATTTGTAAAGCTTAGGACTCGTTTTTGACTCGTACAAACCAAAAATAGGTCGCTGAATTTTCTGAAAATATATATTTCGTCGTCAAACTTGTAAAATCCATAACTTCTTCGTTATAACTCCGTTTTAATCCGTTCAAGCGGCCCCGGATTCGTTTTAAAGTATATTTTCTAAATATCAAGGCCAAAATTTCGTGTCAACTGTCGGATTTTCCAGAAAAACAAAATAAGGACAGACCACTTTATATACTTGTCGAAAATAGTTTTTCTTGTGCTAAACCTATTCCAATCCCTTCAAATCAACTCCAAAGCTATTCTAATCCTACCATACACCTTCTTAGGGTGTCATGGGTTCCTAAACATCATCAAGACCAATATATACCAAGGGAATAATTATAGGATGACTATATATATTAAACTCTAAAATCAATGGTAAAAATGGTATAAACAACACAAGTCTTGCATGTTTTTGCTCAAAAATGATGAGATGAGTATGAAATGAATATGGAAGATGAAAAATAATGAGATGCTTACAAGTGATATGATGAGGTGATTAGAACCAAGGATTAACCTAAACACCCTAGGTTTTTATTTCAAAACCTTAATGAGAGTGTTGTCTAGATTGTTATAACTTGAACTTGAGAAAAATTTGGTGATTTCTTGCTACCCTTTGATGATAACCGGTTATGGAGAGGAACCAAGAGAGAAAGAAAGTGTTACTTGACTTGATGAATAATTGGTGAAAAGTGAATGAGATGAATGAAGTTGGAGTATAAGTATGTACAATCAAGAAAAACTTACCAATCAAAATTAATGCCAATCCCCATAGGGCGGTTTTTAGGGGGTTGTCCACAAAATATTTTTTTTTTTATAAAGAATAAGTATAAAATGTGTAAGTCAAAATGTAAGTGTATTTGAGATAAATGGTAACTTGTATACATTTGTGAAACTATAGTAGTTTTAGTTAAATTAAATTTTAATGGACCAAAGTAGATTATAATAAGATCATAAAAATTGTAAAAATATATTTCTTGTAAAATTTGAGTGATAATATAATTATCGTGTAGTTTTTAAGAAAAACGTCGTAATAATATAACTTTAACGATTTATATACAAAATAAATTTAAAACACTAGGTAAACTCAAAATATAGTTTTATAAACTAAACATAAGTATAAAAATATGTCGGGATCATTTTTGAAAATAACGGATTAAATGTTCAAAATAATAACTCACTCGATAACGTTTATTTAATATAAAATTCTGGCGTTAAATGTGAAATGCAAAAATCATGAATGAACCGTTATGAAATGATGAATATGGAGTATGAGGAATGACCGGAATTTGAGAATTGTGACACAAGACCATGATGGTCAAGACCAAAGCCACAGCAAGGCCATGGCTAAAGCCTCAAGGCTTCCTAAGCCGAGACTGTAAACCAAAGGCCTTAGCCTTGACAAACCTAAACGTAAACAATACAATTTGGATATACTCCCTCGATAAACCATGAAACTATACTTGTAATAACCAACTTTATAATTTAGAAACTTGTAAACTTTTCTTTAAACACTTGTGACATAAATTATGACGATATTTGTAATAACCATTATGATTCCTAATCATGACCAAACAACCTTGTAACTTGTGTTTACAAACCATATGACACTTATGATATATAAACAAAACATATGTTTTATCTACTAAGTGCTACAAAACTAGGGAGCTTCATGTGAGGGGTTTCATTTGAGTAAAACGTATCGACGAGTTGCTGGATTTATGATTTAAAGTGTCCTAGCTCCTCGAACGTTTACTACATGACCTCTGAATTGTGATGGCCTGAACGGTAGTACGATATGTATAAACTAAACTCGTTTTCACAACTAGACCATTTCTATAAATGACATACACAAATACCATGTACTACATCATGATCAACATAGAGACGTATATAGGATGGTTTATGTTCTCCTAAACATTATTCCAAACCTAAGTCGCAACATTCTATTTTAGGTAGCTCGTAGAAGTTCTCACGGCATATTCATCATTCTCATTTTACATGTGATATCATTTACTCTACGGTGAGTTCATAGCCCCACTTTCGATTACTTAATTGTTTTACAAACCCTTGGGGGAGATACATGCTTTATTTTAAACCGAACATATTGCTTTGAAACTGTATGCTTATCTGAATGTATTATGTGCACTAAGTACCACTATTGCCAACTTAAGTCCCTATTATCATGAACCATTAATCACTTGCGGGTGAACGCGAATAATGTGGATAGATCTATCGGGAATGACGAATCCCGTTTGTTTGACCAAGTCCGGTAAACAAACGCACTCTATTTGAAGAACCATAGGTTAATTGGCAAATTACCTATTAGGGCAACTGTTTGACCAATGACCTGGCAAACTATTATATCAATTTCTATTGACAAGCTGTTAACGTTTTCGGTATCATGAGCTTAGTGCAATAATATCTGTTTTGTTTTCAACATTATGGGTGTATAACAACGTAACCCACACAAACATTATGTGTTCAACTGATTTCCAAAACTCTATGAATTTCACTCAACCTTTGTGTTGACAGTTTTAAGCATGTATTTCAGGTCCATATTGTACGAGGCTGGCACGGAGGAGCACGGATACTCAAGAAGGCTATAAATTTTATTATCATTCGAAAAACCAATTTGATGTATTTTGTAAACTTGAAACCATTTGGGACCTCATTTTTGTAAACTCTGATATTTATATAAATCGAATGATTAATCTTTTAAAACGACTCCATTAGTGTTCGTTTTCTATTGTTATGACTGTTGTGCCATGAAGTAACACCCAATTTGAATTCCGCTGCATATCACGAAGTTGGGGGTGTTACAGATAGAACCAAATGAAAATACTTGGTTAGCTTAGCCCAAGTTCGCGAGCATAGTAATACATGTTTGGCTAGATTTATGCCATAACTAGTTTATAATTTTATGCATTATAGTTAGTTTATGTGTGCTTAGTTGCACTTATAGTTGCATTATCATGTTATATTCATGCCTAGTTATTATGTGTTAACATTATATGTGTACATCTATCATGATATAGGTGTTCGAGGCATATTCAGAATCATTCATCTTGCATTATACGGCCCAGGTGAGCAACGGATTTTCAGTTAACATGTTTAGTAGATTAAGCGTGTTTATTATATATATGCCTTGCTATATCTCAAGTACTATGCAATTTATGTATAATGTTGACCCGTGAGGTCATATTAGTATCATGTTGACCTATGTGGTTATATTAGTATCATGTTGACATGTTTGGTCATATTAAGCATTATGTTGACATGGTTGGTCATATTAGTATCATGTTGACCCGTGTGGTCATATTAGGATCATGTTGACCCGTTTGGTCATATTAAGTGTCATGTTGACCTCTTTGGTCATATAAAGTATCAAGTTGACCCGTTGGGTCATATTAAGTATCATGTTGACATGTTTGGTCATATTAAGTATCAAGTTGAGCTGTTGGGTCATATTAAGTATCATGTTGACATGTTTGGTCATATTAAGTATCAAGTTGACCCGTTGGTCATATTAAGCAATAAGTTGACCCCAGTTGACCCGTTTGGTCATATTAAGTATCAAGTTGACTCGTTGGTCATATTAAGCATCAGGTTGACCCGTTTGGTCATATTAAGCATCAAGTTGACCCGTTTGGTCATATTAATTATCATGTTGACCTGTTTGGCCATATTTAGTATTAAGTAGACCCGATGGGTCTTACTCAGTAGTATGTTGTGGCCCAACCTCAATGTTATTTATAGCGAAAACTTAATTCAATGTCATAGCGGTCTCAGCATTTTGTTTATAGTAGTTCAACTTTATATTATAGTCCAGCTATAATATCAAGTTATAGCTCATCCTTGGTTTATGTTATAGTACAATTTTAGTAATTAATTCAATTTTAGTATCATGTCTTGGTTTAACCTTGTAACCATATTATTGCTCAGTTTCTATATTTAGCTTGTCTCAGTTCTAGCCCAGCTTAGAATCATGTTATAGTCAAGTGTAAGTATTTAGCTTAACCTTAAATTATATACGAATGTTATATGTGTGTTAGTAGTTTGTGCAATATTCTTTATGCACTTCTGGCATGCGATGCGTTTATATATATGCATGTCAAATTCTATTAGGTATATGCTTATGCAGTTTTTAAGGCGCGCCAAGTGCTTTATGCACTTAATTAGTCAGAATGGTACTTTATGCATTACTCAATGTATTCAGTACTATTAGTATGTAGTCAGTTATGTGATCACACATGTGTTCAAGAAAAGTTGGAACTTAGACCTCCTTAGTGGATAATCGAGCCTTAGAATAGTGAATGTTCCAAAATTGGAACTCAGACATCCTATATGGATGATTAACATGCTTATGTGGCTCGTCAGTTACGTATTCAGCCAGTATAGTACTATAAGTACTTAGTCAGTATGTGCTTATGCATTCAGCCAATATAGTACTATAAGTACTCAGTCAGTATGTGCTTATGCACTCAGTCAGTATTTGCTTTACGCACTCACTATGTGCTTATGTATGGTATGTGCTAAAACACATACCATTTCTTTACCAAAATCAGGCCCAAAATAACCAAGAAAAGAGCCGTTTATACCTAATATTTGTTGGTTTCTTGAGTTTATGCATGTGCAGGTACTGATATGACAAAACACACAAAAGAAAGACAAATCAGACAAAAACCGAGCACGAGAAGGAAGAGAGTGCAAAAGCTGAATCCGAGAAATCAGAATTGAGTGAATTTGAAGTTTTTGATGCTTAAAGGATGATTTTTGAAATATTGGATCAACTTTGAAGAATTGACAAATTTAGTCCTACAAGTTTCAAAGATAGTCAGAATTTACCCATAGAGTTTCAGAATTGGCAATATTGGTCCTTCGATTATTTGAAAATGACAAGAGTGACCCTTGGAAATACTTCTCAAAAATGTCATCAATGGTCCTTGGTATTTTACAAATTACATGAATGGTCCTTATGTTTAATATTCGGATTTCAAAAATAACAAATCCAAACACCAAGCCCATTTATCCTTTTGTTATCTCAGCCCAAATCCAGCCCATCCCACAAATAAACCATACCCGATCAAGCCCAAGTCAAACGAATAAAACCTTCGGTCAATACTCGTTTCACTTTAACCTTGGTCAACTTAGTCAAACTGAGTAAAATAATCCTAAAACTTTACCCGCCTATTTCACCTCTAAATTTCCCAGCACCCAAGAACCCTAATTTGCCCCTCTCTTAATTACCCAAAATCACTAAAATTAAAGGGCAATTCCGTACAATTACCTGACACATGCTGACACGAGAATGACACCTTGGCAATTCGTGTGCCAAAGTGTGCTGTCATTGGTTGATGGGACGTGGAGATTTCAAATCAAGGGTTGTGATGGATTGATGCGTGATGGGAAATGATCTAAGGTTGTTATCACTCAAGAGAAAGCACAAATTCATATTTTGGATCCTTCTAAAGCTTGGAGCTCAGCTATAGAAACCCCCCCGATTTCACAGTTGTATTCATGTAGAATTTGAGTAGCTTAATTGTAGTTTTTTAGTTTTATTTTAATGCTTTCTATAAATTTCTGATAATTGTACTCTCAGTTGTACGCATCTTTCAATTTAATAAAAATTACTTTCATGTTCAAATTTCTCATAAGCTTTTCATTACTGTTTTAATCATTCCAAATTGTTTGATAATCATTGTTTTGAATCAGTTAAGCTTATATCAGTTTGTTATTGTATTAAACCAAAAATCACAAAAAAATTATAAAATACTTTGAAAATTAAAAAAAAATGTCTAATAAGCTCCAATTAGCTTATGTTCAGTTAGATTAAGCTTTCACAAGCTTAGTATAGCTTGTTGTAAGTTTAGCTCAGTTTCAAATTCAGTTCTACTCAATCTACACCAATTCAGTCAAAAAGGGCAAAATAAACAGTCAATTAAGTAATGGGAAGTAAGTCAGTTATGGAAGGACTTAGTGCTGCCACTAGCTTGTTTTTAAACAACCTAGAGCTTGTAGAGTAGCTCCGCGAGCATTTATTGCCCTTGTTGTGCAAGGGATTTGTAAGTTCTTATTCAAATTTTAGTTTAAATTACACTTACTGTTTGAGTAGATTTGATATGTTAGTTTTGGCTTAGACTTGTTATTTTAGCTTATTTTAGTTTGTTGTTAGCTTATTTTCATCAGATATTAGCAAGTTTTAGCTTAATATTTAATTTTGCTTATAATTTGTTCAATTCTGATATGTGCTGCGTAAATCTGATATAGTGGAATTTTATGAGTTAAAGCTGTAACACTTGCTTCATATAGGTTTAATATAATCAATTGAATCTGATTTGATGTTAGTTTCAGCTTGTACTTGTGATTTTGTTGGTTAAATCTCAAAGCAGCTTAGTAAAGGACTGTTTGGATTAAAGGGAGTTTCTGAGTTAGTGTTAGATATAGTGATCTATTATTGCTGCATTAGTTGCATTTAGGTATAGTTAGGTTTATTAGACTATCACTTGGTGCTCACATTCATCTAAAGTCAAAATCAGTTCTCCATTTATCTAATCTGCATATCAGTTATGATAAAAGTTGTGCAAACTTACATTTAGCCTTAGAATCATTCAGGTTACCTTAGTTTGGTATTAAAACATCTTTAAACTTCATTTAGAATCAGTTTGGTAGGATCAAACTTCATAAAAGTCAAATCTGCAAGTATTTTCAAAAAGTCAAAAATTCTGTTTATAGTCCTAGTTGATGTCATTTCTGGATTTTTAAATTACTCAGTTTAGATCCAATTTGGTTGAATTTCTGGATTTTGAAACTTTGGTTGGTGATCTACATAAATGTTTTGAAACCCGGGTCGACCCAACCGGGTTAACCGGTTGGACCGATTCCGGGGAAAAAAATGGGTCAAAATAATCAGGGTTTCTAAAACCTGGTTAACCGGTTAGACCCGCCGGGTTTTGAGTGACCCGGGTCAACCCGGTTCTCGAAACCCGGCCGGGTTTGGTTTTTTTCAAAATATTTTTATAAAAACCGGGTTGACCCGGCGGTTGAACCGGTTGACCCGGCGGTTGAACCAGTTGACCCGGCTATTTTTATTTTTTTAAAGGAAAACCGAGTTGACCCGGGCGGTCGAACCGGTTGACCCGGTGACCGGTGACTCGACCGGGTCTATTATAAACCCGGTTTTCAAAACATTGATCTACATTAAGTGATTTTTAGATTAATTTTGCAATTTTTCTAAATCTATGAAATTAGTGTGTCATTTGGGTCAGTTTCCATTTTAGTGTCCTGTGCATTGTAACTCAGCATTCACTGAGATTGTTACAGCTTTTAAGCAAGCTTCTAGCAAGTTCATTTCAAGTCAAAATTAGTTGAAATTTGGTATTAAAGTTCTTTGCTAGGTGTACTTGAGGATCTAATTGCTGGCTTTAGGTTTGAGCTTATTTTACAAGCTTTTGATAAGCTGCAAGTTGGGTAGTCTAATCTAGTTTGCTGATTTGATAATTGAAATTGAAAGTGAGTTTTAAGCTTAAAATTTATGTTTATTTGGTAGTTATTAGTTGCATTAGGTTTAGTTCAGTTGGTTTTAGCTTCTTCTATTTTGTTATAGCTTCTGATAGTCACTTTAGCTTTTAGCTTAATTCCTATAGCTTAATTAATATCAGTTAGTATACAAATAGATTAATCTGCATTCATAACTTGCATTTGATAATTTTCATAGCATCTCTGTATTATTTAGGACTTTTCTGGAAATTTTCATATTTTTCCTAGTTTGTTTACTAATTTTCTGCATTTAAAAACAGTTTTCAGCATTTTTAAATAGCTTTTAATAGAAATAAATCAGAAAAAGCTCACAAAAATAAAATTTCAATTTTATTAAGTTTAGAAAAATAAAAAAGACATAAAAAATATTTTTCCAGATTTTTCCTATTTTAAATAGTATTTTCTAGCCATTTAATTAGCTTTAAATATTTTTAAATCCATAGAAAATTGAGAAAAAGTCAGAAAAATACAAATTCAGTTTTGAAAATTATTTTTAGTTAGTTAAGATTTTGGAAAATTAGTTTTGTAAATTTCTCATAAGTTTTCATAATTTTTATCATTTTCGATCTATTTTAAAAAATCCAAAAATAGTTTTTAATTCAAATAAAATTAAGAAAAATCATAAAAATTAGTTTTAAATTTTAGATAATTTTTAAATCATATTTTTAGCTGTATAAAATTATTAGATCATTTTTAGGGGTAAAATTAGATTAGTTTGCATTTAATTTACATTTTAGATAAATTGTAATTTGCGTTTTTTAGTTGAATTTACTTTTCCTAGCCCCGTAGTTTAGAAATCATCATAAATTCCCTCTTTTCCATTCAAATCCCGAATAACGCGGCGTGAGTTGAAAATTCCATTCATCTCTCGCTAGGAACGATCTCGGTACTAAAATCTAATACATTTGAGTTACCAAATACTACAAAACTCTATAATTGGTCTCTTTCCTAAGAATCAATGTACTCAGTCAGTTATGCACTAAGTATGTGCTTATTTATGCAGTCAGTTATGCACTCAGTATACTTATGTACTCGGTCAGTAACATGGTGTATCATGTATTTAATCAGTCAGTGCATTGCTTATGCAATTAGTTAATATTATGATTCATGTAGTGAGAATAGTACTATATATACTTATTCAGTTATGTTCAGTTTATGATTTAATACAGTTCTGTTATCTCACTAAGTCTTATAGACTTATCGTTCTCAGTTTATATTTTTGTAGGTATGCAAGATGAGACCATGTACATGCTAAATGGGGCGTAATGGGTTAAAATGGTGTAGCTCGCGGGTTAGGTAACGAGCTTCTCATTTCCATCATTTGTTATCAATTTGGAATGCCCCTAAATCAAGAACCAGCACCTTTACCAAGTTTAAAGAGTCATAGTTATGTATTTTTGTAAAGTTTAGTATTTTAACGGGACGCTTGGAATAAGCCCGTATGATGTAGAAAATACGTTTCGGCTAGTTTTATCAATGTATACAGTTTACAGATTTAAAAAAAAATTGAAAATAAAAAAAATAAAAAAATCCGGCCGTTTTAAAAATCGCGGTTAAATCCTTCTCCAAGAAGAGTGAGTAAGTCATAAGTGTTGCTTCCATCTTGCCCTTCATCTTCTTGTCCAATATAACCTGCAAATTTTAAGAAAACGAAGACGAAACCTCACGTAAATCATCGGTAAAAACTATATAAAAACTAAGCTACACTAGAAAGCATGTAAGACATAATGCTTGTGAAATAAATGTTTGCAGATTTCTGGAAAATTAAGGATTCTGTAAATTTCCAAAAATTAAAAATTAGACAGAAAACAAAAATCTGGAAACTGTTTCTACATTTCCTGATGCTGTCGCGTGTGAATTCCGACGCCGTCAGGTTGTCCTGACAGAATGAGCCAGATGCGTTTTCCGAAAAAATTCTAGAAAAATTACTTCTTTAAAGACTTGGAAAAATTACTACAAAACATCCCTTGTGACTCGATACAAGCATTTGACTCTAACAAACACACATATATATACAATTTCAAATATTGTTAATCTCATGTTCATATTAATTCTAAAAACACATACGATCTTCCTGACACATATATATGTAATTAAAACGAAGTTAAAAACAAAATAAAGCATTTTCACAAGATAATATAAACATGAGAATTAAGCAATAATGAAAAAGATATATAAAACAAACAAATAAAAAATGAAAAACAAACATGCAAACAAATAAGCATGGGTTGCCTCCCACGAAGCGCTTTTCATTATTTATTAGTCTTGTAGCTAGACTTGAAGTCATGCCACTACGTGACTTCATTATCATCATCTTCCTCATGATGATTTCCGTGGGATCTGTCCACGGCATAGTTATGCTTAATGATGTGTTTTTATAGATATTCTTCTCGATACCATTTAGTCCTATAATCCGGTCCTAATTTTGAGCATTCCTTATAGAATCCGAATATCTTACTCATCACATAGTCTACTTCTCTCCTTCTATCCTCCTCATTCCTATGGTAGACCGATAACTTAAGTTCTTTCTCATCATTGGATTGTGACGAGAATTTCTCAATCTTGAATGGCATTTAGTAGGCAATTTCATCGGTCTCGTCCTTGAATCTAACTATCTCTAGTGATGGGTCATAAGTCATTCCGGAGCTTTCCACAAATGGATTTCCTAGAACTACATGGGATAAGCTAGGATCTATAGCCGTACTAATATCCTCCACAATCACGAAATCCGTTAGGTACGTGAATCTTCCTACATAAACGGGCAATCCCTTAACTCTACCAAGGAAGTTACATCTTATTCTAGGGTCATCAGGATCTTGCCAATTTTGGATAGGTTTTTTCATCACCCAATTATAGTATGTACTAGTCATGATGTTTATTGGGGAATTCCGGTCGATGTAGGCTTTTGCCACAAAGAGGTGTCCTATGCAACATGGTATGTTGAGATTCCTAGGATTTTCGAAGGTGATGTTTGGGAGTCTCATTGCATACAAGAGATGAAGGTCGCGTACTAGGTGTGGGTGGTATAAAAGTTCATCTTCCGTACGAAACTTGTTGAAGTATTCGTCACCTACTTCGTCTACTTCTTTAGTTGTTTCATCCTTAGGAGTCTCACTAACCTCAAGAACCGTCTCATGGTTCTCTTCATCATTATTCCTATTTGGTCTCACTAGGGTGATAGCATTGACAAAGTGAACGTGTTTTGATGAAGACGGGTCCCTATTCTCATTGCCTTTTTGTGAGTGAGCGAAGAATTTGCTCGAGTCCTTAATCTTTACAATGGGAGCTTTCTCGTTAACGGGGGAGTGAGTCGAGATGGCATTAACCTTCTCAATTACCGTCTTATCAACATGAGTGTTTTAAGAGGTTATCAATCTTCCTATCCATCTCGGCTTGTTGTTGATTAAAATGATTCGAAAGCTTGGATATTTGCGCTTCTTGGGCTATTATGAAATTTCACATCATTCCTTCCAAGCTACGTTGACTAGTACCGTGAGGGCTTACATTAGACGAATCGTATTGTTGGGACCAAACGAGTTGTGGGGAGTCGTCAGGAGTGAATTCTTTGGTTTGAATCCAATTATAGTTGGGTTTGTCCTTCCATACCTATTGGGCTTCATTGAAGGTCCTAGTTTCAGGGGTTATAGGGAACCTTCCTCCCACTCCGTTAGTACGCGTAGATGCGTAGTCCACGGAAGCTCGTTCAAGGAGTTTCATGCAATCATGAGTTTCCTAAGGACCACTACATAACTCAAAAGAGGAAGTGATTTTATTCACTTGGCGTGAAGGTCTAGGAGCTTCGTAGGAACTCATGAGGAATTTGACTTGATCTTCAAGTTCGAGTATTCTATGATTAGAGGGTTGTGAGTTGATTGAAGGCAAGGATATTGCCTTGATGGTCTTGGGTAACTCATGGGGTCATTCTAACATTCGTTGTCATAGAGGGCAAGGTCCTCTATAGTGCCCCACAATTCTTCCGCGGTTAATTTACTAAGCTTAGCATCGGCCGCTTGGTCAATGGCTTGCCTTGTGGGGGGATTAACATGATCATAGTAGATTTGGACTAGGAGCCAAAGATCAATGCCATAGTGCGAGACTTTATGGAGTAAGTCCTTGAATCGAGCCCACGCCTCATAAAGGGTTTCACCTTGACGTTGTTGGAACATCAAGATATCATTCCTAAGCTTAGTGGTTCTCCCCGGTCGGAAAAATGGGGTGAGGAAACGGGTAGTGAGATCATCCCAACTTGAGATGGATCCCGCGTGTTAATACAAATAAACCGTAAAAACATTTATTAATATTTAGCGATCTCTTTGTATTTTGTTGATAACAAATATAATGTTATCATAAGTAAAATTATAAGGATATATAATACAAATTGTTGTAATAATTCATTTGTTGTAATAGTTTATTAAGATGGGTAAAAACCACAACCCATGACCCATACCCATAACCCATGGAGTTAACCCATACCCATTGTCTAGATGCATTGCATCTATTAGATACATTGTATCTATTTAGATACTCATGGTCCATAAACTAGGACCCATGACCCATGACCCATGACCCATAACCCAAAAACCCATGGGCAAACAGGAGCGTCTCACGGATCCCTCAAGCTACACTAGACGGATCCCTAAAGCAAAAGATCCGTGGGATCCGTGCAACAATGGCAAGAATTTGCATATAAATAGAGAGCCTTTCATCATTTTTACTCACCCCTCTTCTTACAGACTCTCTCATATATTCTTACACTTTTCCAACAAAAGATCACTTGATCTAGAGAGTAGTTCTTCTTTCTTTTATTGTGATTCTCATATAGGTCCTTCTCTAAGGCGAGATCACGAGCATTCTACAAGTCATCCAAGCAAGGGGTCCTTGATTGATTTGTTCCTCCACAAGATTTTGGTAGTGAAGATCTTGTATTTCATATTTGTCACACCCCCAAATTACCTGTTTTGCAGCGGAATGGAATTCCTGGGGGTTGACTGTCATAGCATCACAATCACAGTTATATTGAACGACCTAAAGTGTCGTTTGGAAAACACATCGCTTGATTTAATAAAACCATCAGAGTTTACAAAGTATAGGTCCCATATGAAAATCAACTTGTGCGGAAATAAGTTTGTTACAAGCCAAACGATGTTTTTAAAGTGCATAAATCCCATGAGAGACGCGTCGTCACCACGACTCTATGATAAGTCCACATGCATGCCATGAAGTGTATACCTTAGATACCTGAGATAAAACATGCTTAAAACAGTCAACACAAAGGTTGAGTGAAATCCATAGGTTTAATTAATTCGTTTGAACACAATATTCGTAGTGTGAGTTACGTTGTTTCACACTCATCGTTGAAAACAAAAAAGCATTTATTTCACTAAGTTCATGACAACCAAAGCGTAAACCTCGTACCAATAGAAATTGGTAAAAATCATTTCATCGCAGCCCTAATAGGTAAACTTACCAATTTACCTTAATGATTCAAATATAGTGCGTTCGATTTCCCCTAACTGGGTCAATAAGAACGGGAGTGTTAATTCCAATAGGCCTATTCACAATATTCTCGCTCACTCGCAAGTGACTAATGGTGCATGATGTAGGGACTTCAAACATGGCAATTGATTACTTAGTGACAATAAAACATTTGGATATAGCATACAGTTCAAAGCATTTGTGTTTGATTAAAAATGTAGCATGTATCTCCCCCAAGAGTTTGTAAAACAATTAAGTAATAGAAAATGGGGCTATGAACTCACTTGGTACAATGATGCGATGATAAAAGTGAGTACACCGAAATGTAGCGTGAATCTCAATCCTTGACCTATTATGAATGATATGATATATAATAAGTCATGATGTAATGTTATGCATGCAATTCGTATGATATCTATACCACTTATGAATTTTTGAAAATAATACTTATCGTCGAAAAATAATCTTATAACGTCTTGACACTTTATAAATTACTTTACATGTATTTACGTTGAAATGATATCCTACGATGATCATTTAGTGATTTATTATGAAAATATAACTTTTCATCGTAAAATAATGTCGTTGAAATTTTCATGAAAGTGACTAAACGGCCCCAAAAAGCTAGTCGTAAAATGGTGCACGTCGAGTGTTAGGAAACGAACTCAACGGTTTTGGGAAGCTTGTATCATTATCTCAAAGTTTTAGTATTTAAGTTTTCATCCTAGAGGTCTCGATCATGGAGAAAAAAATATAGGTAAAGTATGGTACTTGTGTCCAAAATATTGTTTAAGGGTGGTTTTCGGCAAAGTTTAAGTAACCGTATTTTATTCATTACAACTCCGCTTGACAAACGGTCAGACATTTTGGAAAATATGCTTGGCGAACTTACTTTTACTAGAAGACATCACGTTATAAAAAGTACTACATCAATGTTAAAAACGACCCTCAACATGGTCACTTGTTGCCGTAATACTTGTCTAATAGAAATATACTAGTTTTTTCTTATATAATAAAGTTACGGCAACTTTGTGTAAACGTGTATAATTTAATCGTTACAAGTCCGTTTTCTACGTTTTATATGTCCTTAGCTTCGTATCAAAGTATACTAATATATTTTTGATAAGTCGACACAATTTATAACGCCTAAGCCTCATTTTTGACTCGTAAAAAGTGGACGTAACATGCTGAACTTTCAGAATTTTATAGTTTTCGTCGTCTAACTTATAAATAGCATAACTTTTTCGTTATAGCTCCGTTTTAACCCGTTCAAGCGGCCACGTTTTCGTTTTAAAGTATATTTTCTAAATATCTAGGCCAAATGTTTTTAACTACTGTCAAAATTTCCAGATTTCAAAAATATGGAAAGACCCTTAAGTAAACTTGTCGAAATGAGTTTTTCTCGCGCCAAACCTATTCTAACCAATTCAAAACAACCCCGAAGCTATTCTAATCCTACCATACACCTTCTTAGGGTGTCATGGGTTCCTAGACATCACCAAAAGTGATATATTCCATGGAATAATTATAGGATGACAAATATATATATAACTCTTAAAAACAATGAAAAGTGGTATAAACATCATTATGACTTGCATGTTTTTCTTAAATATGATAAAATGAACATAAAATAAATATGAAAGATGAAAATGAATATGAGATGGTTACTAGTTAACTTGATGAGGTTAATGAACAAAGGTTTAATCCTAAACACCCTAGGTTTTTATTTCAAAATCTAAACTAAGAGTGTAACTAGAGTGTTATAAACTTGTCTTAAAATTTTTTAGTGAACTCCTCTTGATCCTTATGGTTGACAGGTTCAATGGTGAAGAGAGGAAGAGAGGATACTTTGATCTTACACTATGCAAATAATGAGTTGTATGTGTATGTATTAGTATAATATGATATATAAGAGATATTTAGTGAAGTTTCAAATGACTCACCCCCTTGTGTCGACAAGGGGGTATTAGTCTTTAGTAATACACTTTTTTTTATATTTTAAGTATTTGAATGTATAATTATAAGTAAATGTGAAGTTAATTGAAGATAAGTAATAACTTGCATACGCATTTGAGTATTTAGGGTAGCGTTAACTAAAAATAAATTTTAACGGATCAAAATAAAATATATTGAAGTCATAAAAATTATAAAAATACATTTCTTGCAAAATTTGAGTGAAATAATAATTATCGTGTAGTATTTAAGAAAACCGTCGTAATTATATAAATATAACAATTTATATACAAAATAAATTTACAACACTGGGTAAACTCATAATACTATTTTTATAATCTTAATATAAGTATAAAAATATATCGGGATAATTTTTGGAAGTATCGGATCAATTGTTCAAAATAATTAATTACGCGATAACGTTTATTTAATATGAAATTACACGTTTAATGTAATATGCAAAACCATGCATGAACTAATATGATGATAATGATGCTAATGATATGTAGACTAAACCTAGTCTATATGGAATGTCCTTGATGATTGTTCATGAATTCGCAGCTAAACCATTAAGGTTACGCGAATTTGATACTCGTAAACCTAGTTTACGGTAAATAATGAATAGTGAAGCATGAATAGCGTTTTGAAAAATGACCTGAAAGTACGAGTTGTCACAATATTTCACATATTTGTTATGTTATAGTAGTGTTGGTTTGGTCGTCCGTGTTACGGACTCGGTATTTAGCTTTGTACCGGAAAAAGTGTAATCAACGTTGTGAAGGCTTCTCCGCCAAGTTGAAGGAGTTTGTTGACATAGTGCTTGAACTCTCGAGTAGGTGACTCGGGGAATGGAGTAGGGCAAGGAAGGTGTCCTTGTAGCCGAACCACTATAAATCGGTTGTGTTATTTCTATCCTTTACTTTACTTGCTTTCTTTACTTGCATTACTCTTAGATCTATACTTTCTATTCATCCATACGATTTCACATAACATCAAATCTAAAGTTTTTGAAACTAACTTAAAATCGGCAAAACTATTCAACTCCCCCTTCTAGTTTTCCATAATTGGCATCAAGAGCTAAGTTTATAAAAGTTTTAAAGTAAACCGTATTTTAAAAACTTTTCGATCACTATGGGTTCTGAAAATTACAAGGAAGGGCAATCCATGCAACGACCTCCACTACTTGAAACTAATGGTTTTATATATTGGAAAAATAGATTCGAAACGTATGTGAAGTCAAAAGATATTGATATTTGATACATCATCGTTGAAGGTGATTTTGAAGCCACTACAAAATATGAAAATGGAAATTTAGTTAACACACCTCATGATAAACTCACCGATGATCTTAAGAAAAAGCTTTCCAAAAATAGTGAAGCTAAAATGGTTTTATATAATGCTTTACCCAAAAAGGAATTCGAAAGAATTTCCATGCTTAAAACCTCTAAAGAAATTCTTTACTTGTAACTCATCAAGGTAATCAACATGTTAAAAACAATAAAATATATTTATTTGTTCAACAGTATGAACAATTTTCAATATCGGATGAGGATACTATAGATCATTCATTTGCTAACTTTTATACTATAATTACATCTTTACAAGCACTTGATGAGTCTTTCTCTAGTCGTAATCATGTTAGGAGATATCTAAGGGCACTTCCATCCAAGTGGAGATCTAAGGTGACGGCAATCGAAGAATAAAAAAACTTGTCAATCCTCACCCTCGATGAACTCATAGGAAATTTAAAAGTCTATGAGCTTTTCCTCGCTAAAGATTTTGAAGCCTCAAAAATGAAAGAGAAGCACAAATCTCTTGACCTTAAAGCCAAGAAGGTCTCAAGCGTTGAAGAAAACTCTTCTTCGAATACTGAAGACGAGGAGTATGCCATGGCGGTAAGGGACTTCAAGAAGTTCTTTAGAAGAAAGGGAAGATACGTCAAGCAACCTTATGACGACAAGAAAGGTTTCCGGAAAAGAAAAGATGACGAGAAGGCAAGGGATGAACACTCTTGTTTCAAATGTGGGGACCCTAATCACTTTATTAGTAAGTATCCCAAACGTGACGAACAAAAAGCGTTCCTGAGCGATTCGTGAGGAATGAGCGAGGAGGAGGACGAAGAAATTTGTCTCATGGAAAATAATGAGGTGTGCTTAAAGATTGTTAGGATTTGGAAAATCCAGTAGTTAAAGTGTCGGTCACCTCAAGTATATGTAATCGTTAGAAAGCTCGTAGTCGTAGTTATTTAATGTTAAGTAGTATTTAGTTTTGTAACACCGTGGAGGACGGACGGGTCTTTACCCACTGTATGCCTGATCCACAGCCCGGTATGTGGCGTTTTATGTAAGTACTATAAATACTCTCTACCTCCCAAGGTAGAGAGTTGGAGCTCATAATAAGATTTTTCTTACTCTCACTAAAGTTCTCAAACCTCTAACTTTCTCTCTTTAAAACTCATCTTTTGTACGCCTACTTTGGTTATGGTTTGATGTGTATGTGAAATCCAATATGTTACAAATGGTATCAAGAGCCATGGTTAGATCATCTCTTACATATCTTTGGATTTCTAGTGGTTTTTAGGTGGTTTTTGAGTTTGAGAAAGTTTAGTGGTTTTTGCATCATTTGGTTAATTTCTAGTGTTAAAGTTTAGATTTTGATTGTACTTTTGTATTTAGGATCATCATAAGTGTTTAGGTTTTGATTTGGTAAGCTTGAATCACTGTGGTTGAGCTTGTTTTGGATTGAAAAGTGTGTTTTGGAAGTTTTTCATGTTAGCGACGCGGCTCTCGGTGTAACTTTCTTGTTAGCGACTTGCTTCAGAAAAAATTAGCGAGTTGTAGGTTTGCTTGGTGGCGATTTGGTCCTAGCGACTTGCCATTAGAGACAAGCGGACAAACGGTACAGTTAGTTGATTCTCCACTACGGGTAGCGACTTGGTAAGGTAGCGACTTGCTTTCAATTTTGATAGCGACTTGTTCTTAAGTTTCTTAGCGACTTGGTGTTAGCGATTTGAACCAGTAGCGAGTTGCTATTTAGCGACTTGATTTCTTAGCGACTTGGTGCATAGCGACTTGCTGTCAAAATTCATAGCGATTTGGAACTTAGCGACTTGTCTTAGCAACTTGGTTTTTAGCGACTTGATTCAAGGATTTCTTAGCGACTTGGTTAACTTTTGTTTGTAATACGGTTTTCTCTTGATTTAGTAAAATCCCGTGAAAGAATCTATTTCCCGGTTTAATCATAGAGTTATAAAATCCCGTGTAATCTTTAAACATGTCTACCAACGTACCTACAATCATCTCCACTGTTGCCGAGGATGTTCAAGCAACTGGTTCAGATACTCGTCCACCCATGCTTGACAGACCTGACTACGACTCTTGGGCTCAAAGAATCAGACTGTACTGTCTTGGAAAGGAAAATGGGGTCAACATTCTCAAATCGATTGATGAAGGACCTTATCAGGTTGAGACTACAAGAGACATAATTGATACTGCTGCAGATGGAACTATGATTTTTGGATTGGACAGACCAAAGACGTATGATGAGCTCAGTGATAAGGAGAAAAAGAGATTCGATGCTGATATCAGGGCTTCTAACATCGTACTCTAAGGTCTTCCAAAAGATATCCACAAGCTTATCAATCACAACACCGAAGCCAAGGTAGTGTGGGATAATGTCAAGATGCTTCTTTCTGGTTCTGAATTAACTATGGAAGACAGAGAATCACAACTCTATGATGAATTTGAGCACTTTAAGATGAAACCAGATAAGAGTGTCTATGAGTATTATGTGAGATTCCACAAGCTTGTTAATGACATGAGGAACATCAGAATGACTATGCCAAACATTCAGCTAAACTCAAAGTTTGTGAACAACATGAATCCCGAATGGCATAAGTTTGTCACCTCTGTGAAGCTAACCAAAAGATTGAAGAATACAAACTATGAGCAACTCTATGCCTTCCTTCTTCAGAATGAGAGACATGCTATGTTTGAAAAAGGATTCTTGATCAGTTCAAAACTAACTAGGAGAGACAAGCTCATCAAATGATTCAACTGCCTTCTACTCAAACATTGGAATTACCACCAAAGCATCTCAAGTTATACCCATGGGTAATGGTAATCACAAACTCATTCCCGATCCTATGTTCAAACAAGTTGATGCTGATGCACACGTGGGAAACTTCATTAATCAACTGGCGCTCCTGATTAGTCAAAACATGAACTCTCTTCCACACACCAACAACAATCTTAGAACTGCATCCAATCCACACAATCAAGCCACTGTCAGAGATGGGAAAGTTATGGTGCAGCCAGTTCAAGAAAGACATTATGAACAAGGAAGAGGTGGAGTCGGTAGAGGATATGTGGCAAATCAGAATAGGGGAAGGAATGGAAATCAGGGACAAGCAAAGCCAATCAAGTGCTACAACTGTGGAGGTGAGGGACACATTGCAAGGAACGCACATCGCAAAACGCCCTCAGAATGCAGAGTACTTCAGGGATAAGATGTTGCTTGTTCAAGCTCAGGATAATGGTGCAGCTTTGGATAAAGAGGAGTTGTTGTTTCTGTCGAGGGAAATGCCAAGACGTATGATGCAGATGTGGATGAGCCCAATTCAGAGATAGGCAACAATCATCGAATGCCTTTCAAGTCGCTGATTGTGATGCATATGACTCGACGTTGATGATGAACCTCTGCACAAACAATTTTCATGGCTAGCATTTCTCCAATGGTCTCTCCTAAAGTCTCTTCATCACCACAAGCTGGTCCATCCAAAGACAAAATCATTTCTGAGGTATTAAAACTATACGATGATGTTGATGTGCAAAAGATGCATGACAAAGTACAATCAACTGAAACTATTGAGTCAAATATTGAAAATATGGGTAATATCAATGTTGTCCCATATGATCAATATGTGAAACAAAGTGAAAGTGAGGTCGTACCAAGTGATGCATCTTCTGCAATCAACGATGACTATGTTTTTGATGAATACACCTTGCATGTGCCTGATGATTCTGTTATCTCTGAACTTAATGCCTATAAAGAACGAGTTGCTATTTATGAACAACGTGCTAAGTTTGAGCTAACTACTCGTGAGCAGGAGTTGGATAACCAAATGCATACAATTATTAGAAAAGGTAATTTTAGAGAAGAAGTGTTAAAACAAGAGTTAAACTCCTTACAAGAAAAGCTTTCTAAAACTGCTAAGAAAAAACAAGAACTTCAAGAAAATGTTAAAGTGCTTAAGCAGAAATTTCATGCTAAGGAATCAAAACTTTTGAATTATTTTTCCAATCTAAAAACTTTGAAGAACAAGCTTGAAAATAAGTTGTACGTACAAGGGAATACCATTCAGATTGCTCACATGGTCACTAAGCATAGAGTTCTAAGCGATAAGCATAGTGTTCCCATTATAGATAACCCCAACCCTGAGTACGTAAGATAGCTAAGCAGCTCAAAATGTAATCTATGATGGCAATGAGATTCTTAAACCTAGACAGAAACCTAGTTGCGTTGAGTGCACTGAGGAAGATAGAAAATTAGATGATGCATCTAGGAGAAAATGAATAAGAAGCTAGAAGATCCTGAATGTAAAAAGAATAACATAACGATCAAACCCCATGATTACAAGAAGGAAAACTGGATTTCCTTAAACAAGTTTAAGCCTAAAACGTTGTTAACACTGAACAAGTGTTCGGAAAAAGGACTTAGATAAGCAAAAAGCAGAGAATCTTGTTGTAACAAACCCTCCCCTTAGGAAAATGCCTGCAGCGACTGTGTATCCTCCAAATACACCAATGCATTTAGTTCCTAGAACTATTGCCACTAAGAGCAAGACCTTAATCAGTCAATATGTTATTTTTCAACTATTTGTCGATTTTGAGAAAACTTGTAAGAAAAGGATCACACCCACTGGGATAACTGAAGGGGAAAGGGGTTTTGAGCAAACAAAAGAATGCTATTTAACTGAGGTCATGCCTTTCTTTAAACAACTAAAAGATCATTTTGAGAGTCTTAAAAAGGGGATAGATTCAGATATTAAAAGAATGGAAAAGGAATTTGATGCAATGATAGTTGAGGTTAGTGACTATGAGCGAGCATTAAAATATAATGAGATTGAGAGGAAGAACTTGCATACCTTGAATGAGAATCTTATTTCTAAATGTATTGCTCAAGATGTGTTTTACACTGCTACAAATTGGTCCATTAATGCTTCTCAATTTCATGAATTATCTGTTGCTCTGAAAGTCTCCCATGATCGTGTCATTGAGCTTGAAAAAACTAATTCTAAATTAAATGAGAAAATTGAACAGGATGATCATGATAACCTGGTGAAACATTTTCTAAACTAGAAGTTGAACATTTTGATTTACAATTAAAATATCAACATCTAAAAGAAAATGTTAAAACCTCAAATATCAAGACATCCTTGGATGTTCCTGAATTTGATGCAGTTTTTGAAATTAACAAACGTGATGAACAGATTCGAGCTCATTGTAACACGATCAAAAAGTTGAAAGCCCAAATCTCTCAATTAAAGGGTGAAAAGAACAATGTGACTGGATCCCAAATGCCTCCTCCTTTAGATTCTCAGTATTCTCAAACTTTTCATCTTCAAAACTTAGTTAATGCCTTACAAAAGGAAAATGAGAGTTTTCTAGAAGAAAATGAAAAAGTTAAACGACACTTTAAAGAGTTATATGATTCAATGAAAGTCACTCGTGACCAAAACAACGAAAAAATAACGTCTTTACAAAAGGAAATTGAGAATCTGAGAAGTCAGGAAAATGGGAAACTGCCACTTGTTTTTAATAAGAATGTTGCATCAAAGTCATCTTCAGACTGCAAATATCTCATGTGATGTTAAATACATTCCTCCTCATCTTAGGAATAATGAACCTGCATTTCATGACTATTGTGCTCACCTTAAGGATAGTCTAGAATGTCTCCGTGAGATTGTTGAAGAGGATTTCATTAATAAACCTCTTGATAGAGAAATTAGGTTTGCTTGCCTCCAGGCCAAACGATCTCAAGAGCTGCTAGAATGTGTAATTGCAACATGTCCTAAATCCTTAGGTGCAAAAGGAAAAGCTGTGATGCCTTGTTCTATGCCTAGTGCCAAGCATTCAAACCATTCTAGGCCCAGTTTTAAGAAAGTGAACATCAATGTGCCTTCTAGTAGTACAGACCCTTGCACATCTAGTTTAGGAATGCAAAAAGTAGATCAACCAACTAATGTTCTCATAATTCCCTCTACAGAGTAATCATGACATTAAAGCAAGCGGTCAAAGCCTCCAGGCAATACCAAGCAAGATAGGACCTCGCAAGCTAAGAATGTGCATTGGAAGAGAGTAGAAGACCAACCTAGGAACTTTAAGTTTGAGTTGAATAAAACGAATCGTGTTGATTCTATTATTAGCCATAGGCGCATCTGTAATTAATTCAATTCGATACTATTTGCAAACCATGTAATGATGTCTATGAATTCATTTGCTAATCATGATTATGGTGTGAATGCTTTGTCTAATGCTGTCAAATGCCCCGTTAAAATTGTTAATGCTAAAAATCATGCAAAGAAGGCTAAAAGGCAAAAGCGATAGAAAGTTAGAAAACAGGAAACCCACAGAAGAACATTTAGTAAAATAGGTTATCAATGGATACCTGTTGGCCATAAGGTCAATCAGTTTTGACCTCAATCTGCTAAGACAATGCCCACTAGAAAATGGATGCCTACTTGGTAGAACTATTCCCTTAAGAAGTGAACATACTTTGAATAGGTCAAATACGACACCAGACGCATCTATTCCTAATGATTCCATTGCTTCTACTTCTGATATGGATGTTTCTATTACTGATGTGGGTGTTCCAATCACTGTTACTAACCAAGTGGAACCCATTCTTGCATGGGGATCCCAATTATCCAGTTATCCATTCTTGTCTGTTCAACTGCAGATCGTTCAAATCGTTACGTGGTACTTGGACTCAGGTCGTTCCAAGCATATGACTGGAGACCGTCGCTGCTCATGAACCGTGAGTAAATTCATCGGGACTGTTAGATTCGGGAACGACCATTTTGGAGCAATTATGGGTTATGGTGATTATGTAGTTGGAAAAAGTGTAATCTCCAGGGTATATTATGTGGAAGGTCTTGGTCATAATTTGTTCTCTGTTGGTCAATTCTGTGATTCTGATCTAGAGGTGGCCTTTAGAAAACATACTTGCTTCGTTAGAGAACTTGATGGTGTGGAATTATTAAGAGGTACTCGTGGTTCTAACCTATACACCATCTCTATCGAAGACATGATAAAGTCTTCTCCAATCGCTTGCGTCAAAGGCTTCAAAACAAAGTCATGGTTATGGCATCGTCGTCTCAATCACTTGAACTTCGGCACCATTAATAACCTTTTTAGAAAGGATCTTGTCAGAGGCTTACCCAGATTAAAATATGAAAAGATCATCTTTGTTCAGCTTGCCAATTGGGTAAAAGCACGAAATATGTCCACAAACCTAAACCCACAATTCATAATGGAAGTTCTTCATACCCTTCATATGGATCTATGTGGACCAATGAGAGTGCAAACGATAAATGGGAAGAAATACATTCTAGTAGTTGTTGATGACTACACTCGATTTACTTGGGTAAAGTTTTTGAGGACAAAGGATGAAACTCCATATGTCATCATCAAACTAATCAAACAGCTTTAGGTTCGACTCAACAATACTGTCAAAATTTTTGAACGACAATGGCACGAGTTTGTCAACAAAGACTTAATTCAGTTTTATGAAAGTGTTGGAATCAGTCATCAAAGAAGTGTTCCACGAACTCCTCAACCGAACGGTGTAGTTGAAAGACGAAATCGAACTCTTGTGGAAGCCGCAAGAACAATGCTTATTTATTTCAAGGTTCCAATGTTTCTATGGGCTGAAGCCATTGCCACTGCTTGCTACACCCAAAATCGTTCCCTTATACACACCTCTCATGGAAAAACTCCATATGAACTTGTTCATTAACGAAAACCTGATCTCTCCTACCTTCGTGTGTTTGGTGCTTTGTGCTATCCAACGAATGACGGTCAAGACTTAGGTAAATTAAGAGCAAAGGCAGATATTGGAGTTTTGTTGGTTATGCACCAAACAAGAAGGGTTACCGAATCTACAACAAGAGAACCGAAATATCATGGAAACAATTCACGTTACGTTCGATGAGCTGACCGGTCAAATGGCTCCTGGACAATCCAATTCTGGACCCGCACTTCAAAACAGTCCCATTGGTTCATCCCTTGTACCAAACTCATTTCCAAGAACTCCATATGTACCTCCATCCGAAGATGATTTAAAGAAATTGTTTGATCCAATGTTTGATGAACACTATGAACCAAATGATGATGAAATGTCAATTCCAGGGCTCCTATCCATGTGAATGAAGTCAACCCTTCAGTCTCAATATCATTAAGTCAAGAAGAGCCTGCTGCTGATCACTCTGTCTCATCAACAAATCATCAATCATCAAATGTACATCATGGAATTGTTTCTGGCATCAATGAAGAAGTTAATCCCTTTGCTACTCCCGAAGATGCTCCATTTGAAAATATCTTTGCTCCTGAATCATCATCAGAACCTTCTTCATCAGGAGATATCGACTATGCTACTTCAGTTCCACAACAACAACCACATGAACACCTTAGAAAATGGACACATGATCACCCATTGGACAACATCATTGGAAACCCCTCTCGCCCAGTATCCACACGGAAACAACTTGCAACCGATGCCTTATGGTGCTTCTTCAACTCCGTACTCTCTAAGGTCGAACCAAAAGACATTAAAACCGCCATGAATGAAGACTGCTGGTTCAATGCCATGCAAGAAGAAATTCATGAGTTTGATCGACTAGAATTATGGGAATTAGTACCGCCCAGATTGTGCTATGATCATTGCTCTAAAATGGATCTTCAAAGTGAAACTTGATGAGCATGGTGATGTCTTAAAGAACAAGGCTCGATTGGTTGCAAAAGGATACCGTCAAGAGGAGGGTATTGACTTTGAAGAATCATTTTCTCCAGTTGCTCGTATTGAAGCAATCTGAATCTTCTTGGCTAATCTGCTAGCAAGAATATGGTTGTGTATCGGATGGATGTTAAAACGCGCTTCTGAATGGAGATTTAAAAGAGGTGGTTTACGCCACCGAAGGGTTTTGTGAATCCAGAACATCCTACTCATGTCTATCGCTTGAAAAAGGCCTTCACGGTTTAAAGCAAGCTCTAGAGCATGGTATGATACGCTATCAAAGTTTCTTCTATCCACCGGATTCAGAAAGGAGCGTTGATCCGACATTGTTCACCCGGAAGTCGGGCAAACATTTAATTCACGTTCAAATTTATGTTGATGATATTATCTTTGCCTCGACCGACCCCAATGAATGTGATCGTTTTTCAAATGAAATGGGTTCCAAATTTCAAATGTCAATGATGGGACAAATGTCATTTTTCTTGGGATTACAAATTTCACAAAGTCCCAGAGGCATTTTATAAATCAATCTAAATATGCAAATGAGATTTTAAAGAAATTTGGATTTGTATCATGTGACACCGTTGACACTCCCATGATTGAACGTACTAAGCTGGATGAGGACCACTCGGGGATCATGGTAGATCAAACGAAATATCGTAGTATGATTGGATCCCTGATGTACCTCACAGCTAGCAGACCGGACATCTTGTTCGTTGTGTGCATGTGTGCTAGATATCGAGCTAAGCCTACTAAAAGCACCTTGAAGCGGTTAAACGGGTCTTTCGGTATCTCCAAGGAACCATCAATATGGGACTATGGTACCCGAAGGACATTGGTATGTCACTAACGACTATGCAGATGCGATCATGCAGGATGTCAAGATACACGTCGAAGTACATCGAGGTGCTCCAGCTTTTGGGTGATAAGCTTGTGAGGTGGTCTTCAAAGAAGCAAATGAGTACTTCTATTTCCTCTACAGAGGCTGAATACATAGCCATGTCATCTTGTTGTGCTCAAATCCTTGGATGAGATCCCAATTATCTGACTATGGCTTTGAATTCAACAAAATCCCTCTGTATTGTGATAATAAAAGTGCTATTGCTCTTTCATGCAACAACGTACAACACTCAAGAGCAAAGCACATTGACATACGACATCATTTCATCGGGAGCAAGTGGAAAACGGTGTGGTGGAACTCTATTTTGTGAAGTCGAATACCGTTAGCGACATCTTCACCAAAGCTCTTCCAAGAGAACGTTTTGAGTTTATTCTTCCTCGACTTGGCTTGAAAAGCCTTCAACCAGAAACACTCAAACGCCTTCAGGAGGAAGACGAGGAGTAAAGGTCTTTCCTTCATCTATATTTTGTATATATTTATTCAAAAAGCAAAATACAAAATTATAAAACCAACTAAAAGCAAATAGAAAATTATAAAACTTTCAAAAAATCCATAAAAATCAAAATCTGAAAATCTCGAAAAATCTCAAAAATATTGTCCTTTATGTCTTTTCTTTCTTGATTCGATATATATCTACGGTCTTTGTGCTGCTTCAAAAAGATGACACGGGACTTTAGATGTTGTTCTAATGTGTAAAAATCAAAAATATTTTTGGGAGAAAGTAAAACAATGGTTTATTGTCATTTCAGTAAAGAACCCGCTTTTCAAAGAAAGAACAGAGCCATGCTTTGTCTCATGTTTCAAACCTAATGCTCTGATTCTAAAAACAAACGTTTGTCATCAACAAGACAAATGTTTAATTTCAAATATTTTTCCTTCTAATGATTCCTCTGAAAAATATTTGCAATCTTATGAAAACTCAATTGTTTTGAAACACTTCGGACTCTATTTTTGAAAATCAAAAGAACTTATCAAGTGTCAAAATCTCATTTCATCAATCAATGACTTTCGTCATTGATTGAGGGGGAGAATGATTTTTCAATTAAATCAAAAAAGTGTTCTTTTCAAACAATTTGCACTTAAATGAGTAAGGTCTACTCTAAATGGTTTACAAAATATTACACAATTGGTTCCAGACCTTGGTTATTATTATGTTTTCAAAAGATAATTATGCATGTTTAATCAATGGAGTTTAAAGTCTCAAAATCCAATCCTTATCAGCTAAAACGCTTTCATAATCAAGTCACAATTCTCCTTAAAAGCTTTCAAAATCAATTTAAATCTACAGAGATCACAAATCTCAAATGATTTGATAATTGTGATCGGGGAGAATTTGTGATTTAAATTGGATTTAAACTGATAATTCGATAAATGGTTTCATAAGTGTTTTGCATGTTTTCCTCCCACATAAGTGACAAACGATTTCAAATTTTCCATGCACATGTTGAGGGGGAGCATCTATTTTAAACCTCAAATTATTGAAACGTGTTTGAATTGTCTCTAAGTGTGTTCCTCTAATATGTGCAAAACTCTTTCAAAATTCGAGGCACATATTGAGGGGGAGCAAACTTTGAAAACCTCATCCTTCCTCAAAATGTTTTATCTACTCAAATTGATTGGGAAGTGATGATGATCATTTTAGAAAATGTTAATCAAAAGATTGGACCTCTCATTCTTAATCTAACGATTTCAAAGATCTCTTGCCTCCATGTGCTAAAAAAATTCTAAATTTTTTATGCATATGTTGAGGGGGAGCATTTCTAAAATATCAAAACAATTAAGATACAAAATGCTTTGATTCTATACCACAAGTATCTTGATTGATTTTCAAATGGTTTTCAATTGGTTCCAATGGAAGATGAACAATACCAAAAAGACCGACCAACTTTACTTTATGTATGGTGATATAAGGATGATAAGGTTAGGTTGAGTCCCATGATCCGCCGAGAACCGAGGGATCTACCCATGGACAATCCACTAGATAGTGTAGAAGTCCTTAGGTATGATGAAAAAGGAGAAAAATGAGATATGGGAAGAGTGCGGACTGAGAGAGAGCTAGTACTGGAATAAACCCAACAAGGTGCTAGTAATGAAGTCTCGGTAAGCACTGAAGGGGTTGAAGCATGAAAAAGAATTGAATGTGAAAAAGGGTGAAAAGAAATAGCCCTCCATTTATTCAACCTTAGGCAGTAAACCGGTTCAATTCATATACTACTGGTGGTTACCAAGGTAACATCGGTATTGAAGACAAGACGTCATGGACCCAGTGACGCACTGCACTTCAACTTTCCAAACCACTCAAGTTCCTCTTAAAAGGGCTTGTTTCATTCTCACGGGAACCGACATAATCTATCGATTTCTCTTAGAGATTGTTGATATTGAAGAAGGAGACCCTCTCCCTAGTCTCCGGCATAGGAACCAAATATGCACAATTGAGTCTAGAGCCACGAGATCATTTTATAAATCTCTTTAGGACACTTTCAATGAAGACTCTGTTTCACACAATGTGGAAAGAGAGATTATATCTTATGAGTCCTACGCATTATCCTTGTGGTATTGCCAGAACATCTAAGTGATATGCATACATATTCACGATGAATATGGAAAGCCTTCTGGAGCCAACATCAAACAAGCTCTGGTAGGTGGCATGTGAGATCTATCCAATAGATCAACCATGTGACAACTGGGCAGAAACAATGGAGAGATTCAATCTTTTGAATCAATCACTGTTCGTTATGGATTGACGGATACCTTTGAAAAACCGGTCGTTGTGCTTAAAAACTCTTTTCTTTAGCACATCGAATGTGTACTTATTTCTCAAAATAAAAGGTGTTTATGATTGATAATTGATTTTCATTAAAACCTTCGTTGTATTGCAAAACAATTTCTATTGAGCAATACACGATTGTTTTTCAAATCTCTTTTCATCAATCAGTGAATCTCATATTCGCGGGTTCACTCACTCGTGTTGTCTTCTTGAGACGGTTTGAGAACGGCTAGAGCACCGCGAAACCTGTCAAGGAAATTCTTCGAATTATACGATCACGCAGGCGGACTTGTTGATCAACGGGAACCGTGGCCGTGTACCTCAATTCATCGAAAGTGATCAAAGACACTTTCGTGCGCTTAATTGCTAACTGTCTTATGCGTACACGCCCGACGCTTGCAAATGATCGTAATGGAGCGGTCAATCCATAGCCGCATGCTCACACAACACATTCAATTCCTAAAGAAATCATGATTAGTGCATCAATGACTCTGATATTATCACTCCATGCTTCTGCTACGCTGCTGCCAATATCATGAATCAATTTAAAGCTTCCGCTACTGAGAAGAAATCATGATCCCGAATGTGAGCATGTCGGTCCAAAAGTCACAACATCACATAATACCAACACCACAAAGGATGAGTCAGAGATTTAATGTTGCTGATGATCTCAAAGCTGGCTCAAATCCCAGTATCACGTGGATCAGTTAAAGACCTCCACTCAGATTTTCCAAACATGCAAAGATGAAGAATCAAAGACTACGAGCTATAGAGCAAAGAACTTGAACAAGAATTCAAGAACAATCTCAATGGAATATCTGTTTGTTTTCTATGTAATTTAATGTGTGTTTGAGGTGACCTCCCTTAGGGGGAGATTGTTAGGATTTGGAAAATCCAGTAGTTAAAGTGTCGGTCACCTCAAGTATATGTAATCGTTAGAAAGCTCGTAGTCGTAGTTATTTAATGTTAAGTAGTATTTAGTTTTGTAACACCATGGAGGACGGGCGGGTCTTTACCCACTGTATGCCTGATCCACAGCCCGTAGGTGGCGTTTTATGTAAGTACTATAAATACTCTCTACCTCCCAAGGTAGAGAGTTGGAGCTCATAATAAGATTTTTATTACTCTCACTAAAGTTCTCAAACCTCTAACTTTCTCTCTCTAAAACTCATCTTTTGTACGCCTACTTTGGTTATGGTTTGATGTGTATGTGAAATCCAATATGTTACAAAGGTTGACCTAGATCCGGATGAATGGATCAAGGATAGCGGGTGCACGAGGCACATGACCGGTAATAAAGATTTATTTTCCACATATGAATCCTTCAATGGAGGAAATGTGGTATTTAGAAATAGCAAAAGCAAAATCATCGGTAAAGGTACGATTTCTAACAAATCTCTAACCATTAATGATGTGTGTCACGTAGAAAACCTAAACTTTAACCTCTTAAGTATAGGACAAATATGTGACAAGAAGTGTAACGTACTTTTTAATGAAACCGGTAGTAAGATATTAAAAAATGGTATCACTATAGGTAGAGGTATTAGGAAACATGGAGTCTATATCATTAAAATTGGTAGTGAACCTAAAGACAAACTTTGTCTTACTTCTATGGATGATACTTCGACCTTATGGCATCGAAGATTGGGTCATGCCAATATGCGACTTCTTCAATCGCTATCATCCAATGAACATCGCTTTTTTGTGATGCGTGTAACGTAGGAAAACAAGTTCATGCTAGCCACAAAGCTAAAAACATGGTCTCTACAACTAAGTGTCTAGAGTTACTACACATGGATTTATTTGGTCCATCCGCTATCCAAAGTTATGGAGGCAACTACTACACTTTGGTTATAGTGGATGATTTCTCAAGGTACACATGGACTAAATGTTTAAAGAATAAAACTGAAACGTTCGATTACTTTGAAATATTAAGTAAGAAAATCCAAAGACAATTAAGAAGTCCTATGGTGTCTATTAGAACGGATCATGATAGGGAATTCGATAATGAAGTGCAATTTAGAGCCTTTTGTGACGCTAATTGTATTACTCACAACTTCTCCTGCACTCCACAATCGATGAGGAAATAGTTTGAAAGAAAGAATAGAACCCTACAAGAAATGAGTCGCACCATGTTAAATGATCAATCCATACCTCAAACGTTTTGGTGCAATTCCGTTGATACATCAACATACGTACTTAACCGAGTCTTAATTAGACCATTTTTAGGTAAAACTCCATACGGGTTACTTCGAGGCAAAAATACTACGTTAGAACACTTTAGAGTCTTTGGTAGCAAATGTTTTCTACTTAACACTAAAGATTACCTCACAAAATTTGATCCTAAATCAACCGAAGGTATCTTTTTAGGTTACTCTCCTAATAGCAAAGCTTATGTCATATTAAATAAAGAAACAATGAAGGTTGAAGAGTCATTAAACGTAAAATTTGATGAGAGTCCACCCAAACCCACTCTACCTCTTGTCGATGACGAGATAGTCGAGAGTGAAGCTATAGAAATAAAGAAAAATACAAATTAAGAAGATGAAACTTTAAATAATGAAATCATCAATATTAAAGAGTATAAAGATCACCCCGTAGATAAGGTCATAGGAAAATTAAACGAAAGAACCTTGAGGTCTCAAGTCCAAAACCAAAGTAGCTTATTTTGTTTTGTCTCAACAATAGAACCTAAGAATACACAAGAAGCCATAAAAGATGAAAGTTGGGTAATGGCTATGCAAGAAGAGTTCAATCAATTTGTTTCTAATGATGTTTGGACACTCATCCCTCCACCTAGTAATCAAACCATAATAGGAACCAAATGGGTATATAAAAACAAGTTAGATGCAAATGGTGTAGTGTCTAGAAACAAAGTTGGACTCATTGCACAAGGGTATAATCAACAAGAAGAAATAGACTTTGATGAGACCTATGCCCCCGTGGCTAGATTAGAGTCTATAAGAATACTTCTCTCTTATGCTTCTGCTAATGATCTTAAGCTTTATCAAATGGATGTCAAAAGTTTTTTTCGAAATGGTTTTATTAATGAAGAAGTGTATGTAGCTCAACCTCCGGGCTTTATCGATTTCAAAAAACCTAAACATGTGTATAAGTTAAAGAAAGCTCGTTACGGTCTTAAACAAGCCCCAAAAGCTTGGTATGATAGACTCAAGTCATTTTTAATAAAAAACAACTACACCATGGGGTTAGTTGATAATACACTTTTACTAAGAAAAAGGAATCACATATAATCATTGTTCAAATATACGTGGATGATATTATATTCGAATCTACTTGTCAAGACATGTGTGATGATTTCTCTAAAATCATGCATGACGAGTTCGAGATGAGTATGATGGGAGAACTAAGTTTCTTTCTTGGTCTACAAATCAAACAAGTAGAAGATGGTATATTTTTTAATCAATCTAAATATATAAAGGAGATGTTAAAGAAATTTGGTTTAGAAGAGTCAAAACCCATAAGAACACCAATGTTATCTGACACTAAACTTACAAAAGATGAAGACGGCAAATCTGTTGATAACACAAAATACCGTGGCATGATTGGTAGCCTTCTCTACCTTACGGCTAGTTGGCTGGATATCATGTTTAGTGTTTGTCTATGTTCTAGGTTTCAAAAAGATCCTAAAACTTCACATCTAGAAGCGGTCAAAAGAATTTTTAGATACATTAAGGATACGACTCAATTAGGATTATGGTATCCTAAGGGTACGGGATTAGAAACCATTGTATATGCAGATTCTGACCATGCAGGTGATTATGTTGATCGAAAAAGTACAAGTGGGGTATGTACTTTTATGGGATGTTGTTTAACATCTTGGTTCTCAAAGAAGCAAACGGCATTGGCCATATCAACAACCGAAGCCGAATATGTCTCCGCCGGCAAAGCATGCCAACAAGCACTATGGATGAAACAAGCGTTAGTTGACTACGACATTCACCTAAGTGACATAGCCATTCTATGTGACAACAAAGGTGCCATCAACTTAAGAAAGATTCCGGTATTGCACTCTCGCACCAAGCATATAGAGATTCGTCATCACTTCTTAAGAGACAATGTTCAAAAAGGAAACATCTCTATTGAGAAGCTAGCATTCGAAGACAACATAGACGACGTCCTTACCAAACCGTTGAAGCAAGAACAATTCAACCTACTTCGTCTTGTTCTTGGTCTCATGGTACAATCGTCGTAATTAGTTTTTAAACTCTACAAGGTATGTAAACATTAGCCTTCTTCTTTCTGAGTCTAGGATCTCTATTTCACACACAACTCACAAACAATAGGGGAATTTTCAAAACCCAAGATATGTTTTATTTACAACTCGTACTTTCATAATTTTCTTTTACTTTTCAAGGTAAGTTTCTCTTACAGCACGTAATTTCATACCTAATTTTTTCAAGGATAAACGTTTTCTTCAAACAAAGAACGTTTTCAAAATGCTCTAAAAAGGATACTTCTTCATTATCACTTTCATTAAAGCTATTTCTCACGTCTAGGACAAACCTCTTTTTCATTATTAATACAAAGTAAAAACCCGTTTTCATTTCATCTCATGTCTTTTGAATGCTAAAGATGACACATAACCAATATGTATTTTCGGGTACATTCATTTAAGCAAAAATGAATTAGGAGCACTCGGGTTATCTCATATAATAGTATGCTTTTTCAATTCTATTCTATTTTCTTTCTTTTTAGGAGTCGAGATAACCGCAACTCCAAATGGTTTGCATATAGGAACACACTAGGCACAAATGTTTCCAAAAGAAAATTTTTAAGCTTCGAGTCACCGTATTACCATGGATCCTAGCATTAACGCCGATTCCCTCACGGGAGGATCCGTGAGACGAGCTGAAATTCTCTATTTTTTCTCACTTTGGATAAAAACCTCTATATTTTCATCATTTTACCCTTTTTACTAATTAATATGTTACTTAATGCTTTTGTTCTCATGATCACATGCCTTAAATTCATATCTAATCATTAGATTTTAGTCCACATTTTGGGTCAAGCATTCATTACAATGCATTATTTTTTTTCTATAAATAGGGTTCCCAAAATGCTTGCATCTTCATCTCTCCCAACCTCACAAACAACCATCATCATGTCATCCAAAAGATCTTCCAACATAGATGAATCACCTAGTGCAAACAGTCCCTTTCAAGAAATCCAAAAGATCCGGCCTTGTTGTTTAGCCAAACCATTGTCAAATAGTTCATCACCAACTACTCTTTCACCACCAAATGGTTCCATAGTAGCACCTCCCTCATCTCCAACAAGCACACCACCATCATCACCTATCAGTCTCCACCTAAAGTCACTCTATTGGAACTCCTTAAGACTCCAACAAGATCCCACCAAACCAACCTAAAAGAACTAGTCTTTTTAACACCTCTCACATCTCCAAACACAATTTACAATGATCTTGTAACTTCGCCACCTTTAGCTCCCATTCTCTTACAAGAACATCTAGGTTCTTTTCCACCACCATTTCCAAACACTCCGGACTTTGATCCATATTTTCCAACTTTTCCACCACAACTTCCGCATCTCACAAATCAAACTAACCCAAAAAACTTCCGCACACATTACCCACATCATTGACATTGTGAACATTGTCAATCCACTAGGGATCTTGCAATAGAAATTAGGGAAGAGATGCGACTCACACTTAACCTCATCCTTGATCACATCAACATCATCACTCACCAAAACCTCCATCTATAACCTTATGCAAGCATGGAAGGAATCATTTTATTATTTTCTCCAGTATTTTTGAGTCATTTTCGTTAGAATAAGTCTTGTTCTTAGTTTTACATGTTTTGTATGTGGCATAAATACCACTACATTTTGTTATTTTAATACAAGGCTTTGTTTACATACCTTGGATCCCAATCTTGTTTCTCATCAATCACAAGATTATTTATGCATATTACTACTTACCTTTACCTTGTAGGTTTTATATTTTCTCACTTGACGCCCCATTCTAATGGGCGCTACCGTCAAGGGGGAGTTCGTGATACATGGACTATTTTTCCACACTTTATTTCTTCATTAGGGTCACTTTTTGTTTCGACAAAAAGGGGGAGAAGAAGTAAAACTTATGCTTTCAAAACATACATCTAATCTTAAGTTTTACTCATCATAACATTATGTTTTGTCATCAACAAAAAGGGGGAGATTTCTAATACAAATAAACCGTAAAAATGTTTATTAATATTTAGCGATCTCTTTGTGTTTTGTTGATAACAAATATAATGTTATCATAAGTAAAATTATAAGGATACATGTTATTTTTGTAAAGCATCTTCATATAGTCATTTAATACAAATTGTTGTAATAATTCATTCGTTGTAATAGTTTATTAGCATGGGTAAAAACCACAACCCATGACCCATACACATGGAGCATATCCATATCCCATGGAGTTAACCCATACCCATTGTCTAGTGCATTGCATCTATTAGATACATTGTATCTATTTAGATACCTATGGTCCATAATCTAAGACCCATGACCCATAACCCAAAAACCCATGGGCAAACAGATAGTCTCACGGATCCCACAAGTTACACTAGATGGATCCCTCAAGCAAAGGATCCGTGGGATCCGTGCAACAGTGGCAAGAACTTGCCTATAAATAGAGAGCCATTTATTCATTTTTACTCACCCCTCTTCTTACAAACTCTCTCATATAATCTTACACTCTTCTAACTAAAGATCACTTGGTCTACATAGTAGTTCTTCTTTCTTTTATTGTGATTCTCATATAGGTCCTTCTCTAAGACGAGATCATGAGCATTCTACTAGTCATCCAAGCAAAGGGTCCTTGATTGATTTGTTCCTCCACAAGATTTCTGTAGCGAAGATCTTGTATTTCATATTTCACATATTTGTTGTGTTATAGTAGTGTTGGTTTGGTCCTCCGTGTTACAGAGTCGGTATTTAGCTTTGTACGAAAAAGTGTAAACAACGCTAGAAGGCTTCTCCGCCAAGTTGAAGGAGTTTGTTGACATAGTGCTAGAAATCTTGAGTAGGTGACTCGGGAAGTGGAGTAGGGCAAGGAAGGTGTCCTTGTAGCCGAACCACTATAAATCGGTTGTGTCATTTCTATCCTTTACTTTACTTGCTTTCTTTATTTGCATTACTCTTAGATCTATACTTTCTCTTCATCCATATGATTTCACATAACATCGAATCTAAAGTTTTTGAAACTAACTTAAAATCGGCAAAACTATTCAACCCCCCCTTCTAGTTTTCCACACCGCGGGAAGACACTCAAGCCAATTACTAGCTTGATCTATAGAGAGATTTAGAAGAGACGTAATCGCGTTGTCTCCCGAGTGGTAGCATCAAGGTCAATTGAATCAATAATTTTTAGGAAATCCTTGAGATGCTAATATGGATCTTCGGAATGAAGTCCATGGAATGCACATCCGTTTTGCACCAACCGGATGGCGTCAGATCGCAAGGTCGTAGTTGAGCTAAACGAGGAAGCTCAATGGTGTTCCTATAGCCTTGATGGCTCGGTCTAGAGTACTCACCAAGAGTACGGCGTCTTGGCGGGTCTTGTGGTGGTAGTAGTGGATCGTTGTTGATGGGTGGATTATCACCTTCCATGACAAAAAGGGACAAGGTTACGAACAAAGACACGGAGAAGGGGGATAGACTACAAGAAACCTAATAAAAAGGAAAAAAACCCACTTGATAGGAATCAAGCGGGTGAAACTAATCGAGATAGAAGATGAACTATCTATTCTATTCCCCGACAACGATGCCAAAAACTTGATGCGTGGTTCGGGGTCGAAAGACTTCCTTTCTAAAGAGCAAGTTTTACAACCATTAGGCAAAGGTACCTAATCGTTGCAGTGTAGTATGGGTAAGCTCAGGGGGTTGATCGTTCTCTAGGGGAATAGAGATGCTAGTCGGGATGTATGACGAAAAGGTAAAGGTGAGGGTGATTCTTTTTAGTTTTTTTATTAAAGCAAGTAAAATCTCGGGGTTTAAAGAGTGGGGGTTTGGTAATCTACCAATTGAACTACTAAACAAATTAAATTAAAAACTAATTACTAATAACTAAGATAAAAGCAATGGATTGAAGGAGTGTGTTCTTATGATAATTAAAAATGCATTTACTTAGATTTTCTTACCCCCTAGTTATCTTATATTGGTCGGTTGAATTGTCACATCCTTGCCTAATTGATGCGTTGTATTCTATGTTTTAGTCATAGGGTGGTTCCTAATTACCCAATTCTTTGAATTGTAAGTCTCTTCTAGAACATACGGGGATCGGCAACTACCGAGGTATCTCCCTCGAATACCCTATTATCCTTAAGCTATAACTCACGCAATAAATACAACAAGAACCTATAGTGCACTCCAAGGCTTAATTGCTATTTAAGAAGTTCAAGCTTACAAGAATGAAAGAAGAAGCCAATTTTCATAATCTTGCGTCAACCAATTAGAAAAAAATACAACCTAACAATAATCAATAACTAGGTTTCATTAAATCTAAGAAAACACTAATTAATTTAGTTACACATGACAGATAAGCAAGAACACAAGCAAACAATCAAACATAGATGAAACATGGTGATAGATTGGATAAAAAAACTTATCTTGAAGTGTAAAAGAGGGTTTAGAACCCTAAAGTACTGTCCAAGTCGGACCTAAAATGAACTAGGGTTTGCTCTCCAAAATACTACACACCTAATACAAAAATGTCGATGTCTAAATATAGATTTTACAACTGCGATGGTGTCGCCTTTTGATGGTGACGTCGTCTGATCACCGTTATTAGGTTTTCGTCCTTGCAAAGTCATCACTGGGAGGGCATCGGGAAGAAAGTAATGACGGCGTCTGGGTTGCTCTGGACGTCATCTTGGGAAAACCTTGGTCGTCTAGTGCAGAATGAATGAGTGACGGCCTTGTGGAACTAAGTGTGACACCGTCACTTGTTAGGACCAAAATATAACATGAGCCGTCGCTTGAGAAAATTTGGAACACGTTGTAAGCGACGGCGTCGCCCTTGAGTTTGGGACGTCGTCCGGTCTTCTGATTTTTCCTTGTGTGGAAAACTAAAAGGGGGAGTTGAATAGTTTTACCGATTAGAACTTTGTTTTAAATTATAGATCAACTTATGTCAATCTATTTGATTGTGTGTGTTGGATGATGATAGATAAAGTATATAAACAAATGATGCAAAGACAAAGAGTAAGAAACACAAAACCACGACACGAGTGTTTATAGTGGTTCGGCTACAAGGACACCTTCCTTGCCCTACTCCACTCCCTGAGTCACCTACTCGAGAGTTCGTAAGCACTACAAAATACAAGCTCCTTAATGTGGTGGAGGAGCCTTCACAACGTCGCGTACTCATTATCTGGTACAAGGCTAGACACCGGGTTCTTCCACGAGGTAGAACCAAACCTATGACAACGTAGCCTACACTTTATCCGGTACAAGGCTAGATACCGAGTTCCATTACAAAGGAGGAACTACTACCCAACACTACACAAAAGCTATCCCAAAGGATATATACTCATTATAACAACATCATAAAGGATCTCACTATCCTTTAACCCAAACTAATCTATTTTGTACATCGATGCACCATATCGAATGTACACCCTTGGCACCTTTCACTAATGCCTTTGACACTACCCTTTGGCACCTTTCACTAATGCCTTCGACTTGACTCTTTGGCACCTTTCACTAATTCCTTTAACACGAACCTTCGACACCCTTCACTAATGCTTTTGACTTGACTCTTTGGCACCTTTCACTAATGCCTTCGACATGAACTTTTGAAGCCCTTCACTAATGCCTTTGACACGGACCTTCAACACCTTTCACTAATGCCTTTGACACAACACTTCTAAGGAGAGAGGAAAGAACTATCAACAAGATAACTTCAGTAGTCTTGATGATGACAAAGCTTGGCAACCCATGGACTTGAGCTTGCTCGACGTCAAGAGGTGGTGATCTCGCCTTTAAGAGGAACCTAGAGAATCACACAAACACAAAACTACATAGAAAGATCCTTCGGATCTGAGGTTAGAGAGTTTACAATACTAAGAGAGAGTATGTGTAAAAGGGATGAGTTGCAAGAGAGAAGTGGCTCACTATTTATAGGCTAATTTCTCTAATGTTCTGTTGGATCGATGTACTCTAACCAAACTAACTTAAATAGCTTGTTTAAGGTTTAACAACCTCGGATAAATCCTAAGTTATTAACAAAGAAACACTGAACAAACTCTATTAAGTATGCGGAATTTACTTAACAAAGCTAAGAAGAATAACTTTTATTATTAACTCTAAATCTACTTATTATGCAGATACTTTAACAACTCTAAGAACATCGAACTTCTCTAAAACTCTAAATAATAACTTGTAAGCAATCGTACCTCTAATGCCAATCAAGGGGTCCTTTTATAGGCTCAAGGATAACCCTAGTCGGTTTACAAATTGTATCCTTGTATGACAAGTAATCTAATATAGAATATTCTAGAGTTACCATACTTTCTATAAACGAATATAATAGCTTCTTTGTTCTTAGCTACTTTGACTTTCATGTGCAGACTTTGACTTTCTTTATCTTTAGGAGTACTTTCTCTTTGACTATTTGGTTGCGATTTCTTTGTAGTTTACAGATTACTTTATCAATCTTCAGTACTTTGTCAATCTTCAGCACTTTCATATCCCAACAATCCTCCCCTAACTTGAATTCTACTAGCTTGACTTCAAGTTCCTTTGTGAATTATCTTTAATGCTTCATCTTTAAGGACAAATTGTTTCTTAGTCTTTGATTGTATCTCTGAGTGTATGTGCTTGTCAAAGTATCTCTAGAATTATTCTTTTACAAAGATCATCCAGCAAGCTCCATCTTTTCAGCAACACAGTAACATATGACAATACAGTTTAAGTTACATACTATTCTCATCACTTCCAGGTGTGTAAACTCCTGTGAGAGGTGAATCATTGAAATTTTAATGGATTTAGATCTCTTTACCAAAGCCATTATCTCTGGAGTAGCCGAATGTTTTGGTGTGTAAGACCATGGTACACTGATAACCATATGATTTTTAGCAAATCACCAGCTATCAACAGATTTGAGTTGTGTTTACCAAAAGTTGTACCACTTTCTTCGGACTAGTTAGTTCTTTTATCTAATGGTGAACTAATTACCAATAATGGATTTTCCATGCCCTTTACCACAAGCCATTTTCTTGTGGGCTAGCCAACTCTTCACATTAATTGATATGGTGAGTTGAATACCATACAACTTATTAGCATGTTGTCAACTAAAAACGGATTTGAAATATCTTTACCGTGGTCCGTTTGCTCATGGATTAGCCAATCCTTTTGTAACCATGGTGGATTGATGACCTATTGATGTTGCCATCTCAAAACCATTTATTTTATTCAACCTTTGTTTCAAAATATTTGTTACTTAACAAAGGTTTCTTTCCGAAAATCACTTAACGGTTAAAAGCATAGCAGTACTTTGATGAAATCTTGTTTGATCAGCCGTACTTTGAATAAAGTGATTTATCAAAATAATTTATTCAAATAAGATTCATACCAGTCAGTCATCCTCATCAGCAATAGTAGTTCAGTTGATAAACAGATTGATAACCATGCAAACAATTTCATTATCCTCTTCTACTTCCATTCCATGCTCTAACATCCTTCTCATAAGCTCAACAGTAAGAGGGTATCTTCTATTTGCAAACATGTGTATCATTGTACCATTTTCCAACTCTAAAACATGAACACCAGACTCTTCAAAGAATCTCCAGCAGACAATTTCCCAATTCTCTTGATTCTTCCAGATGTCATCAGTTCTTTGCTCTTCAGTTTCCCACATAGTCGTGAGATCTCCAAGCAGAACTAAACCAATTCCTTCTAATGGATTATGTTCAAATTAAGGTTGCACCACATGATATAAATAGAATAGATCCACTCTATCTATGATGTGCAATAAATCCCATAATCTGTTGAATACTCCGAAACTTTCATCTTCTTTATGAAACATCAGATAACTCCCTTCTTTGGATTCCACAACTTTAAAAGCACTAATCTAAGATCTGTTCATCTTCATGTCATTATCTTCTTTGGAATATTCAAAATCTACTACTCTGAGATAATTTCTTAGTTCATCCTAGTCTCGGATCTTAACTCAACTTTTCTTTCTTTGAGTGAACATCTTTAACTTGATTTCCTTTTCTTTTAAACTCTTCTTCCTTTCTGCTTCAGTCCAAGTAGTTTCATCTCTAAAATCTTTGATGCTTTCAACATGTTTCTTATAAGCTTCCTAGCACATCATACTTCTTTCATCTCAAAATAATTAAACCTCTGCAATCCTTTATACCCTTGACTCTTAAGATAAGCCATCATAGCATTTTTGTCTTTAGCTTTATTAGGTCTTCTTGGCATAAATCTGAGGTAGGTGACTATAATGGTTCAGAGCTTAAACATCCAATTCTTCTTGTATTTTTCCTAGTGCCTTCTTCATTAATTGCCTCTTCATTAGTAACTTCACCACTACTTGACATTAAGTTCTTCTTGTACTTTCTAGTTGCACTTCATTCCTAGCAATTTCAATTGCTCTAAGTTCTGCCAAAGTTAGCTTTTTCTTCTTATTTTATACCAGAACACCCTTTCCTTTATCTTTAGGATCAATTATAGGTTGAGAAGCTCTTGGTTTTTCCTCTGCAACTTCAGAAATAGTAACACCACCCCTTGGTTGTGATAAATCTTGCAAAATTACGGCAATAAACTCATCATCACTTGCAGAATGAATAGGTTTGAGTGTAGCTTCCTCTTCTTGTATAATAGTTGAGGGACCAACAACTTCCTCATGTACAGTTGTTGAAGGACCAGCTTTCTCCAAGTCCAAAATCCTTGGAGTTAATAATGCTTGCACTGGGATCCTTGTTGTTGGCGATTACTTTGATTTTCAGTACCTTGATTTTCAGTACCTTGAACTGGAACATCAATAACTTGTTCCTCAATTTCTTGAATGACCTGTGTTAGCCTTAATATTTTTTATTAGAAGTGATGGTCATTCACATTTAGGAACTTTGTAACGTGTGTTAGATATCGTGATAGAATAGTCAACGGGCTCGTGGATTGGACTAAGCTAAATGGCTAGGCGTTATGATTATGCTAGCCGTTTGAAGCTTAAATCCAAAGCAATCCATGTCCAACCCATGAAAAGCCCAACAAAGCCTTTTAGGGTTTTAAGTTACTTGTACTATAAATACCCCTCAAATGGTCATTTGAGGGTGTGCTTGAAAGTGTGTGTGTGTGTGTGTGTATTTTCTCTCTCAAGGAATATACAACTTTATTGTGTTTATCATATCCTCTCACATACAATTCATATTCAAAGTCACCATCTTTCTCATCTTATTTCTAAGCTTTGTTTGTGTTTGTGTTTCACGTTTATGCAGCGTAACTTGGGTTACGTGTGTTGGGTTTGCTTGGTAAAGTGATAAGGTTGATATATCTAAGGTCCTACAATTGGTATCAATCGTCTAACAATGGTTTAGGAGTGTTTTGGTTGAAGTTTGTTTGTGTAGAGTTACACGTAGTTTAGTTCTCAAACGTGTCGCATATAAAGCTTTAATTTTTGCACTTAAAAATTCAAGATTCTTGTGGTTTAAGGTTTATTTGGTTCTAAAGTTTCAGTTTTGCAAAAGTTGAAGCTTTACGTGTTTTCTTCAAGTTTGAACTCGTGTTTTGAAGGTGGTCATTTCTACTGTAACTTTATAAGCACTTTGGGTGAAAAAGGTCAAAGATTTCTGTTATTGGAGTGTTTTTAAGGCTATGCGTGCAAGAGAAATCGTTTGAATCATTGAAATTTTTTGGTAGGTCAAAACCCTAGTTCTACTCGTAAGAAAGTCAACTCGCATAAGGTCCTACTTAACTTTTGGTGAGATTCTTCGAGCTTTAACGGTTACTCAGTGCTTCCCTTGGATAAGTGTGGGAACACGACTTGTGGATATCCCTTACTGTGGATGTGTAAAGGATTTTGGTTTTAACCTAAGTTTACGCATAAGCATAAACTCTTACGAGTAGAACTCTACGCTAAGATCACACTACAGCGTGGGTTTTACGGCTAAGTTTTGTCTACGATAAGCCTAAGGTTCACCGTAAGATACTTTCTACGCGCAAGAATCCTACGCCTAAGATCCCTACGCCTAAGCACCAATTCTACTCGTAACCTTTTCTCTCAGTCTGGCCTAAGCAAAAAAAAAATTGAGGAGACTACCGTTCAATTTTCTGAATTCAAATTTTGGTATAACGAAAATTTTGGTCAAAATTCAAATTTTTGGGGCTAAATTCAAATTTTTCGGGTCAAATTTGGCGTCAAAATTGTCATAACTCAAATTTTTCATACGAACTTAGAATTGATTTTTATAGTGAATTTCAAATTTTGGGAGAAAAATTTTTCAGACCAAGGTAGTCACGACTTTCAATACACTCAACCGGGCTTAATCTTCATCAACCACAACTCCTTTATCGTTGAATCGATCCTACATCAACTTTATCAAATCATACCTACATCAATGGCAACTCAACAAGATATTCATGCAGCCGGTGCCGAAAACCGTCCTCTATGTTGGCAAAGGTGGTTATCTTCAATGGACAAGTCGTATGCTTCGTTACATCAAGACCAAACCTAATGGAAAACTCATGATTAAATCCATTCAGGATGGACCCTTCAAGCCTCAACAAGTTCATGTACCGAAATCAGAGATAACAACTCTCGTCCCCATCTTCTCGTCTTCAATCTGAATCGAATACTTTACGAGGATGAAACAAGTAAAGCAGATGACATGGCAATTCATATTATCAACTGGTTTTACCAATAGACATCTTTGCTGCGGTGAGCGGTTGTGAAGCTGCTTTCGATATGTGGGACGTGTTAAGAAGGCTTTGTCATGGAGCAATTGGTCAACAAGACATGGAGAACAAGTTGCTAACTGAATGGGAAAAGTTTACTTCAACTCCAGGAGAATCCATTGAATCCTACTATGGAAGGTTTTTCACTTTAATGAATGAGCTTATGAGAAACAAGTGACACCCGAACTATCGTTCAAAACATCAAGTTCCTGAACAATCTTCTAGAAGAATGGGGACGATATGTCACTATTGTCAACCAAACAAAAGACCTTCATCAGGGGAACTTTGATCAACTGAATGATTTTCTGAAACAAAACCAAAGTCAATGAAGTGAGGGAAAGAAAGATTGGCAAAGAATCATGATCCATTGGCACTTATTGCAAAGACTCAACCTTCGGTGAATACACAACAACAAGCTTCATCATCTTCCAACAACAACTTGCAGCAATACATTCCACAACCACAACAACAATTCTATTCAGATCAACAATACCAGAACAAGGAATCGCGATCACAGCTGACCCGAAGCGACTTTGCGAGATATACTCTTTATTGGGTAATGCACTAAAAAGTCGCTATTCCACACCAACTAACAACAACCAAAAGTTTCGTCAAAAAACACATAGCAGCAAATTGCAGTAGAGGTGTGAATATGGGTAATCAAGGTCAAATGGTTGAAGTTATTGGGAATCAGCAAGGATATGCTACCGGATATCGCATGGGTAATCAGGCGTTCCGTATGGGAATCATTGGGTCAAATGTTGGTCAGATGGAGACGAATGTTGGGAAAAGCGATGGGTAATCAGAATGGGAATATTTGCAGCTCAGTCGTTGGGAATTATGGAAATGTGAATCGGGGAATCGAGGTTAAGTGTTATAAGCTGTCAAGGAATGGGTCACATGGCACGAAACGTCCCACTAAGCGCTACAAGAAGAATGCTTGAGTTTCTTCGGAAAGCTATGCTGTTAGCACAGAAGCAAGCGGGGATGGGTTGAGTGTGAGGAAAATGACTTTTAGCTATTGTGGATGATTTGGAAGACCTCGAGGAAATCAATGCGAACTGCATATTCATGGCAAATCTTCATGAGACTAAGTACGACCGACTCTGACGTACCTCCGTATGGCACGCAGCGATATCTGAGGTACCAATCATTGATCCATGCTATAACAATGTCATATTTGATGTGTTTACTCATGATAAACAACATTCTGTGACGCCAACACCTACTTATGATACATACTTGGACAATCCGAGTTGTAGCAATACTAACTCTGAAACTCTAGATGTGGATCCTAGTGGAGGCGGCTGTTGTGTGGCACAAAATACGAGACCGATGAGGAAACGTGCTTATTTTGAATCATTAATCAATCAGTGTGGCATTGAAATTGAAAAAATTAGTAAGGTCAATGTGAAGTTAAGGCATGAATGTTAAATTGACCAGAGCTTGAGAGTTACAAAGAGCACGCCAAAAGCTTTTGAATTTCATACTAACAAAATGTCGAATTAGAAATTGGTTATGAGATTCGTTTTAAGAGAAAACAATTGCAACTCAAGTATGACACACTTGATGTGAATTTGAACTTGAAAATAAAATCTTTAAACAAGGAAATTTCTGATCTAAATGACCAACTTTTTAAACAAAAAGCAATGATTCGATCTTGAAAAGAGAAGAATTTGATCACTGATTTTTCAAAACGAGAAGATTCTCTTCTTGATGAAATTCTTGATAAAGCGGGAAAAACTTCAAAACATTGGACAATTTTGCTTCTTACAATGGTCATTATTTAAATCAAACAAGATGCTTTCTAACCAAGTAATCCCGTTTTCC
>OU343218.1:52748414-52833577 GCA_910596185.1 Chrysanthemum makinoi
AATGTGATGTCAAGAGTTGCATTACTAGCTCTGGGATAGGTTCATCATGCGTGGGAGGTGTTATAATTTGCCTAAACCTTTCAACATCCTCAACCGTGATATCCCACATGTCATATAAGTTCCATTCTTCACATTCCTCCTCTACCTCCTCTTCCTCCTTGGTAGTGTCGATATCGACATTATCTCAGATCCCTGTTCACAAACACTAGAAAAAATATTAGAAATAGGAGAAATAGGAGAGTTAAGAAGGTCCTTAATTTCAAGGTTCACATCCCCTAATTGTTCATTATTAATAGACTCATCGTGAAGTCTCTCTCGCTTCATGCCAAGGTTTTCAGCCCACTCAACAAATCATCCAACGCCTTGCAATCATTAACTCTCTATCTTCGTGTTCGATCGAGTGTTATATGAATAATCACCAAAATTGGATGTGAAACTATGAGTGTGATGATTCCAAATGCTCTTCTCCCAACATCATGGTCAGGTATAATTCATATTCATGAATGGTCATGTTATCCATGTCCAATTCATCATACCTCGGGAGATACATAATCACCATAGGTATATGGTTGAGAAGATTGAAAGAAATGCTCTAGGAAGGCGATCCAGAGAAGTTCTCCAAGATTGATGATTCCTCAAAACTTTTCTATCCTTTTCAAGGCCCGTACTCCCAAAGATTCTTCCAATGTCATATTATCAAAATCTGCTCAATTTCCATGATTACCAAATGCACTCAAGAAACAAAGAAACAAAGGAATAGGAGAAAGAAAAGAAAAACTTAAATTAAAATCCTAAAATAGCTCCCCGATAGCGGATCCAAAAACTTAATGCAGGTTTTACTGACCAGGTTTTAATATTTATATAGTCTCGTTATACCTATGGTCTACCCTAATGCACTAACGGGCAGGGTACCCGGTCGTGTGTAGTGTAGTATTTTGGTAAAACCGAGGTCGTCCCAAGAGCTATATGTGCGGATTTTAACTAGGTGTCACAGATTTTTATTAGTTTTGAGGTTGAAATAACTAGTTAACTACTATAGACAATAAAATAAAGAAAGAAAATAAAGGCGAGGGTTGTGATATATAGAGGAGAAGTGTGCTAACCTAGTTACTCATCCTATCAAGTTAAGTTTACGTTTAATTACTTCCAATTACTTCAAGTGGGGGTAAAAGTCACTAGGACATCATTTGGTCGGTTCTTCAACCTATCAGAAAGGTTTCCACCGGAGATCGCAGTGACGTTGAAAGTCCAGCTTGTTTTAGTCCCCTGCCAAGTCATTAAGTACCGCTACATGCAAGATTCATAACAATGAGTGCCCGGGTGCTAGCATCCTAAACACTCATCCCTAACTTCTTAAGTTCATCCAAACGTAGGTGATCAGCTTGGTTAAATTGCATAAGCGAAGAAGGGTCGTCAGTTGGTCAATTCTTACCCTTCCCACTCAGCCTACCTACTTAGGGTCAGTTGGTCATATCTCCTAAGTAACTAGTCACTACCGCCATTCAAAACTACCGAAACAAGGGTAGCTACCAACAAACTATGCATGCATACACTAGAAATAATTATATGGAAGAAATGTAAACATCAACAAAACAATTAAGGAATCATAACTAGGCTAGCACCAGAGGTGCTCAGCCAAACATATAGTAAATTAATCCAAAAATAATGAACAAAACATGAATAAAATTAAACATAATGTTTGATACAAATTACTTGATGAAAAGCTAATAATGATGATGATTGCAGGTGAATTCTTTCTTGGAAAATGGCTTTGACCTGCGGAAATTGCCCCGAGTGGTGCCCTAATCACCCTAGGAGAGTGAATAGAGATTCTTAAAAATGTAGATTTAGGGTTGTATTTATAGGTCGCGACATAGTTACGGCGTAACTAATTTTAAAGTTACTGCGTAACTATAGTTAGGGTGTAACTAGTTTTAAAGTTACTCAGAACTATAGTTGTATGTGAACTAGTTTTAGGGTTAGGGCCTAACCTCTTCAGCTTTTTAAAATAGCAATATTGCAACTTAGGCCCTTGAGTTTCTTCATTCCATTGATGGAAACCAACATAAAAATGTGTTAATTGAGCACCAAAATTCATATGTTGTAATATTACTACAGAACTAAATCACCGTTGCAACCGTAATTCTTCGTCAAGATACTTATCCATTCCTTGATTTCTCTACGGCGTAACTAAGTTCATATATGCCGTAACCTTCAAAATAATAATTATGACGTAACCAAAAGAATTGGTTACGCCGTATCCTTCAAAGCATCATACTTACGCCGTAACATTAGTAACGAGTTACGGTGTAATCTTCACACAAAATACTCAGGGCTTCGTACTGTGGTGTTACGGCGTAATCAAAAGTACCACTTACGCCGTAACTTGTCTTCAAAATATAAATCTTAGCGTTTTCTCACATCTTTTCCGCTCCAACGCCTCATTTATCCTGAAATGCAATTATGAACGAGTATGAACGAATTAAGAACCATATTAATACAAATGAGGCCATAAACACGGGAATTTGATATATAAAATATCAAGCTAATTTGATGTTATCAAGAATCTACCATATTGGAGAAGTTTTGGAAGTTTGCTAGTTGGGCTTCTATCTCCGCTTTTGATTGTGGGTAATCTTCCCACATATATTCATCGATGTCATCGATATGAGGAGACAAGGATGTTGGTGGTAGTGCATGGTCCCCATACAATAGTCCATGAATGTCATCATTATGGAGAAGAGGCGAGGAGGTGGGTTCCCAGGGTTTGGGTCAAATGATGGGCTTGGTGACTCATGAGTGATTCGCTCTATTGTACCAAATGATGGTAGTGGAGGTGGATTTGTGGGCCTAGGAGGTAAGTCCTTTAAGTCCTCCAAGACTGGGTTTGGAGATGTTGGTGGTGTGGAGAATAGTTCTAATGGTATGCACTTTGGAGATTTAGGTCGTGATGGTGATTTGGGTGTTTGGATTGGAGCCGGTAGCGGAGAGGTGACAATGGGAGTTTTTGTAGGTGGTGGAGTGGTGATTACAATGGGTGATTTTGGAGGTGGTGTAGGAGTGCTTAAAGTAATAAAGTTTTCATCTCTTATGGGGGATGAGATGGTTAGAGGTGAGGAATCGGAAGATGAGCTAATGTTCACAAAACAACAAGGTCTAAAACTCATTCTAGCCGTTTTCTTACATGGTTTGTTTGATGGGGAAGATGTGGATGACTTAGTCATTTTTGCTTAAGCTTATTCTTGAAGAAGATGAGAGAAATTGTTGAGGTGTGAGGATGATCATCTTTGAAGCTCTAAATTTATAGGATTATGAGATTATGGAGAATTGTGTTTGATTTGATGTTAAGCCATAGAAATAGAGTGGTTTCTAATGATTTTGAAGAGTTTTAATGTTAGTCATATCATCTAAGTCAAGCCATACAAGAAGGTTTGAGTGAAGAGACCAATATATGCAATAAATGTGTCCTAATTATTCCAAGATCTTGAAGTCAGATCACCCACGGATTTCAAGGAACTAAATTTTTGGCTCATTCCTTTATGAAAAAGGGTTCCATGAGTGAATTTTTGGAATTTTTGAATTTTGGTGGGAAATGGATATCCTATATGTCTAAGTGTGTTAAACTAGTTCTAATATGAATAAAAGGCAGTGAAAACTATCCTAGAAACAAATGTTGGTAAATTAGAATGCGGGAATGAGCGAAATTCAAAGAACATACCTGGGCAACCCATGGCACCAAAAAAATACACAGACGGATCCCTAATTTTTGGGTCCGGCTCGTCGTGCAGATTTGACGGCACCAAAATTTTGAATGGATGGAACCAAAAAATTGGTTCCGTGAGATCCGGCAATGCATTTTTATTTGGCAGTGGCGTTTTTTGACCCCCGGGGAATTTTTCGAATCCTGAAATTTTTCTTAAAACATATGTAGATAATTATTTCTAGTTAGGAACAAGCAAAAACGCACATATAAACATAAGGGAACATGTATTTTCAAGTGGGGCTATAGATTTTCACTAAAAAGTGAAAATGGGTAAAATTGGATAACACCCGTATGTTATCCCCCTGCATGAAAAGGTTAGCATGCATCAATGTTTTAAGTTAAGCGAAAACACATAAATAATATCATACAACATTGTTTCTTGTCTTGTACGAAACACCCTTTTAAATCTCAACTCACTTATCCAACTTCGTGTAAATCTTGGTCATCATCCTACCAAGGCACTTGAACATCCCCTTGGTTTGCTTGAACTCCTCCGTAGGGTTCTCCACTTCTGGAAGTGAGGCATAGTACTCTTGTGGTTGAAGCCTTGAGTTGGGGAGACCGTCTTCGAAGCTATTTGATGATGATGAAGGAGTTGGAGGTTTTGACCTTTTTCCCTTTGCCTTAGTCTTGGATACTCTTTCATCACTCAAGGGCACAAATATGTGAGGGATGAGAGAATAATCTAGTTTCAACCCTCTAGGACTTGGGAGAATGGGTGCATAAGCTCTATAAAGATGGGTAAGAAGCATCCCATATGGAAGAGCAATAGAGCCTTGAGTAGGAATGTCTACCCTTCTCCTAGCAATGTAGTAAGCCAAGTTGAATGGTTTACGAGTAGACAAGCTATAGAGCATGTAACAAAGGCAAGCATTGATGTAGTCTCTATTTCCTATGGTGCTAATGACATTGGCTCTAAGGAGTTCCTCCCACTTTTTGAATTAAGGCTTAATATCATTTAGTTCCATACCGTATGGATCTCGGTTGACTTCCTTTCCCTCTCGAGTGACACGGGTTGGTGCTACCCTATCATTAAAGAGGTGCTCACGAATGACGTCCGTGTCTACCAAAGGAGTTTGGTAAGTGTTAGATATAGGATTTCACAAACACATTAAAACCATAATCATGTGGGGCGTACAAGTAAGTTTAGAGAGAGAGAGAGAGGGAAATGTTCTAGTAAGAGAAAACTTATGGAAGTTAAATTCCTAGTGAACATCCAACCCTCTACCTTGCAAGGTAGAGGGTATTTATAGGTAACAAACTAAACGACCTCCTCGACGCCTGTGGATCGTATACAAAGTGGTAAAGACCCGCCCTTCCTACGGTGTAGCACTAAACTAAAAGGCTAACTAAGTAACTAGTAAATAACGTAATGTCTACGAGCTAACTTATGCTAGATTACATTTGGGGTGACCGATACTTTACTATGGAATTTTCTAATTCCTAATAGTCTCCCCTAAGGGAGGTCGCCCCATGTTTTACATTTTGAATCCTAGCATTCTATTTAATCTTCAGTCTTGAGCTCGCAGACTTTTCTTCATCAAAGTATTCAAACTATGTGCTTCTGTGGTGATTTCATCATTGTTCAACTACGATGTATGTTTCGTGGAGGTTGTTGAGTTGATCCACCATGATGACCTTTTGAGCATTACTAGAGATCATCACCATCAAATCTCAAGATCACCCATTAGTGTGTTGCTAGCATATGATGTTGTGACATTTGGACCAACATGCTCACATTCTGGATCATGATTTCTTCTTATCGAGTAGCGAAGCTTTCGTTGATTCATGATATTGGCAGCAGCAGTAAGGCATGGAGTGAAAATATCAGAGTCATTGATGCACCAATAATGATTTCTTTAGATATGAATGTGTTGTGTGAGCATGCGGCTACGGATTGACCGCTCCATTCGATCACCGCAAACGCCGGGTGTACCTACATAAGACGCTATATAAAGCGCACGAAAGTGTCTTTGATCACTTTCGATGAATTGAGGTACACGGCCCACGGTTCCCGTTGATCAGTACAAGTACTGCCTCGTGATCGGTATAATTCAAGAATTTCCTTGATGTGGTTTCGCAACTGCTTCTAGCCGCTCTCAAACCGGAGCATCTCAAAGAAGACAACACGGAAGAGTGAACCAAATAATATACGATTCACTGATTGATGAAAAGAGATTTGAAAACAATCGCAGACGCTCAATAGAAATTGTTTTTGCAATACAACGGTTTTAGTGAAAAATCATTTATCAATCATAAACACCTTTTGATTTGAAATGATTATACACAATGACGGCTTAGAGAAAAGAGTTTTTAAACACAACAACCGGTTTTTCAAAGGCATCCGTCAATCCAATTTTCTTGGACCTGATTCAATTTTGAATCGCTCCACTGATGAGGTCCATATGACACAATCAAGTCTTGGCAATACCACAAGGATAGTGCATAGGACTCATTAGATATAATCTCACAATCCACATTGTGTGAAATAGTGAGTCGTCAAGAAATAAGTGTCCTAAAGAGATTAATTGATGATCTCGTGGCTCTAGACTCAATTTGTCCATATTTGGTTCCTATTCCGGAGACTAGGGAGAGGGTCTCCTTCTTCAATATCAGCAATCTCTAAGAGAAACTCGATAGATTATGTAGGTTCTCCGTGAGAATGAAACAAGCCCTTTTAAGAGGAACTTGAGTAGCTTGGGAAGATAGTGCAGTGCGTCACTGGGTCCATGACATCTTGTCTTCAATACCAGTGTTACCTTAGTAACCACCAGTAGCATATGTATTGAACCCGGTTTCTGCCCTAAGGTTGAATAAATGGAGGGCTATTTCTTTTCACCCTTTTTCTCATTCAATTCATTTTCATTCTTCAACCTTCTCGCTGCTTACCGAGACTTCATAGCTAGAACCATGTTGGGTTTATTCCAGTACTAGCTCAATCTCAGTCAAGACTCTTCCCATATTCTCATTTTTCTCCTTTTTCATCATACCTAAGGACTTCTACACTATCTAGTGGATTGTCCTTAGGTAGATCCCTCCGCTCGGCGGATCATGGGACCTCAACCTAACCTTATCATCCTTATATCACCATACATAAAGTAAAGTTGGTCGGTCTTTTTGGTATCGTTCATCTGCCATAGGAACCATTTGAAAACCATTTGAAAAATCAATTCAGATACTTGTGATATATTATCAAAGCATTTTGTACCTGAATTGTGTTTGATATTTTAGAAAAGAGCCCCCTCAACATGTGCATCATGTATTTGAAATCGCTTAGCACACTGAGGCAAGAGAAAGAATCAACTTCTTTGATTTCCAATTTCTAAAAGATATCATCATCACTTCCCAATCCATTTGATTAAATACATCATTTTGAGGAAGGATGAGGTTTTCAAAATTTTGCTCCCCTTCAATATGTGCCTCGAAGTTTTGGAGTTTTTCACATACAAGAGGGAAGTTCTTTGAAGTACAACCATGATCACTTTGTATTTAGAAACCATTTAACATACAATCAAGGTACCTTATATAAAAGCATGGAACACTTTGTACCCTCAAGGTTTGAATTTGTTTTGAAATGCTCCCCTTAATATATGCCTCGAGATACGAAAATTGTTTAGCACATATTAGAGAGCAAGATGCACTTAAATGGTCATCTTTAACATCTTTTATATTTATATCACATTTTCTCCTCGATCAAAATTTCAAATCCTTTGAGATTTTGGATCTCAAGTGATTTAAATATGTATGAGACAAAACATTTGTTGTAGAAAAATGTGTCCAATTTTATATGATCAAGGGACAACATTGAGGTTCCCCTTTAGACACAAAGGGAAACCACAGAACATAACCTAACACTATTACATACTTCATAGTTATTCATAGTTTGTACACCACATTTTACACATAAATAATACAAAACGTAAAACAACATCCGAAAAATATCTTCATTCAGTCCTTTGAAGTAGCTTGTAACGACTGCACTAAGTCTTCCACCCACAAAGCTTTCAAGGTGCATATAGATCATTCTCGTCTTCAATCTTCGCTTGATTGCAGCAATGAACTCTTCACACCTCTTCACATCCTCATCGCACTGAATTTCGCTTTTGTTCCCGGCCATTTTAATTTTGATGTCCTTCACTGAGTTTAATTCTTCTTCGACCATTTTTGAGTGTTCCATCACTGAATTTGTATAACTCACATAATCCTTAACATCCTTGATCCGTGACCACAAGAAGATGACCGCCTGGGGTGTCAATCACTTTATATTCGTGATGAAATTCGTGTCCACTGGCTTCCCAATTTGGTCTTGTAAGATTGACTCGAGTCCGTAGCTTTCTATTCCCAATTGAAAATCTCCAACTCTTAGTCGAATGACCAAGCCTCTGATCCATTGATTGACAGCAACTGAGAGAGCCTTCTTCTCACGAGGTGAAGATGGTCAAGGTGTCCTTGAGGTTCGTAAGATAGAGATCTTCAAATTCATTTGGCATCGATGTTTGAAATCGCTTTCTTCTATGATGTGCTCTTTCAAGTCACTTCAAGAACAATCTTTTTCGTAATCATACCCCAGAGAGGGAAGATCTCTATACCAATAACACTAAGAATACGCAGTCCGGATCGAATCGCTCAAGGCTCTTCTTGGCACTATGTCTTTCGATGTAGAATTCCTTCTTCTTGAACCACCAATGTGAGATCCCATATGAAGCGGCAATGTCATATTGTTGCTCTTTGTCTGCCTAGAATTGATCTGGAACCATCTGCTCGAGACCTTGATCGCTGTAGGTAGCTGCCTTCATCTTTGAAATTGATAGAGCAGGTCTTCTTTTATAGGTGTGTCCACATAGATAGTCCAGATCATGGTTAAAGAAGAATTCTGACTGAATGGTCATAAATCTAGGTTCACCGCCGAGAGGAAGAGGGTTGTTCACATCAAACCTATTGATCTGTTCATCAACTTGATCATTCAACATTCTATAGCATTCCTCCATTTGATATTGAAGCTGATTAGCATCCGAGTGGAAGACTTTAACTATTTCATAAGCTGGACCTTCAAGATCTTTAGGGGTGATAGATGTAATTTCCTTCTTCTCACAAAAACACTTTATAAAGCTCTCCCATACTGAAGTGAAGAAGAGAGTCTTCTCATTGAGCTATAGTTGGAAATGATAGTTGAAGCCCAATTGTTTGTCGGATTTGTTGACTCGCATCGAATAGACCATGAGGGCTCAGGAGTTTGAGGTTTATCTTGAGTAAGCCAACTTTGAGTAACATCCTTTGAAGGTGTAGCTCTAGCAATTTTGATTCGCCTTCCTCAATATAGGCATCCAACCAATCTTCATCATCTCGTAATATTGGGGATGTGCTTGGTAGAAGCGCCATCATCTTCGTGAGTCGATTCTTGAGCAACAAAAGATTCTTCATTCATCATTTGCTCTTCCGAATAGTAGGGATGGTTGGTGTAAACCGGGTTCGACAAAGGGTCCATGCAGAGACATCTTTTGAGATTTTTGTCCACCTGAAGAACCGGTTTGTTTCTGAGTTGTTGGTGGTGGTGAAGGTGTTCTTGCTTTGTGAAACGTTGTTGTTCCGTAGATCCTCCAACTCCTGGTGCCAGCCACCAGGAGGTGGTGGTGGTGATTTGGACCCCCATATATCTTTTGAATCCTTTGGAGCTGATCTTCTTTTCTTCTTAGCCTCCCTTTCATGAATATCGATCACAAACTGCTCATGATTATCATGCCTCATGGATTCCTCAAGCACCTCGTATAATTTCTTATGTACACTGTGCTTGTCCTCTCCCCGCCAAACATTCTTCCGAAGAGCAGATCTCATGTCAAAGATTGGCAAATCTTTGAATCTCTGAAGTAATGGGGCCCTCATTGCCCATTCAACTGCATCTTTAATATCAACTTCTATTGCTTTTGTGACGACTTCATTGAGATTAAGATTCTCCAGTTCCTTGACACGACTATCAAGATTGTTGACTGCTATCGGAAAATGTTTCTCAATAGTTGTGATGCGTAACATGGCCTCTTCAAGCAATTCCTCTGTTGTTTTAACAAGAGGAGGTGAGGTACGAGGTGGTGAGGCAGGTGGAGTGACATAATCGCCGATGTGACAACATGCATAGTCTCACGGGTATGGGTGGTGGAAGTGCAGAGTCATTGCCGCTCGTGAGACGGTGTGATTGATGGAGATGTGTCGCAGCTGAGACCTTTGGAGCCGTCATTAGAGGAACGGTTGAGGAGTCTTGTTGAATTGTGACTGAGAACATGGACTGAACTTCTTCTTTTTCATTTGTTTGCTTGTCCGATTCGATGTCCGAGGACCGCTCTTTAAGAATTGGTCACCGTATGAAGTCGATCAAGATTCTAAGAGAGGAAAGAGATCCCGTAGACATGTTTGTTTCTTCAAGATGCCCGGGTACTTCGTGATCCGCTCAAGGTTCTCTTGTGGGTCTTTAGACGGCTCAACTTTATCACTTACTGTTTCAAGTATCGGAATCTCGAGTACACGGAGTCTCCTGATCATCTTCCCCGACATCACCGACACAGGGGATTCAACAGATCTTCTCACACATCAAGATCCATCCTGCATTGCTCTTGTGTAGAGGATGACACAATATCTCTTTCTTGAGGATAAACCGGGTCGCCGCTTTGGGAGGTGGAGATGAGATATTCAAGAGCATGTGCAAATTTTGTTCTCGCTCTTCCAACAATTCCTTTACCTTTGTCTTGAGTAACAGGATTGATTTGTCGAGTTGTTGACTCGTGCTCCCTTATCGTGACTCCCAATCGGTAGTCTTTATGCTCGCTCAGACTGTCAAGGCTTTGTCAATTCCTTGTTGAGTGCAGATCGTCTTCATCAATCAATTATGTCTCTCTTCCTAGAACCATAGATCCCTCATTATTACCCTTGCTAGTGTCTCTTTTTCTCCTCTTTTGCTTTTGGGAAGGAGAGACTTTAGATGCAGAGCTATCAGGTCTCTTGTTTTTCTTGGGAAGACTTGAGTATGTGGTTCCTGATGATTTAGATTTAGATTGAGTGGAAGTAGACTTAGGGATGTTAGCGTTGAGGCGAGACTTTCTTTACATAACTCTTGAAGTAATCAGCATTCTTGATTCTCTCACTAAGCAAAGCTTCGTGAACGCATACCAAAATCTCTCGTGTCATGACCTCTGGCACTATATTTAAGATTGCCAAGAACGAATTCATCACCTTCATGCTCCGCACTCGCCACGTGAATTGATATGGTGAGTTTGTAGCGGATGATGGATAATGAGTTTTGAGAATCTGATGCTGGGAATCACTCTTTTACCAAGACTCTTTCTTCCTTTAACATTATTTTCAAAGTTAATTATGTCAGAGATAAATGTGTCTAAAGACAAGGTGAATTCTTCCCGATTAGTTCAAATAAGTCAAAATTTTTCCCTTTGACAATTCCCCACAGACCGGTGAGATAATGGGAGCTCGAACTCACAAATCGTTGATGTGAATTTCAGGTTGATGTAATTCTGCATTGATGAGTGATGAAATCTTGGTTATTCTTTCCGGGTATCCCAATTCTTCAACAAAGTTTAGGATATCATGAATGGAGGGTGGAGAGGTGAATTTGTTGGAAGGGTTTCTTGGTGTGATCTCAAGAGCATTCCCGAGTGTTTCAACCGAGATGTCATACCATTTGTCATCAAGCTTACACGAGTATGATGCAGAAATCTTATCCCAAGTAACTGTTTTCCAGAATTGCTGCAGATAGATGGATGGGATAGTGCAACGCTTGGTTAGTGCATTAAAGAAGTTGGTGTCCTTTAAGATATCGATAGCCAGACGGTAAGTAGGATTATGTTGCCCTCTATCAACATCTAAGAAGCAGTTGCTCTTAGAAATTGACACCCATTCAAAGAGGTAGTAATTCTTCATCACCGAGTGACAGATGGTGCAGAAGTAGTGGAAAATCGAGGATGCAATGTCACCATTGAGTTTCAAGGATACACATACAACACAAACCATATCCAAAAAAAGATTGTTAGTTTAAGTCACAGATACATACTATAACCACATTATAACCCAACATTTTGTGTTTCAAATATGGAGACATAGGATGGATATAGATAAATGTGATTAGAATGCAGAAACTTATGAGTGTAGGATACCATTTAGGAGAAAAATGCACACTACATAAGGCAACTCGTATCTAAAGGCAACTCGATAGAGAGAAACTCGCATTCATTCAATGTCATAGACAACACGCATACATTGCATTATGAGAAGCAAGTCGCATATGGCAACTCGCATGCATCAACTCGCTTTGGTCAAACAATGGATGGGCAACATATATGCTAACACGCATTATAGACATAAAGCAAGTCGCATATGGCAACTCGCATATGATGAGCAATAACACGCATAGTCAACACGCATACATTGCATTATGAGAAGCAAGTCGCATATGGAAACTCGCATGCATCAACTCGCTTTGGTCAAACAATGGATGGTTAACATATATGCTAACACGCATTATAGACATAAAGCAAGTCGCATATGGCAACTCGCATATGATGAGCAATAACACGCATAGTCAACACGCATACATTACTAAGTATGAAGCAAGTCGCATATGGCAACTCGCACGTGATACAATGAATCTAGACATCTCGCATAGGCAATGTGCAACACGCATATAAATGTCAATGCAACTCGCATATAGCAACTCGTTTTCAAACAAAATCAATACCAACTCGCATATAATAACTTCTTTAACAATCCATCAGGTCAACTCGCATCCAAGAAACCTATCCAACTCGCTAACAATAACATATCATGAGTAACCCATTTAGACTCTCGACACCACGAACACATCTTCAAACACAGTCATATTCATGTAAAATAGGAATGCCAATCACCCTATTCAAACCAAATAGCGATATCTCAACCCTACCCATACGACACACTCAATACGCATAATCAAAGGATCTATCAGACATTAACTAAGTATGTCATATCATTAACTGAATGTATCTAAGCTACAATCAACAACAATTAATCAAAAACATACAAACCTAGCGTCCAAACAATTGATTTAGATGAGAATCGAGGTGACAAGATCTGCAAAGGGGTTAAGAATGAGATGGTTTAAGTACAAATATTTTCAATGTGTAAAGATAGACATGATCAGATAACATAAACAACCTACCACACAGTTTTGAATATGTAACTCGCTTATATGAGAGTTGAGAGAGAATAGTTTATGCGTGTTTTGATCAAGAAGTGAAAGTGATTAGACCATGACCCACAACACGCATACATAGGAAAGCACATATTGAGTTGACACTATTAGTCCCTCTGCTTGTCAACGCAACTCGCTTATAAGGTACACAGATATAGGGAATGACACTTTAAGTCCCTCTACTTGACAACGCGACTCGCATAGCAAAAACATGGCAACACGCTAATATAACATAACAACTCGCATACAACTATACTTGATAAACAACTCGCATACACATTAACATGCAATATAACATAACAACTCAAAGATACAACTATAAAGCAATTCGCATGTCATACCACCACGCATAAAAGATACGAGCAACTCAAATTAAAGCATGCATGTACGATTCAAATGACAGTAATCCTCACTCAAATTAAAGCATGCAGATGTACCGATTCAGCCTATGTAATCTTCCCCTCAATCAATGATACGAGGAAGATGGTAATCATTGATTGACATATTATTATGAGATTGCTACAAAGAAGAGTATGAGTTAAAAGGTAAACAAATAAAGTAAAAGGTTATTACGCTCTGTTCAACTTCATCTAAAATCCCGTGACATTGTTGAATGACATTTCTAGGGTCGTAGATGTTATCGATGACAGAAATAAGTGAAAGAATGAGTGAAATAAGAGTAAAAATAGGTGTAATAAGAAAAACATGACAAAAAGACAATATTTTTGAGGATTTTGAAAGCTTTATAATTTTCTATTTGATTTTTGAAGGTTTTGCACACAAAAAAAATTTTATACATAGATTAATAAGAGCGAGTCCTAATTCAAGTCGAATAGGAGTCAAAGTACATGGTACGTCAATTCTGGCATGCTATAGCTCCTGAGTAAGCACTTTTAATCTCTGATGGAAACTAAGTCATGAGGTTCCCTGATTGAAATGGAGCATTATTCCGAAAACGATCGAGAGCACATTGTACTAGAAGTACATGTAGAATTGTAAATGGAAGAGTTAGTGACATGAGTAATCTTACTGTTGGATGTTGTACGCTTTGATCTCGTGTGTATCATTAGTGGGGATCCCGTTATGTTCAATATTATTGAAATGTTTTCCTGTGGGCATCCACTTAAGGCAAGATATAGGTATGTAAGACCGCTTTGATCCTGAAACTTAAATAATCGCCGGAATCCAATGGAAATACCGCTAGTAGATTTGGGTGTAGGCATATACCACTTATGAAAATTGGTCTTTTTGTAAACATTGGGTTTCTTAGGGGATTGATCTCGCCATTTGATGCTTCTACGAGAAGTATATGAACTCCTAGTATTCCTGATCTTAGAACTTTGAACATTAACCTGAGGTTTGTTATTCATCATATCGAACGAGGTAGTGAAGTGACCGATTTTGACAAACAAGATTCAAGATCAACTTGGGAGGCAGCCTAGATTTCATTGTTTAAATATTTTAGTTTTAAAAGCATTCTACCGCCTAACTACGCTATGTTTTGAGTTGTTCTAAACAGTTGACTTTTCCAAGGTCGATGGTTTTGCAAACTTAGTGTTCACCTTATTTCCAATAGATTTTCTAAGCTCATTTTTAAGGCAACAATATTGAAGCTCTTATCCTGAATTTGGGCTTTGAGGGCATCAATGTCAAAAACTGGAATTTGTTTCTAATAAGTTCTTTCTCAAGGACTCATTTTCTCTTAATAAGTTGGATACATATAAAGCCAATTCATCATTCCTAGATTTAGGCTCACTACTCATCTCATGGTTAGGATTGCTCATCCTAAGATCGCATTTTTGCGATCCGAGAGTTGACATTTTAGATTGCTTATGATTGAGTCTTTGTCTTGAATCTGGGTTTTCAATTGATTAATTTCAAAGAATTCTCAAAATTCTGGAAATTTCGGATTAATGCAAGATTTTGTAGCACGAAAACTTTCTTCCTTTTGTTGTATTGCAATTTCCAGGGAAATACAATGTTTTTCAAGAATTGAGTATTTGTTTGAAAGTTCATCATAAACCCCTTTTGTTACCACGTCATTTGTTTTAAGGATTTTAGATTCAGACTCAACCAAGACACATTCATCGATATCATGATCAAAGATAGGGTCAGTTAAGATTACCTCAATGCATGACACTTGTTCATTTTTTGGTATGGCATATGTGTTTACCTTATGCACAACCGGATATACTGTCATGAAAGCAGTTTTAAGTTTGTCCGACTCTGAGCCTTTGTGTTCAGTGCAACCAATTACATCATTCATTTTAGTATCTGAAATTCCGCAGTCAACATCGCATTATTCGCTCTTTCAAGGAACCATTACCCAAAATATCACACATTTCCTTTGATTTTCTATGACTCTCATTCAACTCATTCGCACAATCATTCCTTTGAGTAGCATCCTTAATGTAGACTTCCATATTATTCATGAGTTGGACATATGTGTTGATAAACTCATGAATTTCCATTCCAGTGTGTTTCTTGAATGAAATTCCAGTTATGTATGGATCAAAGTTAGCAGAATATTCCCCTTTGATAAATGGTGAAATTGGTTGTAGATAACTTGAAGTGCAGATTAGAGTCATCAATTAATCCTTCTCATTGGTAATTTGAAGCTTCAGTTGATCTAAGTTCAAGAACATAGCCTTTTCAACGTAGGTAAGTCTTGGCAAAGAGAGCACGCATGTTCGACTCATAGGAGTGGATAACGCTTGTGTAAGATTGATAAAGTAATTGAAACGGCTCAATGTTGCATTCCGAATGCTTTGTATCATGGGTCATTAGCAATTGTGGTTTGTTGAAGTTTGACTCAGTAGGTGAGGAGTTTTGATCATAATTTGTAGAGTCAATCAAGGTAGGATTCTAAGTACGACCCGCTTCATTGTTCTCGGAGGTATCATAGAGTTCAAGCACTCGAGATAAAAGGGTCGATGATGTAAGACATTGTGAGTGAACGAGTATCCGAGCCACCGCATGAACATCCTCGCATGTATCGAACCAATAGTTGGAACGATGTTTGCCATGATTACAAGTTCTACGAGATTTTACGATTCTTTGATTAAACCGGGAAATTAATTCTTTCACGGGATTTTACTAAACCAAAAGAACAACCGTAAGAATGTATCACGAAGAAGTGACAAGTCTAAAATTAGACAAGTAGTAAAACACACAACTCGCTTAGTTATCAACTCGCTAAACACCCAACTCGCTCAAGGAGACAACTCGCTTAAGGAATCAACTCGCTAAATAGCCAAGTCGCATTAGAATCAACTCGCAACACCGCCAACACGCTTAATGAATCAAGTCGCTAAATAGCCAACTCGCTTTAGTATCAACTCGCAAAACAATCAACTCGCTTGAACACCAAGTCGCTTAAATTAACTCGCTAGCTTTACAACTCGCTAATAGCTAAGTCGCTAGATATCAAGTCGCTTAAAGAAACAACTCGCTTAGAACCCAAGTCGCATAAAAATCAACTCGCTAAACAGCCAACTCGCATGTACCAACTCAAGATCCAATAACAAAGCAACTCTCAAGAAGAAAAAGTATCCGAGACTCAACTCGCTTGCATACAACCTTCTAAAAATAACCACTTTATCAATCAAAAATAACCAAACCACAATGATTTAAGCCTTCTAATTCAAAACATAAACACATATGATGATCCTAAACACAAAAGTACAAGCAAAATTCAAACTTTAACACTAGAATTTGTCCAAATGAATCAAACTCTCCTAAACCTTTAATACCCCAAAACCTTATGAAATCCACCAAAACAAAAGCATGAAAGATGAGTGATCAAACCATGGCTCTTGATACCAATTGTTAGATATAGGATTTCACAAACACATTAAAACCATAATCATGTGGGGCGTACAAGTAAGTTTAGAGAGAGAGAGAGGGAAATGTTCTAGTAAGAGAAAACTTATGGAAGGTTAGATTCCAAGTGAACATCCAACCCTCTACCTTGTAAGGTAGAGGGTATTTATAGGTTACAAACTAAACGACCTCCTACGCCTGTGGATCAGGTATACAAAGGGTAAAGACCCGCCCTTCCTCCACGTGTAGCACTAAACTAAAAGGCTAACTAAGTAACTAGTAAATAACGTAATGTCTACGAGCTAACTTATGCTAGATTACATTTGGGGTGACCGATACTTTACTATGGAATTTTCTAATTCCTAACAGTAAGGAAGAGAGCGGTCATGAATAGCATCATGATAGTAAGTGACCACTTATCCGAAAGTAAAGACAAAGTACCTGAAAAGGAATTCCTAACACTGGAGCAAATTGGTTGAGTATGGTGTAGTCATTGGTTGATCTTAAACTTGAGACCCATTTGATCATCCTCATTTGTGATGGAAACAACACTAGCATAGAATTGTAGGACAAACCTAGGGTATTTGCTCATCGATGTCATGAGACAATCGTTTATAAAGGGCTAGTTCTTGACGGAGATTTGTTACTACGCATTAAAGATGAATAAATGGTCCTACCTCATGGAAATACCTTTTCTAGACTCTAAAGATTTCAACTTGTTCTTTGGTAAGGCCCTTAGTTTTGTGATGTTGAGGGATGTATCCAAGAGTGTCTTTGTGCTCATAAAATTTTATGGCTACCATGTTTGTTCCTAGGAGCAAGAATTTACAAGTTTTAGTAAAAAACTAAAACAAAATTAGCTTTGAAACTTAAATAGTGGTGCATATATGCAAACAATTTCGAAGTTGTGGTTATCTCACTCATTTTATGCATAAAATAGTTTTATTGGTAGTGTTTTATAAAAGCAAGAGATAACTCAAACGCCCTAATTCATGTGGGTCATTTGAATATACCCGGGAATGCATATTAGTTATGCATTACCTTTAGTATTCAAGAGACATTATGCAAGTGATGAAAATAACGTTTTTATTTGTATGAACAATGAGAAATTGTTTTCCTACAAGTGAAAAGTTTTTCAAAATTTTGACATGGGGTTTTTAGTTTAATTAGGATAATACCTTATGATAATTAGCTTCTAACTAGTGGAAAACATGATTAGTTATGCAATTTGATAATGTAGTTCATAATTAGTTATGCAATTTAACAATGTAGTTCATGTTTTATGCAAGAATATACATAATCGCCATGTATTGGTTTTGTGCATAAATTAGAACCCTATACGCAGAATTAAGGGAAATAATGTAGTTAGGATACTTATAATGATTTTTTTGCTATGATTAGTGGAGGAATAAACCTTAATGATGAGTTAGGTATGTTTGTGGCTTGTTTTGGTAAAGTGGGTTGTGAAGAAGAAGGTGTTTTGTAATTCAAAACTTTGCTATCTAGTTAGCACCATGCACGATTTCAATTCAAAAAAATGGTTCTGTCTGTGCTGTCATTTGGTGTTGTGGGTACTGCAGCAAAGTTTTGCTAAATTGTTTTGTTTTGGTTATTTTAAGGTTTAGGCTATGTTTTAACTATATGTTTGGTTCCATTAATCCTAACCAAAGTCTAAGAAGATTAAATGGTTCTCGTTTAAGAGGTTTAGTTAGGATGTCGGCAATGTTATCGTCGGAGGATACTTTCTCAATTGAGATGTTTCCTTTTTGAACATTGTCGCGAACGAAGTGATGGCGAATTTCAATATGTTTTGTTCGAGCATGTTGGACGGGATTTTTGTGAGATCGATGGCCTTTGTTGTCGCAAAGTATAGAGATGTCGTTGAGATGAATTCCATAATCCACTAGAGCTTGCTTCATCCAAAGAGCTTGTTGACATGCCTTTTCGGCTGAGGCGTACTCGGCTTCCGTTTGTTTCTTTGCGAACCATGAGGTGAGACAATGTCCAACAAAAGTACAAATACCACTTGTACTCTTTCTATCAACATAGTCACCGGCATGGTCCAAGTCGGCATACACTATGGTTTCTACACCCGTTTCTTTGGGATACCATAATCCTAAACATGTAGTTCCTTTAATGTATCTTAATATTAGTTTCAAGGCTTCTAAGTTTGATGCTTTGGGATCTTCTTGAAAGAGAGAACATAGACAAACACTAAACATGATGTCTGGTCTACTAGCCGTGAGATAAAGTAGGCTACCGATCATTCCTCTATATTTATTATTATCCACGGATTCACCTTCCTCATCCTTGGTAAGTTTTGTTTCCGAGGACATGGGAGTTTTAGTTGGTTTTGAATCTTCAAGACCAAATTTCATAAGCATATCCTTTATGTATTTAGATTGGTTAAAGAATATGCAATCTTCTAGTTGTTTAATTTGATGTCCTAAAAAGAAGTTTAACTCACCCATCATACTCATCTCAAACTCGTCATGCATGATTTCAGAAAAATCGTCTCATAGCTCTTGACAAGTTGATCCAAATATGATGTCATCAACGTATATTTGAACTATGATAATGTGTGATTTCTTTTTATTGGTAAAGAGAGTATTATCTACTAATCCCATGGTGTATTTGTGTTCAACTAAGAAAGTTTTAAGCAAATCGTACCAAGCTTTTGGTGCTTGCTTAAGTCCGTATAATGCCTTCTTAAGTTTGAAAACATGATGTGGTTTTTCAAATTCGGTGATCCGGGAGGTTGAGCAACATATACTTCTTCGTTAATGAACACATTTAGAAATGCACTTTTAACATCCATTTGAAATAATTTAAAGTCATGACAACATGCATATGCAAGTAAGATTCTAATAGACTCAAACCTAGCTACCAGTGCATAAGTTTCATCGTAATCAATCCCTGTTGATTATAACCTTGTGCGACAAGCGTAGCTTTGTTTCTAGACACCACACCATTTTTGTCCATTTTATTTTGAAAAACCCATTTCGTTCCAATTATAGTTTGATTTTTAGGTTTTGGAACTAATTGCCAAACATCATTTCTAACAAATTGGTTTAGCTCCTCTTGCATAGCAATTACCCAAGATTCGTATTTTATTGCTTCGTTTATATTTTTCGGTTCAACGGACGACACAAAGCAAAAGTAGTTACTTTGATTTTGGACTTGTGATCTTAATGTTCTTTGATTTAATTGTCCTATGAATTTTTCTAAAGGGTGACTTTTGGATTCTTTGATGTTTATAATTTCTTTATTAATGGTTCATCTTCCTTGTCATTTTTCATTTATTTCTTGACTTTCAACAAGTTGACTTTCAACTAAGTCATCATCTACCACAGGTGATGTCTTAGAGGGAGGTGGACTTTCGTCGAATGTTATGTTCCACGATTCCTCGACTCTCAATGTTTCTTTGTTTAAAACTATGTATGCTTTGCTAGTTTGTGAGTAACCAAGAAACACACCTTCATAAGACTTTGGTTCAAATTTGGTGAGATAGTCTTTGATATTAAGAATGAAACATTTACATCCAAACACTCTAAAATATTCTAAAGTAGGCTTTTTTCCTTCATATAATTCATAGTGTGTTTTGTTCAAGAAATGACGTATTAAAACTCTATCTAAAATGTAAGTGGAAGTATCAACGGCGTTACACCAAAACTTTTGAGGTATGTTTTATTCATTAAGCATTGTTCTACTCATTTCTTGAATAGTTCTATTTTTACATTCTACAACCCCATTAGATTGGGGTGTTCGAGGAGCCGAGAAGTTATGTGTTATACCATTTGTATCACAAAAGTTTCCAAATTGTGTTTCATTGTCGAACTCGCGACCATGATCCGTTCGGATCGACACAATGTTAACACCTAACTGAATTTGAATTTTCTTACTAAGTATTTCAAATTTATCAAAAGCTTCATTTTTAGTTTTCAAAAACATTGTCTAAGTAAACCTTGAGTAATCATCCACTATGACCAAAGTGTAGAGGTTCCCTCCATAACTTCTTATAGCGGATGGACCAAAAAAGTCCATATGCAAAAGCTCTAGACACTTAGAAGTGGAAACCAGGTTTTTAGCTTTATGGCTACTATGAATTTGTTTACCAATTTTGCAAGCGTCGCAAAAGTGTTGGTCATATTTTATTTTGGGTAGGTTTCTAACTAGCTCTTTTGAGGATAGGTTTTGGATGAGTCTCATATTAGCGTGACCTAATCATCTATGCCAAATAGTAGAGTTATCATCCAAGGTTGTTAGGTAAAGTTTGTCTTTAGATGTTCTATCTATTTTCATGACATATATGTTATTTTTCCTAACTCCTTTAACTATGGTGATACCATCTTTTAGTATTTTACTACCATTTTCTTCAAATAGTACTTTATATTTTTTATCACATAGTTGACTAATACTAAGTAGATTAAATCCTAATCTATCAACATGAGCAACATTTTCAATAGTCAAGGAGTTATGAGCGAGCGTACCTTTGCCAATGATTTTGCTTTTGAGATTACTACCAAAAGTGACATTACCTCCGTCATACTCTTGGTATGTTGAGAAGAGACTTTTGTTACCCGTCATGTGTCTTGAGCATCCACTATCTTTTATCCATTCATCAGGTTCTAATCCAAATTCCAAGCATACCTATGACACAAATAACTCAAGCGTTTGGTCCCCAATATATCATGGGTCCGTTTGGGTTAAACATTCCATTTACTTGGTTCATGTATGGAAATGATGGGTAAGGGTTCCATGGCATGTAATTTGGAGTTTAATATGGTCTAGGGTAGTTTTGATTCCAATCGGTATGTTGATAGGTTGTATGTTGTAGTTGCTTTTGGGAAAGGGGCATTTGGCAATAGGTGTTTTAGGCCGTTGTTGAGTAGTTTTAGATCTAAATTCATTTCTAGCAAGTCCTAATCCTAATGTAACAGCAGGTTTTAGTTTAACAACATCTTTGGTTTTCTTTGTTACTTTGAAAAATTCACTACGGTACGTTTTTGCAAACATGTTGTCCCTGCTGCATTACCACGGACCCATTTTGTCAACGCATCTAAATCAAATTTTTTGGTCCGTCTAGTCTGTGATGTACTGTTGCAGATGTGACAGTTTGTTTGTCTTTTTCGGCCGTTTTAGTTTGACTACTTGGAATCATTACTTCATTAAAACCTAATCCACTTGTATTTCCTGGTACTTTTTGAATTCTTACTATTTCATCGGCACAAAAAAAATGTTGTTAAATCTTTTAAATTTAGAGTTATGTTCGATGAGAACTTCTTGTGTGAGTTTTAGCTTTTCTATTTCAAGACTAAGCTCTTGACATGATTTACAACCATCGTCATTTGCTTTGCCCTTTTCTAATCGTTTTGCCTTTTCTTTTAACTCATAAACTTTGTTTTCTAAAAATTCCTTTTTAGTCTTTAAAAACTTGTTTTTAGTTATGATTTTTAAGCTAAGGTCACACAATTGATTTTATTGTTTTTGCAAGTGTCATCATCAATAAAAGAGTAAGTTGAGTCATAATGTACCTCATTTGATTCATGTGCCATTAGAGCGATCTCATCCTTGCTTGTTCTTCATCATCCTTACTATCACTCAAAGCACAACTTACAAAAGCTCGTTCAGTTTTTCTTTTAGGTGGCTTGGGGAAATCTCCTATTAGATGACTTGTATCACCGCATCTAAAGCACTTCCTTTCACCTTTTCCCCTTTTGTCATCTCGGTCTTTCCGGAATGAGTTCTTTTCATCTCGGGGTTGCCTTATGAACTTTCCTCTTCTTCTAAAAAACTTTTTGAAATCTCTAACGGCCATAGCATATTCCTCATCTTCACTATCCGAGCAAGATTCTTCATCATCACTAGATTCCGTTCTTGCCTTTGGAGCAACGGATTTGACTTTCTCTCTTTTTCCTTTGATGATCTCCGAATCTTTCTCCATCACCATTTTGTGTACTTTGAGATTTCCAATAAGCTCATCAAGTGACATTATTGAGAGATATTTTGATTCCTCAATAGCCGTTACTTTTGCTCTCTACATCGGATGGAGTGCTCTAAGAAATTTCCTGACAAAATTCTTACTACGAAAAGTTTCATCAAGTGCTTTAAGAGAAGTAACAATAGTATTAAAGCGAGCAAATCCACAATCAATGGTTTCATCTTCAGGGATAACAAATTGTTCATATTGTTGAACAAGAAGATCAATTTTGTTATACTAGACTTGTGAATTTCCTTGATGTGTACTAATTAACGATTCCAAAATATCTTTTGCGGTTTCATACATAAAAATTCTTTCATATTCTTTTCTAGCCAAAGCATTATAAAGCATCATTTTAGCTTCATTGTTTTAGCTATTAATTTCTTTTGTTCATTGCTTGAAATATCTTTTGTTTTAGGATTAAAATCACCTTTAATAATAACAAACCAAAGATCTATATCTTTTTACTTTACATATGTTTCAAAATAGTTTTTCCAATAGATAAATCCATTGGTTTCAAAGAGTGGTGGTCTTTGCATAGATTGCCCTTCTTTAAAGTTTTCGGAATCCACGGATGATTTCAAGTTTATAAAATACAATATATTTTAGAAATTCTTTAGCAATGAGGCTCTCTACAAATTCAATGGAGAAACTAGTAAGGGGTTGATAGTTTATCGTTAAAATCTTTGTTTTGAAACTTATTGTAAGATCAATTGATATTGATCAAAGATACAAGTAGTAAGAATACAATATGCAAAAATATATAATGAGTAAATAAGGAAAGAAACAATCAAACCACGACAAGTTGTTTATAGTGGTTTGGTCTACAAGGACTCTTTTTCCTTGCCCTACTCCACTCCCCGAGTCTCCAACTCGGGAGTTATCTTCACTAATCAACAAGCTCCTTTAACCGGCGGAGAAAACCTTTACACGCCGCTTACACAATATTTTCGACACAAAGCTAGATGTCGAGTTCTTTTACAAGGGTACAACCACTCCCACACACTATGTATTTTGAGGACTAAAATACTAACCACTCACACTCAGAGGTTTAATATGGTTTGGTACAACAATGATGTATGAATAAGACTTGATCATACAACAACAAAACAAACAAGCCTTCCAACTATTTGTTGAACCTTGATTATGCCTTGATCTTCTTTGCTACAAAAAAGGATCACTAGAATGAAATGAAACTGAGTTAGAAGTAATAGAGAGAAGGAATGTATGTATTTATGCTAGAAGGGGATAAGAAAACAACTTGGGTTGGCTTGCTATTTCTAGGCCAAAGTGACTGCCAGAGAACCAAAAAGGGTTCCGCACGTGTATTTTTTGGGTTCCGCTGGTCTGACATCAAGATTACAAAGATCTTTCCAAAGTCAACCAAATCTAACCAATATCATGCAAGATATGTAGAATCCAAATCTAAACAAAATATTTTATGAAATCTTCTAGAGATTTCAATGTGATGCAAGCTATGATGTAATACATTGTTTTCTATTTTTAGAATTAATATGTTAAAAGTAAATAAATATGTAATGTTGTGTTTAAGAAACTAAAACATACTTGTTCTAAAAATGTTGACACGCATTATGGTTTAGACAGATATCAAAGTTAATTGATACAAGACTAATTAAAATGTAAATGCTTAAGTGATGAAGACTTTATTTAAGGAAAGCTTGTTTTAATGACTATTAATCTTGACAAGCTTTATACTTTACAAAAATGAAATTTACTTTTGTCGTTAACAAAACTTAGGTAAAGATCATAAAATATAAATAACTTTTAATGACGATATTTGTATTAACAAAAGGGATGAGTTACAAGAGAGAAATGGCTCACTATTTATCGGCAAATTTCTCTACTCCTCCTCGGATCCCACGGATCCCTTACTTGAGGAATCCTTCCAGTGTAATCCCAGGGATCTGCGGACGCTTCTCCTTATTTGGGTTATGGGTCATGGATCATGGGTCATGGGTTATGGACTTTTGGTCATGGGTACCTAAATAGATACAATGTATCTAGACATTGGGTCATGGGTCTTGGTTTAGGTCCATGGGTCATGGATAATACCCAACATGACTTCATGCATGATGTCATGCAATGGGTCATGGGTTATAGATCAAGATCCATGGGTATAGGTCATGGACTTTGGGTTTTACCCAATAATATTCAATGTATCTAGTCAATGGGTTAAGAACTTAGATTTCTACCAATTACAATATATACATATGTGTTTATATATATATATATATATATATATATAATATATATGGCGGCGAGGAGGTTTGAAGTTTTATTGGTGAGCTATTTTTGGCAATCATTAGTAAACATCATTTTATGGTGAATCAATCTATAAATCACATTTGACAAATCATTGTTAAAATCAAGTTATGATGATGATTCATTAAATTTGTACAGATGATTCAGTATTCTACATATATCGCAAAATCGAGAGATTTTTAACATTGATTCAAAAAAAATTTACACATTTTGAACTTTAATCAAATTAAAATGAGTTTTACGCTTGAAAAACATGAATCAAACTTAAAAATCTATCGTTTTTGAAAACCTTCTCAATCTTCTCAAAATAAAAACATTTTCAATCGATCTGGATTATATATATATATATATTGTGACAACTGGCAATTTAGAGAGTCTATTATAGGTAACCGCATTACGCTAAATTAAACAGAGATTTGCCTTTAACACTATTTTATAAACCGTGACTTGATTTTATATCGTCGATTGGTTTTTACGGTTTATTTCATTATTAAATGAGTTATCGATGCGTTAACTCTATTGGCACCACTATCTTCAAGCACTAGAAAAGCCTAAAACAAGAGTTATGGTAACTTTTAGACCGTAACTCAAAAATTGACAAATAAATAGTAAAAACTCGGGAAAACGTAAGTAATCGATGTTGGAAAGTTAAATAAATGTCATGGGACACTCGGGACCGATATGAGCTCTGAATGGGTAAACGAGATAGATACTTAAAAATTACAACCCTAACCTCCCTTTATTTAGAAGCCCCCCCCTTTTTTTATTTATTTTGAGGTCCCTAGCTCATGAATATAAATACCACACTCAAGCCTCATTTCACCTTATTGTTTCTCCCACTAGAAAACACACACAACACCATTTCTCTCTCTAGTTTTCTCTCACTAAAAAAACCCTAATAACACCACCACCACCGCCGTCAGATTCCGCCATTCTCCTCCCGCCACAAGGGCGTGGCCCACCACCACCTCCACCACTAAAAGCAAGATCTTTTCTCCTCTTTCCAATCATATATCATACACTCAATTTGGACTTCATTAACACCTTCAAATTCAAGAATTAAGATTCGTGATTTTTAGGGTTTCAAAGATTTCAAAGGGCTTTTGCAATTGGTGATTAGATAAGGTAAAGGAAACATGTATTGAGCTTGATTAGACTATAAAAAGCCACGAATTGATTTCTAGGGTTTCAACCCATGAACAATTTTTGGGGCTTTTGGGTGGAACATGAAATTAAAGCTAATTAGTGACTAAGTAAACAAGTAATTAGTGTTTGGTACATGTGTGGTGCATTAATTTGATGGGTTTTGCATTTTAGGGTTTAGTTGCATGTTCTTGGTTAAGAATAGTTGATGGGTTTTGTGTTTAGATAGTGTTTGGAGCTTGAATGATTGGATTAGAGTGTTGAGGGATTGATTTGGTTGTGTTTGGTTGACTTATGGGGGCACGTACCAAGAAGCTTCCACGTTGGGTCTTGTTGGTGTCGACGTGGCCTATGATTGGTCATGGGTTGAGTCGGGTCGATTTGGTAGCTTATTGATTGGTTTAGTTGAGGTTTGATGAGACGCTGGTTGAAAAGCTTTTAGAAGCTTGTTTGGTTCACGTGGTCTTATCATACCGTAAGTCATGACCATTAGTCATAACATTGGTTTTGGTATAATTAATTGATTGATTGGTTAGCGAGATTGTTTTGAGTTGGTTTGGGATTGAATTGCGACGTTATGACTATTAATTATGGACTTGATATATATATTGTTGACTTTGAGCTACGTCGGCGTCACTTTGACTTTTTAGTCAATAGTTGACTCCGACAAAGCCGTAACATGGACTATAGTATAATTTGGACAATTGATTGATTAAAAGCCGAGAAGTTATGACTCGTGCTTGTGGACTCGAAACGAATAACGTTATGAGATTTATAATGGGATTATATTTAAAATATATATTATATATGAAAATGATAATAAAACTATGAAATGTAAATAATAATGAGCTTTTGTATTAAAAATATCAATAACAAGATTTATCTTGTTATTTACTAGTTTTAAACGAAAACTAACGACTAAATTGGAAAGGTTTTGTAATAAATAAGTAATTATGGTTTCGAGTAACACTTTATCAATAAATGTCAAATGTGGACATTTAATAGTGGATAAGTAATTATTCATTTGCTTTATCTGGCATGGTTACAGATAACCTAGCATTAATATTGTTGATCCACATGGGTAGCGGACTTATTAGGTTGACGAATCTAATAAGAGCCCGCTAGGTACGTTGGGTAACCTTATTAATGGGCGAATTATCCTTATGACTCTTTAGGATACGAATGATTTATGGGATAATAAGTATTACGAATAAATGAATGAGTTTATCGAGTTGGACGAACGATAGGCTCCATATTTATTCAAACTTATTGAACTATGGAGCTTCTCGCTTAGAGGTCTCATTGTGTCGCATTGAGTTATATATTGGTTGTTTGAGTGCATTCATGGCATTATATTGAGTCGATACACCCACATGAGGATACCAAACACTAGGATTAATGTGAAACAAGACGCTTTTGGAAATAAAGAAATGGAATATATTGGGGTAGATAACGTTGATTTTGAGGAATATATATTAAGTTGGTCTACATTAATAGGTTGTGCCGAACATAGTTGTTGTGCTTTGTGATTTCAAGTATCTTCAAGTAGTGATATTTGTGCGTTGATTGCTTGAGGTGAGTTTCATAGCCCCACTTTTATATACGCTTTACACGCTTTGAACTATTTTGGGGTGAGAATCATGCTACTGCTTTTTGGACCGTGAAAACTATTTGGATTTGCTTATATGCTTGATCGAGTAGATAGATGAGCGATAGTTGTTACCTTAGTCAGGTTTAACCGCCTAACTAAGAATAGACTTATATCTCACCTAGCCCGGGTTGGCAACTGTTCTAGAGGGTTACCATATGGACTAGAGTCGAGGGGCCCGAAAAGTGATTATATGGTTGGTGATCCTAGGATCGGGCGTGTGCAAACGGTATTATTCTATCTAGGTCTTGCATAGCAAATCAACTCTTATAGGTCCACTATGATTTTGTTGAATTTAAACCTATGAACTCCCAAATGTAGTGACCTTTTAGCAATTTCTCAGGTATTTGAGAGATGTTTGGATTATTTGATGTGTGAGCTTCTACATGGAGCCGGTTCAAGGATCATTTTCTCGATTCTCGAAAACAATGGGGACCTATTTTGTTAAACTATGTTTTGGGCCTAAAATTTATATCTTCGGATTAAATGTTTGAATATTTGATTTTGGATTGGTTTTAGATGGTTAAATGGTTATCTTTATTTTACTTGTGTGCATACCAATCCAAAAAGTAACTCCTAAAAACTTGATTAAGTCTTCCACCTGCATCGTAGATCTCAGTACAAGTTATATATATATATATATATATATATATATATATATATATATATATATATATATACTAGAAGGGTACCCGCAGCACGCTGCGTATAATTCTGTAATTATTTTTGTGACGAGCAAATGTTTTTATATATATGCTTTTTCTAGTAATAACTTTAATGTATTTTAATTTCCAAGGAACTACGATTTTAATTTATTACATTTTTACATGTCTTCATATGGTTTAAATGAGATGCATCAATATTGGAGGATGTTACAAGTATGAGAATTTAAGACATTAATTATTTTTTAAATTTATATGTATGCTTAATTATTATGCTTAGCAAAGTAACTTTCTTTTGATGAAAATGTTTTTGGTCTTAAAATTTTAAGACTACTATATTTAGAATGTCCCCAAACCCTTTATAAAGGAGTAGATATAGATATATATATATATATATATATATATATATATATATATATATATATATATAGTAGATGAGAGAGAGAGAGAAAGAGAATGGGATCGTGCATGATTTTTTTAATTTTGTGTATGATGTTGATAGACTGGACCTACTTCCATTCTAGATCTGATATTGACTTTTTGTAGATCTAAGCTAACTTCACTGCACTAATTGACCACTAAACCATTTTAATTTTTTTCCTTTTGAGGATCCTTACTATGTTATCTCTTTCATTTTTTCCCATTTTCTCAAAAGCACTTTTTGTTTTTGATTATGAGTCCCACCATATTAACGATATTATGAGTCCTAGTGTGATATTATGAAACTGTGATATTATAAAAAGATGATATTATAAAACCAGTTGTGATATTAAGTTTTTTTACATGTAAAAATGAACCTTTGATATTTATAAACTTATGATAGTTACTAAGATATTAACAATTTTATTAAAAATATATATGACAGTTACGGTGATATTAACAATTATATTAAAAAAAGAAAAAAAAAATTCATGTGATAGTAAAAAAGAACCGTGATATTAATATTTTTTTATTAAAAAAAGAACGGTGATATTAATAATATTAGTAAAAAAACAAAAAAGTAATGTGATATCAAAAAAAGAAGTTAGTGTGATATTAACACTTTGTATTAAAAAAAAAGGTTTATGTGATATTAAGATCAGATCTTGACTTTTTTACAAAAGTCAAGATCAGATCTTGACTTTTATAAAAAAGTAAAAATCGACCTTAATATCACACTACCTTTAATCATGAAAAGGATTTTTTTTTTCAAATTTTTTTCAGCAATTCTTAATAATTTATCATCCTCTTTATTTTTTTAATTTTTTCAGATTTTCTTGAATTGTTTTTAAAAAAAAAACAACTGTGATATTATCCGCACCATCCCTACTTAAAATGCAATCCGCACCTGATCCCTTCCCTATATATATATATATATATATATATATATATATATATATATATATATATATCTATATTATATATAACAGGAGGCATTTGGCATTAATGTCACCTCAATGCCACCTCAATGACACCTCAATGCCACCTCAATGCCACCTAAGCATTATATGTCCACCTAAGCAATTTGTTGTCCAACTAAGCAATATTTTTTAATTTAATTAGCTATTATTAATTATTTTCGAAATTTAATTACCTAAGCATTAATTTTCGAAATTTAATTCTAAAAATAAGTTTGCAAGAATCGAACCTTGGTTATTTGGATAAATAACATGTGTGTTTACCACTAGATCAACTTAATTTTTATGATATATTCTGCAAAGCCATAAATATAATGATAAAAAAAAGTAACAATTTAAAAAAAAAATAAAGCCCAATCCATCATCATACTGAATATTTTTGTTTCCAAACCCTAATATCACTCATTATCACACACACAATATTTTTTCTGATTTGATGTACATGTTGTTTGTATTCTATGTTGGTAATATCTTATCCGCGCTAGGTTATTGTGGTATGATTTTTAAGGTATAACCGGTTATTATTTATGTTAATTATCTACTAACCATTGAAAGCATGCAGCTGAATGAATTTTCTAAAACCACATGTACGTTTATGATGTTGTAATTTTGTAGGTTGGATGCATGCTTTGTATATTGGATGCTAACTTTAGTTTACATGTTTATAGAATGATCACGATCCTTTTAAATTGAAGGATCATATGCGGAAGTTGAAGATGTGTATGCCCTTCTTTCACCGGCTTATGGAGTCATACAGTTTTAAGATGTCCGAAGGTCAAGCTATGCAGGTTAGATCATATAAGCCTTGATTCTTTTTAATATGTATTTAGTTTCATATATGTCAATTGAAATCTCTTCATTTTGTAGGAAAGAATTTGTATGTTTCCCACAAAGGAGGACATGGAAAATGTGGTACGTTTGCACAAAGCAACTGCCAATGGGTGTTTAGACGATCTTAAATGCTTGGCTTCTTCTAATGCTCGCTGTGTTGAAGAATGGTTTTGTATCCATAAAAGCTGAACATAATGTTAATCGGTACATAATTTGAATTATCTCTTTATATGCACCTATTATGATGCAATACTTAAAGGGTGTTTCAACCATCATGGTTTTGTATTCTAGCCGAATGGAGTGAAAATGCATAAAAATAAAGACCTTATAACTGGATTTCTCAAGAACAAACTCAAATTCGAAAGTAAACTACTCTTTCTTCTTCTATTACTATTATTTAGATTCCCGTTTCATTGTAGAGATAGGGTATTTACATGCTTTGTTCAATGCTTTTCGTGGATTTGTGACCTGATTTTCACGGTATTGACAAGATTACCGATCCGGTTCATGCTAATTATACTTACTCCATTGAACAAAGTGTTGGTGCTGGTATAGACATGGTTGGTTTAAATACATTTATGTCGAATTAATTAAATAAGTTAAACTTTGTTTTGTTTTGTTTTTAATTTTTAAGATGTTGTAGATCATGGTTGGATACAACTACTTTGAATTCATTGACGGGTTAACATCCCTTGTGAATAACAAGCATCATGCCTCATACGTTAATGCCAAGGTAAGGTTTATTTTTCTCAAAACCCTAAGAACATTCATTCATTCCAAAAGGTTGTTTGTTTCTCTGATATTAGATGTAGCAAAATGGTCCGGCCGGGTAACAAGATGAAATAGGTATGGGTGAAAAAGGATATTTTGTGTGGAACGCGGGTTTGATTGACCCACAACACGAATATATTTTTACGGGAATGAGCTGAAATTGCTCCTTCTCTGATAAATGGTTACTCATATAGAAAGAGAGTCGTACCTTCGTCTTCAAATTTAACCCACTTGCCACAATAATGCCTATTCTCATGATTAGCCATAAAAGTCTCGTTGCATTTGGTTGAGCCGAGGCAGAGCCGCAAGATTAATTGGTGGAGCAGATTTTAGAAGAAGCAGTCCATTAGCAATCAACCATCGCACCTTTTGTATGTATATAAGACGAAATCTTCTATAAAACATGATCGTTTATAACTTCTTTAGCAGAATTGTGTAGTTTTCACTTATAGTTATTTTACGAACATTGCAACATTTGACAAATTCTTATAAAAATAGTTTGGGATACAGGTAACTAATTGATTGTGATTGCTGCAATTCATTGATAAAAATGGTTATGGTTTTAAAAAGTCAACGATGTTGTCATCATATAAGATATCGTCGAAAAAGTGGAAACCTTGACCAGACCAAAAATGATGAGACTCACTTTTTTGGGGTTACTATAAGTATTATGTTTGAGCATGTGCATACATCCAAAAAAAATCAAATCACTGAATACACGGGAACTATGATGTTGGCTAGAACATAGAAGAAGCATTTCTCCTATTCAATCTATAAGAGTCAAGCGTGTGACCCTTAGAGGCAAAGTAACAAGTTGGTCCAAACTACATTCAAGTCCGTTAAAAGGATTCTAAAAGAGCTTATGGTTGAATATCACACACTTAAATGCATTATATCCTAGAAGTAGCAGAAGTCCAACATATATGATGATAAAAGTAATGATAAAAGATAACAGGATGAAGCTATAGATCTTTGCTTTTATATTTTACGGTATTATTTATCCGGATTAATTTTATGCTGCTTTTGTCTCGGATAAGGTGTTGTTTAGATCACACATATCGCAAAAAAAACGCCACCATCAAAACAACAAATAGAGTGTAATTAGTAAACTTTTCAGGGTACCTTCACCATAGGCGTGGAACTAAAGTTGCAGTTAAAAAGCTTGGAGACGAGCTTATTACCGATAAAGAAGAAGTGTGGGTTTTTTAATTACCAACAATATTTTTATGTTTTTCCCCATATAATATGGTGTCTCGCTTAATTCACCGGTTTAAACAGAGAGCTTTCGTGGATGAACTTGAATTGCTTCAGGAGATACGGCATCCAAATGTGGTTCAGATTCTGGGCGTTGTAATTCAAACTAATCCAATGATGATCGTGATGTAATATTAACTACAAATAAGATGACGTAAACATCGGCGTCCAAAATCTAAGGTTAGTACTACTCATATATATTTAGTCTCGATCGAGTTTCTCAAGATTTGGCTCATATCTATGAATGTTATGTATTTAGGTGCTTCATAGGAGCATATACATCAACAAAATCATGATTTGATCCTGAGGCAGCTTCTACAGAGTATATATGTCGTATGCTTTGTTAATCACTTCCTGTGGTCCATGTCACATGTCGACCTTGGACTTCTTAACTTCTCCGCAAAACTTTCGAATGCAAATTATTATGATAACTATCGATTCTTATGACCATTTTCTTCTATTTCCGTAATTATATTTTGTTTGCAATGTAATACTAGAGTTTATCATATATCAAGTAAAGTCCTACACTCGTGAAGTGGAACATATTCCACATGACTGGAACCTTAATATCATAATATGGAACACTTTTAGTATTTAAATGGACTTCTGTTAGTCAATCTAATTGATCCTTCCATAAGACCCTTTTTTAAATTGTTCAAGATATGTTTGATAATTTTATTTTGCATACCATTGTTGACGTGCACCTGTAATGTGTGTGCTTTAATTGTTTTCTAACCTTTTTGGCATTAAATAACGATAACTTTTGTCACTGTCTTTATAGTTAGGGTGAATGCTTCTGATTTTCATTGTCATGCCACGGGTACGCAATCACATCCCTCTACAAGTGCTTATCAATATGAATATATGGTCAATTTTATATAATTCAATGTCACCAATGAATCAGGCAATTTGCAGGTTACAACACTTTACATGAAAATAACAGCCATGCACCCTTGACAACGCGAGGTAATTTGATAACTTATAAGCTTATTTATCTCATACCTTTAAAAGACAGTTACACATGCTGTGTACGGTACATGATTGGATATTATCATGTGCCAAACAACATATTGAACCAAAGTGTTTGGCGAGCGCGTCGTCGAGCTTGGGTGCTCCAATGTATGAAGACTCAAAATCACTAAGGTAAATCCTTTGATTGCTCAGCCCTAACACTTTGGAATTGCTCAACATATGACTTCCACTCGAGCATCTTATGATTTTATATTTTGGACACAAGTAAGTACATAAAAAACATTGCTTCCATGAAACTATTGCATGTTCTGTGTTCTAACATCTTCTTTTCAACCATGGATGTATCACGTAATCCTACACCCGGTTGGAATTTTTAATTTAGATATTTTCACAGATGGATTTACTTCCCTTGAGTTGCTGTAGCTGGTATTCACATACCATCACCCCGTTACTCTTCTTTGGACTTGAATAACCGTTAAGAGAGTTTCCAGTTCTCATGATGAAAATGATACCCAATTTGATCATGTAGAGGGCGATATTGTAAGAAGAATTAGCTTAACACCCCGCTACAAATCATAATGGCTTGGGTAAATTTATATGTCAATTGTGAGACAACCTATTTATATCTACCTAAAGATATGGTTTTGTATTTGATGGTCGCTATAAATTTGCTTATTATCAACAATAATGTTGACGCTAAGTATAGCACATTATCTATGTAGTTTTATGACTTCATCATTATATTTGTTGATATTTTGATGTTGAGTCATTGGCTCAAAGTACCTTTGAATTATAAATTTTGTTCTGTCATCTTTTCAACATGTGTTGGTACGTTAGAGATGATAAACATTAAGCCGATACTGGAAGCACAATACTAACAGTTAATTACTTATGCTTCAACAACCATTTGAATTTCTAAACTAATAGCCAAAACTCATGTCATACCAGATTACATCAGCTGCGTGAAAAGGGTGTACGAGGAAAGAACAACTGGTGGCCCCACTATAAAGCGAACCACTAGAAGGGACATAGAAATCTATAACCTCGAGTGAGTATATTATAAACCAAGACTTATATTCCCACCAACCAAATCTGTAACCATGAAATACTTACTTTTCAGGGGTAGACTCGTGCGATTTACTTTATGGAATGAAATAACAAAAGCGTTCATTATCAACGAGTATCTAGAAGTCAAAACAAGTAGTGATAGCCGCCGTTCTTGCTAGATCAAGAAAGGTTCAAAACCGAATAAAATTGATTACTATCAATGAAATCAATCAGAATATATGTGGTATGACACAAGAGCACTCATCTACGTATAGCCCACAAGAATTATGTAACAAATACATAGTGATTTGCAGGATGTCAGGTTTACGGTTGAGGCTACCATAATAAGGATTGATGACACGACACCGTGGTATTTTAAAAAGTTCAGAACATGCGGTAGGAAGATGGGTACCGGGCATCACACTAGCAATGTCAAATACCGCCAACTGACCAGCCACCTCTACAGGTACAATATTCTTTTTCCCAGATATTAATGAAATACTACAATGATTACGACGCCACCTCCAAAACTGTTATATACTTTATAACTGTAATGGGTTTAGTACCTTATTGTGACTGAAATATTGAAATAAGCTCAGTAGATTAATTATAAACGAAAAAAATGGCTTCATAAACTTTTTGCACCCTATAATATACACTTCATTGTTTCTCACTTGCAGATGCGCCATTCATCATAAACAAGAAGTATCTAATGATTCCTCGAAACAAGAATCCAAATCTAAAAGCGCGGCAACTCAACTTCCAACCGATGATCAAAAAGAAACCACCTGAACTAAGCAACAAAACAATTTCAAGGCTTATAATGGTAAGAGCCCCTTTAGCTATTCATCAGCTATATATATTCCTAAGTAATCAAAATAAAATTCTTCCTAAGAGTGACTGAAATCAGGTCTTGAACAACTTTAAATGTTGTTGATATGCTCAGTCTAATGTATGAATTTGCAACTTATTTTGAGGTGCACATTGGGTGATTTTAGTCACTTTTGACAGACTTGACTAGCATGTAATGACCCATTTTAGGAATATGAGTCCACCCATGTCTATGCTTTTCTCATGTTTAGATACCATGCAGTTACGAGACTGGAGTTGAAGTTCTTACAAAGACGATTGCCTACCCTCCCAAGGTTTTCCCATGGCTAGACTGATGGTTGTTGTGTCAATTTGTAAATTATATGACAGTAACAAGGTTACCAGTCTATTACCCCTCACAAGAAGAGAAGGATGATCCAAAGTTGTATGTGAAAATGTTCTGAGATTGATGGCTCGTGAGGTATGTGTATGCATTCATTTTGCATTTACCGTAGCCACCATTAGAAACTCCCTAAGTCTACCCATATCTATCAATTTTACTTTTGAGATCAAATCCTTAACTTATTGTAAATTGAATATCGATATGGTCTGTGTGGATCGCAGACCGCAGTTTTCTATGAAGTTCACTTATCGATCAATCATACTTCATTTAGTACTACACATTATGCCATTCAGAACACTTGCTAAAAATTAATCCTTCATTCAAAAAGTAGACATAACGACTCATTCAACATAAATCATTCGATATATCAAATCTGGCCCTTAGTTCCATATCAGGCTATGAACTTGTTGTCGCATCGATGCCCTACACATTTTCATAATCCTTACAACATATCTTCTGAATATCTTTTCCGTTCTAATGGTAAGGTCACTCATTTATGACTTTGAGTCAGGAATTACATATTCCTTCAAAATTTGCGCCTTTCTCTTATCGATGGCATGTTGCTAAATTTGTTTGCTTCTCCCTGCAGTTGATCTATCGGCCTGATAACGGAGACATCCTTGGGGTTATATATTTGGTATGTACACTAGATACCTCATCCACAAAGCATTAAATATTACCCTTACAATCTTTAATCAATATCGGTGGTGTTGAGACGCGGAAGCGACTATGGTCTGAATTGAGAAGAAGAAAGGGATGAGCAGGTTGTTCCTAGAAACAAATGTCTTGCGTGTTCTGGGATTCAGGAGGAGCAACCATAATTACACATGTAGTCAAGTTTGATGAACAAAGATAAGTGCTTTCACCTGTTAATTATGACTACTTTTGTTTGGTATGATTAAAGGCTTCGTGAAATATCAAGAAATTATATAGCATAACATGCACCTCTTTGGCTAAACTCCAAAACCGCTTTGCATTTCTGTTCACAACTAAATTTGAAATCGTGCTGGTCATTTGGTCTTGGTAATTGTAACATCCCTGCATAATATTGTTAGCCTTAAGTAAGGACACTAATCATGTAAACTAACACTTCAGGCATCCGAAGGCCATCTGATCATGCTTCTTAAAATGATGCTAATGCTAACCTAAGCTTAATAACATCCGAGGTACCGTATTCCTCAAGTCTTCAACTTCAAGTGATCGATAAGCATCGAAAAACTTTGTAGATAAAAGATGAGTCCCTATCTGGACTCTCAAACCAGCTTAAAAGTTTGTATGTGAGTGTTTGTTTTTTAACAATCGTAGTAATATCTAAACTTTGTGGTTAGTTTGTGTACAAGACTACTAACACATATGCATTTTATTATTTGAAAAAGATAGCAGGTATTTGTCACAAAAGACATACTTACAAGTGATGCTTTTAAGGAGTATTTGGATTTATTGTCCTTGGCCATGATTTGGCAATCCGTAAGCCTCACCCATTAATGTCTTCGAGTTTTACCAGTATTGTGTTTACTTGAATTGATTACTTTGCTTGTGAAATTACTTGAAAGGAAATAGAGGAGATTACCTCAACACGTTTGGTTACCAATTTACTGATGTTACCTTGGTTTCGGCTATCTACAAAGTTCTTATCTCGGAGAGGCTTGCATCATGCCTGCTTGTGAATAACTGATTTTAATACATCGTTAGAGCGTTATATGGAATTTTTTTATAGACACATTGCAAATTCAAAGGACACTATTTCAGTATAATGAATGTTTGTGACATGTATATATCAAAACATTCAGATAATCACAAAAAACATAAGAAATTTGTTTTCTTCAGTCCAACTGATCAAAACACACAGGAATACTCAGGATTTCAAATGCCACCTCCTAACATGAATATTGTACAGTTAATTTGCATTATTTTCATTATCTACAACTTTACAAACATGCATATATTTCATAATGTTGTAAAAATTATATATGATGTCTTATTAACCATCCATGAAAACCATACAATTATTTATAATCATTTATTTTTTTAAAATAAAACAAAATTTTTTTTAAAAAAAATGTCTTATAATATTGTTTAACAATTATTAAAAATGTATACAAGTTATTTAAAAGCAACAAACAAATGCTTAAAACAACAAACAAATAATATTATTTTAAAAACGTATTTACGCATGCTTACACTAACAAAAACCAACAAACAAATAATTATAAAACATGCCCGCCCATTGGGCGGGCTTCGAAAACTAGTATATATATATATATATATAATTGAGATCAAATGAGAACTTTTTTAAAGTTCTAAAAGTAAGAACCCAATCAAAGGTTGACAAGTGAAATTTAATTATTAAAAAAACTGAAAATTAAATATATTAACAAAAGGATATTATAGGTATTATCTATTTTCACTAAACTAAAAAACCTAAACAACCTCCCTTTCAGTTACAACAACATCCACAACGACATCTCCGCATCATTCACATCTCTCCCATCATTTTTCCTCCCATCTCCGTATATCCTCTCCCTCACATCTTTTTTTATTAATCATCCAACAACCAGATATGCAAAACCTCCATTTCCTTATCTCTAATAAAACCTTTCATTTAAAGTTTTAAACCACAAATCACAGCCGCATATTGTTTCGATTTATGACTCACGGTTATCTCAATCTTTAAACCTTCATCTCTTTACAAACCCACTATTGTCTCTATCTGAATCACTGTTGTCTTGTCTCGATCTATGACTCACGGTTATCTTGTCTCGATCTATGACTCACGGTTGTCATGATCGTACTTTCCGGATTTTTCATGAGAAACCATAACCTCCGCCATGGTTGATCTATGACCACAACCCTGAAAACTTAGCCGTCGTTTCCTTGCCATAAAATGAAGACTTCAAGGTGATAAAGCCATCGTAGATGCTTTGATTCTGGCCACATGTGTTGTTTTCAGGCGAGTGACTCATTCGCGGGAGGTAGTTTCAAATAAGGTTTTTTGGTTGAAACTGTTAAGTCGCGCACCTGTTTCGAATAAGGGTTTAGAATAAGTTTTAGAATAAGTCGCACACCTGTTTTGTAACACCGTATGTGTATCACGATGTGTGCATTGCCATTCATCATGTGATTACAATTTTGATTTTGGGGTGTTTATATTTGTCGGGTTTTTCTAATTTTACGGAAAATGGTAGCAGGTAGTAGTTTGCGTTGGGTCATTGTGGTTCAGATCGAGTTGTAGTTTGTATGGGTCATTGGGTACATATCAATTTGGTTATAGTTTTAGCAGGAGAAAGCGATTGTGTTGGTAGTGGTCATTTAGATAATTGGTCTATTGGTTTAGATAAGGTTCTTTTGTTCGTCTCGGCTGGAAATGTCAATGAAACATCAAGGGTTCAGATGTGGCAGGGGCAAAAGGCTGTTATAGTGGGTACATATCAAAATGGGCCTTAACCGACACCGCCTTGCCTTAAAATGATGACTTCAAGCTGATATATTGGTTGTTTGATACACTAATGTTTTTGATCTTGCGTATCACTGAGTAACATTTGTACCACGGTTGTTTGAATATTATAAGTGACACACTCATGTTTTCGATCTTGCGTATCACTGATGTTACATTTGTACCTTGGTTGTTTGAATATTATATAAATGACACACTTATGTTTTCAATCTTGCGTATCACTGATTTTACATATGTACCACGGTTGTTTGAATATTATATAAGTGACACACTCATGTTTTCGATCTTGTGAATCACTGATACACTTTTTTCCTCGCGAGTTAGTCGATATGCAGAAAGTTTTTTGATCAACTGTGTGGCGTATCAAGTATCTTTGTTATGAATGTATTAAAGTTGCTGTAATGGATTTATCAATTTCTAATGTTTAATAATTAATACTACAGTAAGTGTTTATCTTAAACGGTGTGTATAATGAGGTTTTGTGTACCAATGTGTATAAAGAAAGGATCCAATCATATTTTGGTTAATAAGTGTGTAACAATCTAGTATTGTGTATAAACTAAATGGCGTAATTTATGTATCAAAACAGTTTTTAATGTATAACTTAAATTGCTGTAATGGTGAAAATAAAATGTACCAAAATTTAATTCAAAAAATGTGAAAATGTTTCTAGATCTGAAATCTCTAAAATACCCTTGAAACTCTATTTAATGACTATAATGTCACTCATTTAATATTAATCTCATATAAGACTAATCAATTGATCTAACGGTCTATATTAGTTCTCATTTTTATAACTTTAAGAAATCTCTCACATTAACCCTCCCCTATATATATACATATATATATATATACATCTATACATATATATATATATATATATATATATATATATATATATATATATATATATATATATATATATATATATATATATATATATATATATATATATATATATATATATATATATATATATATATATATATATATATATATATATATATATATATATATATATATATATATATATATATATATATATATATATATATATATATATGTGTGTGTGTGTGTGTGTTCACATTTCCATGTTATGTAAACACTAGTTGTTATACATATGCAATTCTATAAGATGTAAACAATATTACTTGTTTAGTGTTTTATATGAAAATATAAGTGTGTTAGTAAACTATTGGCTCAAACCATTTACGTATTTTATTTGTTTCGTTAAAATGATTTTACGTTTGTTATCGACAAAACAATAGAAGATCGTAAAATATAAATAAACGTTTTTACGGATTATTTGTATTAACACCTTGTTTTCTTGACTTTCTCGTTTTCTTCATGTTTTCGCTCCTTTTTGTCCAAATATGCTTCATTCCAAAGATTTTGCTCCCAAAAGAACTAAAATGTGAAAAAGGTACAATTTTAAGCAGTAACAGATATAAAATGTAACGATTTAGGACTTAAATGACCCGCTTAAAATGTATGTATTAAATCCTTATCAAGGAAAATCACTCATAGCTAGTCAAATGGAATTATGAGGATTAATCGGCCTATTAATCGCCTCATAATTTTGGTTACATGACCAATTAAACGTGGTCATTAAGCAGTTATAACTGTCACTTGAATAGGTAAATGCCCGTTACAAGTTAATTCCAGTAGCACTAGCAGTAGTAATTGTGCCTAACAGTACTAACATTAGGACTAGCAATATTAACTCTGCCTAATAGTACTAACATTAATACTAGCAGGATTAACTCTGCCTAATAGTACTAACATTCTGAACCTTACCACTATAGAGTCAGGGTGTTCAGGGACCTTATGGGTGTACACTATGTACCTCCTGACCCATTACCAGGTGTGAACCAATCCCACAAGTGAACTAAATTTTCCAACAATCCTCCCCAAATTTAGTTCACTTCCTTTGCATGAAAATTAAACATTAAACAAAACATGTGCATAAACGAAAATATCCTGAGGATTGAATTTCCATCTTAGTACAATACACGTTCAAATATTCGAGAATCAGGGTGTTCTAATAATTGAACCCTTCAACCCATTTGAATACCTGAAGATAAAATACACACAAGTTTTCAAACACTTAAATGCTCCTGACACTATAAAAGCCATGTGTCCATATCCAATTCATAAATGTTGTAAAAGCCAAAAGTCCAAAGCTCCCTGAAGCGGCAAAAATTCAACATTTACATAGGTGGTTCCTCTTTATTCATGCTCCTGCCAAGCACTTTTTCAAAGAAATTAACCATTAAGAAGTAAATACTTCATCCTCCTTTTCAGCAGGTTTTGAGCACAACCTTGGGATGTAAAATAAAACATGTGCTCCAGTCTACTAAATGTTCAAACTTTCCACATTGAACTCAAATCCCAAGTTTCCTCAGGGGGGAGTTGGGTGTCTTAGTATTCAGTGACTAAGTTGGAATTAAACCCATCCTTTTAGCAGACTTTATAACCAAGTCTCTAGCCAAACCATTCATCAAGTGATCAGTTAAATTTTTTTGAGATCTAACAAACTCTATAGATACCACCCCATTCATGATAAGCTCACGAATCATGCTCTGTCTGACACCTAAGTGTCTAGACTTCCCATTGTACATCTGGCTATAAGCCTTTGCCAATGTAGTTGCACTATCATAACGGATAGAAATAGGTGCTATAGGTTTAGGCCACAATGGAATCTCAAGAAGCAAGTTTTTTCAACCATTCAAACTTCTTTACAAGAGTCGCTAAGGCCACAAATTCATATTCCATTGTTAAAATTATGATGCAAGTTTGCTTCTTGGATGCCCAAGAAATTACACCTCCACCAAGTAGGAATACCCATCCACCGGTAGACGAATTGTCTTCGTCACACGATGAAACTTGCATCGCTGTATCCTTCTAACATGAATGATAACCCAAAGATATGAGAGACTATAATCCATAGTTCTTTCTGATACTTTAGTACCCTGAATCGCTTGCCGCTGATGAGTGTAGGATTGATAGTATACCGCCAGCTTACCCAACGCAAAGCAATATCGATCTTGTACAAGTCATGGCATACATCAAAGTGCCAATTACCCTAGAATACTCAAGTTGAGATACATCCTTACCATTATTAGGCATCAGCTTCTCACAAGTATCCATATGTGTACTCACTGTAGTACAATCAAAGTAATTGAATTTCCTCAATACCTTCTCAATATAATGAGACTGAGATATAGAAATTCTTTTAATTTCATATTTAATCCTTATACCAAGGATAACATCAGCCTCCCCCATGTCATTCATGGAGAACCTTGATGACAAAAATTCCTTTGTAAAGTCAACCTGATTTTTGTCGCTATGTAAAGATCAAAGATTCATCAACATATAGACAAAATGTGATGACCTTTACCGTATTCATCGATTTGTTATACACACATTTGTCAGCTTGGTTAAGAAGATAACCATTTGACAAAACCACTTCATCAAATTTTTGATGCCATCGTTTAGGTTCCTGCTTTAGTCCATACAGAGGCTTAATCAGTTTACACACCTTGTTTTCATTGGCAGGCATGATGAAGCCCTGAGGTTGGTTCATATAAACCTCCTCATCTAATTCACCATTCAAGAAAGCTGTTTTCACATCCATCTGATGAATAATCATATCATAAATTAATGCCAAAGCAATCAGCAGTCTTATGGTACTGATACGAGACACATGGGCATAAGTATCAATATAATCTATCCCTTACTTCTGTTTTGAAAATCCATTTGCAACCCATAGGTTTGCAACCAGGTGGTAGATCAACCAACATCCAAGTGTTGTTGCCCATGATGGAATCCATCTCATCATTGACTGCTTCTTTCCAGAAAGCAACATCCTGGGACTTCATTGCTTCTTCAAATGTCTTGGGATCATCCTCAACAATGAAGCAATAGGAGTATTGTTCAGATATCTCATCCCTTGTTCTTTCAATTAAATATAAATGAAACTCAAGTCCAAATGACTTTGGAGTCCTGACCCTTTTGATTTTTCTAAGCATAGGTTCAGGTTGTTGAATCACAATCTCATTAAGGACCTCTGATGGCACTTCATCAGGGACTTCTGATACACCAATGTCATGAGTTTCATTAGGCATCCTCTGATTTGGTCTTGGGACTGATGAGAATCTATTCTCATTAAAGATTGCATCCCTTGATTCAATTATAGAGTTAATTGAAACACTTTCATTAGGTTCTATAACATAGAATCTAAAAGCTTTGGAATGCTCAGCATATCCAACAAAGATGCATTCAATGCCTCTTTCACCCAAAGTCTTTAATTTTGGATCAGAGAGTCTTACAACAGCCTTACAACCCCGACCTCTAAGAAAGTTCAGGTTGGGTGTCCTTTTAGTCCAGACTTCAGAAGGGGTAATCTTGTTCCTTTTATTGGGAACCCTATTTAATAAATACCAAGTTGTTAACATAGCTTCACCCCAAAACCCTTGACTCAGTCCTGAATAGGACAGTATAGAATTAACCATCTCCTTCAGTACCTTGTTTTTCCTTTCAGAAATACCATTTTGTTGAGGAGTATACGGAGCAGTCGTTTCATGGATAATACCAATAGACTGAAAATACAGAGTATCCATGTACTCACCTCCCCTATCAGTCCTTAATCTTTTGATCAGGGACCCAAGTTACAATTCAACTTCAGTTTTAAACACTTTAAATTTATATAATGCTTCATCCTTAATATGTAAGAGATAGACATAACAGAACCTAGAAGCATCATCAATAAATGTCACAAAGTACTTCTTATTCCCCAAAGAGGAAGTGGCATGCAAATCACACAGGTCACTGTGTATCAGCTCCAAGAGCTTAGTTTCATGATTAACACCCTGAAAAGGTTTCTTAGTTATTTAGGTAAACATGCACGTTTTACACTTTTCAGTGTCCATGTCAAATGATGGGATTAACCCATCCTTAGACATATCTTGCATCCTTTTATAGTGTACATGGCCAAGTATAGCATGCCATAGGATAGAGTCAGTCAGGTCAGAGGTAGTCACAAATGCTGAATTATCACAATCATCAACAATGTTCAACCTGAACATTTGATTACACAAATATCTAAAACCAATAAATACACCACTTTTAGACAAAACAAATTTATCAGATTCAATAACTTGTTTAAAACCATGATTATTCAAAACACTACTTGAAACCAAGTTTTTCATTATATCAAGAACATGAATAACATTAAATAAAGTTACAATATTTCTGGAACTAAACCTAAGATCTACACAACCACGTCCATGCACCAGTGTTGTTGACTCATTTCCCATGTGAAGAATAGAACCATCATTCAGTGACTCATAAATCTTGAACCAGCTTCTATCTTTGCACACATGAACAGTTGCTCTAGAGTTAACACACCATACAACATCATCATCATGCACATAGTTAGATTCAGATACATATGTAACATAATAAACCTAAAGAGATTTATTAAACATATTGTAACCTTTCAGAGGAACTAAACCCTTACCTGATCCAATAGTGCCTGATCCATTGGTTTTACTACCAATCTTAACACCTTTGCAATCCCTTTTAATGTGACCAGATTTGCCAAATTTCCAACAAGTAGGTGTTTCCTTCTTGTTAGGGTCTGCCCTTGTGTTATCCTGATGTTTACGTGTACCCTTGTTGTCATTGTACCTGGTAGAGTTGTTATGCTCCACCATATTGACAACAGATGCACCAGCAATATTGTTGCTCTTTGGTTTGTCATTATCCTACGCCCAGAGTGATTCCTCAATGTTCAGATGATTGCCCAACTCCACAAGAGTTAACTCCTCCTTCTTATGTTTCAAGGTATGCTTGAAATCTTTCCAAGAAGAAGGGAGTTTTTCAATGATACAAGAGACTGAAATAGCCTCATCCATGTTCATTTTGTGTTGTGTAAACCTTCCAAGTATACCAAGAAGTTCATTGTATTATTCCATAACTGGTCTTGAATCAGTCATTTTGTAATTTGTGAAATTACTTACAAGGAACTTCTTACTTGATGCATCCTCAGCCATATATTTGGCATCCAAGGAATCCCATAGTTCTTTGGAAGATTCAATATTCTGATAAATATCAAAGAGAGAATCAGACATACCATTGAGGATTAAACCTCTACAAATGTAATCATCATTCTCCTATTTGCTCCTCTTCCTGGTCTGTTATACAGTAGCATCATCCCATTATCTAGAATTGGTGTGCTCAGAACATACACCACACTTATGCTTGACAACATGAAATGCATCTTATTTTGCCATTGATGCTTGGTTCGGGGTCGAAAGACTTCCTTTTCCGCGAGCAAGCTTTACAACCCGCTAGGTAGTGTACCTAATCGTTGTAGTGTAGTATGGGCGAGCTCAGGGGGTTGATCGTTCTCTAGAGGAATAGAGATGCTAGTAGAGATGTATAACGAAAAGGTGAGGTGAGGATGATTATTTTTAGTCTTTTTATGTTTTTTATGAAAGCAAGTAAAATCTCGTGGTTTCAAGAGTGGGGGTTTTGGTAATCTACCAACTAACTACTAAGCAAATTAAATTAAAACTAATTAAACTAATTAAAAGTAAAAGCTATGGATCGAATGAGTGTGTTTCTTATGATAATTAAAAGCGTGTTCACTTAAATTTTCTTACACCCTAGTTATCTTTTATTGGTCGGTTGAATTGTCATATCCTTATCCTAATTGATACGTTGTATTCCGTTTTAGTCATAGGGTGGTGCCTAATTCCCCAATTCTATGAATTGTAACTCTACTCTAGAACACCCGGGATCGCCAATACCGAGGTATCTCCCCCGAATATCCTTTTATCCGCAATAAACACAACAAGAGCCTAAAGTGCACTCTAAGGCTTTTTGCTATTTAGGACGTTCAAGTTCGCAAAAATTAAAGAAGAAGCCAGTTTTCCTTACTCTAGCGTCTACCAATTAGAACAAGAGACAACCTAACTATAATCAATAACTAGGTTTCATTGGATCTAAGCAAACACTAATTAATTTAGTTACGCATGATAGATAAGCAAGAACACAAACAAAAATCAAACATAGATGAAACATGGTGATAGATTGGATAAAAACGTATCTTTAAGTGTAAAAGAGGGTTTGAAACCGTAAAATACTATCCAACTCGGACCTCAAATGAACTAGGGTTTGCTCTCCAAAATAACGCACACAAAATACAGAAAATTCGAAGTCTATATATTCGCGACGACGTTGCCTTTTGATGCAGACACCGTCTGATCGCCGTTATTAGGGCAGCTAGTGTTAAGCCAGTTTCATATGCGGGGGCTACGTCAAATGCTCCTAAGAAACACATGTCAAACTTTCGTAGGCTGGAGTGTATCAATAATACAAATGGAGTTGATCTTACTGTCCCTATGAAAGTGGTTGAAGAGGTAAACACTAGATTTGAGAATACTCTTTATGACTATTTTCTTGGTAAACGTATTGATTTCCTGGTTGTTGATTATTATGTGCGGAATACGTGGGCTAAATATGGCATTCAAAAGGTCATGATGAATGCTAAGGGTTTCTTTTTCTTTAAGTTTAATTCGAATAAAGGTGTGGAAGATGTCCTTGAAAATGGTCTAAAGATGATTAGAAATGTTCCTATTATTCTTAAACCATGGACCTTGAACATTAACTTACTTAAAGAGGATTTGACTAATATTCCGGTATGGGTTAAATTCCATGACGTTCCCTTAGCTATGTTCTCTAATGATGGTCTCAGTCTTCTAGCCACATTGATTGGTATACCAAAAATGTTAGTTTCTTACACTAGTCAAATGTTCTTGGAATCTTGGAGCTGCAGTAGTTTTTCTTGGTGCTTGATTGAGGTTAAGGCGGATGAGATGCTTAAGGAGAGTCTCACTGTTGAAATTCCATTACTTGATGGGTCGGGATCTACTATTGAAAAGATCAGGGTTGAGTACGAGTGGAAACCACCTAGGTGTGATACGTGTAAGCTTTTTGGTCATTGGTATGTGCTAAAACACATACCTTTTCTTTATCAAAATAGACCCAAAATAACCAAGAAAGAGCCGTTTATTGCTAATATTTGTGGTTTTCTTGAGTTTGTGCTTGTGCAGGTACGGATATGCAAAAACACGCAAAAAGGATCCAAATCAGACGTAAATCCGAGCACGAGAGATTAAGAGAGCTTAAGCTGAGCCGGAAGGTCAAAATTGAGCATTTATGAAGATTTCTAATCTCTGAGGATGATTTGTGAAGATTTGATCAAAGTTTGATGAAATGTCAGAAATGGCCCCTCAAGTTTCAGCATTTGTCAGAAATGGCCCTTGAAGATTCAGAAAGTTGCAAAATCAGTCCCTGGATTATTTATGGTTGACAAGAATGGTCCTTAAAGATTCAGAAATTTGCAAAAAAGCCCTTGGTCTATTGAAGAATGGCTAATTCAGTCCTTGGAGGAGATTTTCAGAATTCACATGTTTGGTCCCTCAACTTTCAACCTTTACATGTTTAGTCCTTATGGTTACTAAGTGGTTTAATCCAAGTCCAAATTACTACACATTATACAAATCCACTAAACCTATCCCACGGCTCAATCCTTAAAACAGTTGCCTGGCCCAAATATCCTATCCAATCAACAAACTAACCAACCCGTCCCTTTGATACTATCATACCCGAATCCACCCAAGACCCGTATTTTTACCCGGTCAATAACCCACCCACAAGTCAAATTAACATATAATATTCCCCAATAAACCCAAACGCGCCCTTAAACACCTTTCCCTTCCCTGTCTCTCCCAAACAACCCAGTTACCCAAACACCACCAATTTACTCACCCACCCACCTTGTAACCTCGTACTTAGAATCTTATCAAGCTTCTAGATAACCCGCCGACTGCCGTCAGAGCAGCACACGGGACAAATGGCTCAACATGATTGGCCATGACACTTCATCAAGGATAATGGAGCTTTTTGATTGGTTAAAGTGACTCATTGGGATTTGTGTGGCTCACAATAGCCTTCTGGCATCTTCTGAAAGGAATCCAAGCAAAGACCTCTCCTCAGCTATAAAAACGAAACTTGGCTCACATTTCTTCTTGTCCAATCTCTTAGGTTTTAGAGAGATTTTGACCTTTACATTTCCTGTCATTTTAATTGTTTTCAGTAGTGTAATTGTTACTTTAAAATGTAATTTCATCTTAATTAATGCAAATTTACTTTTCAACTCTTCCATGAATTTCTGCTAATTCTCATTTGATCGATAAACTTGTGTTGAAGCTTGTTATTTCCAGTCATTTAAACTCACAGAAGCCTGTATAAGCTTCTGTGAGTTATAGTTGTTTCAGTTTTCTCTCAAAATCCCATTTCACAAAAAAAAAAGTCAAACAAAAGTCAAAGATCTAAAGTCAATCAATTTCATGTTAATTACTGGTTTTAGTTTGTTGAAATGATAAGTTTTATGTTTATATAAGTTTTTAAATCAGTCTTGGTAAGAATCTCATCAAGTTTAGTAGTTTTAATGCATTTTTGATTCATAAAGGAGTGTTTGGTTGAGTGATTTTAACTGTTTCAGAGGACTAAAAAATGGGTTAGATCAATTGCTTTAGTCTTGTTATAGTCTATTATTATCATTTCTTCCTTGGTTTTTTTGTCTGCTTTAAGTTTTAAGTCAATATCACAACACCACTGTCCTTGATCTCACACCGACTGTTGAATTCAGCATGCAGAGGCTATTCACATAGGTTCAAAATCAGTAGAAGTAGCTTGCTAAAGTTCATTCACATCTTATTTCATCCTTAATCAGTTCTACATTTGATTTTAAAACTCATTATGGTCAAACTTTAATTTGTTCTTAAAAAGTCAAATCTGGTCACACCGTTGGTTTTTCTCCAACTTGCGACCTCTCGTATTGGGTTCATTACAGTTAGTTAAGATCTAATTTTTGGTCATATTGTAGTTTGCTAGGTTGTCTTCAATACCCTATATCTGTTTTTGGCTTAAGCACTTCTGATAAGCTTATAGATAAGCTCAAACATGGTACTTTCGCTTTCTGATTGCACTGCCTGTCCTGGTGGCCGTTTTTGTGTGATCAATAACTTCTTCATATTAAGTCCTAATTAGCTGTAACTTTGGATAATTACTCTCTGCTAGGTGGTCTAGTGAACTGCAGTTTTGGTTTTCATTGTAGCTTATTATATAAGCAAGAGCTAGAACGACGTTAAAGTGTAGGGTCAGTTAGCTTATTTGCTTAAAGATCAGTTAGCTCATAACTTGGTTAGATGCTTATTTAGGTGTTAGGGGTAGTTGCTTATAGTTTCTGTAGAGTAGTTTTAGCATCTCCTACCTACTGTAGAAGTTTGGTTCATTCTAGTGCTTATTAGCTTATGTCTAAGTGCTTATTTCATTGTAGTTTACATTGCAGTCTTCATATCTTCCATATAGGGCCTAGTTTTTATATTTTTCCCTGCTTTAGAATAATGTTTTAGAATTTCCCTGCCATTTTCATAATTTTTGGACCTTTTGAGTAGTATTTTTCTAGATTAAAATCAGTTTTTATTCATTTTTAATTAGCTTAAATTGCAATTAATTGAGAAAAAGTTCCAAAAAATAATTTTTCAATTTTATTAGTTTAAGATAAATATAAAAAGCATAAAAAAGATTTTTCCATATTTTTCTCCTTTTATTTGGTATTTTTCACATTTTAAATTAGATTTAAATAGTATTAAATTCATAGAAAATAGAAAATTAATCTGAAAAAATATAAAAATAGTTTTGAAAAGTCTTTTATGATATTTTAGATTTTTAAAAAGTAATTCCATATTTTTCCCTCTCTTTTTCATAATTTTTAGATATTTAGTTTTATTTTTAAAGATAATAATTAGTTTTTAATTAGAATAAAATCAAGAAAATTCCTAAAAAATAATTTTAATTCATATTTAGTTTTCTCATATCATTTTTAGTATAAAAGTAGTTTTGGATTATTTTTAGGAGTTAGATTAGATTGCGTATTAAAATAGAGCTTTTTATTCGCGTTTCGTTTAATTCCTGTTTTTGCGTTTTAGCGTAGAATTGCGTAGTTTGCCATATTTCTTAGGATTTCCCGTAGATTATATGTCCCATTTGCTTTCCTTATCCCGTAGTTTAGAAGATATCCTCTTATGCCCCTTATATCATTCGAATCCCGATTATTGAGACGTGAGTTGGAAATTCCATTCAACCCTCGAACGATCTGGGAAGTGCTCAAACCTAACACGTTTGAGTTACCCACATACTACAACTTCTTATTATTGATTTTATCAAATCAATGGCTTTTGCATAAATAAAGCATTGCCGGGGAAATTTTTTATTGTTTTGGACACTGTAATCAATTTTGGATTATTTTTGCCGATTGTTTTGGGGGGATACTGGAGAATCAATTTTTGGCGCCGCTGCCGGGGGGAGGCTTGTAGCGAGTTTTCGTATTCCGTCTCGGATCGTGTGCATTTGAAGATCCTTCCTCGTGAAGTTATCGTTGATATTTGTACATATCCCTTTTATAAAACCCAAAAAGATTTTCCTTTTCAAAATTTGTTTTAAAACCCAAAAATATTCTTCTTTTATCCTCTTAACCCGATAATTCTTTCTTCAACCCTCTATATGTTTAATTCTCATGGATACGATCGATTATCGTCGTTGTTTTCATTGCAAAGGCCGTATGGAGGAGAAACAATATCGTTGTCTTAACCCAGAATGTGTATGTGGTCGATGTGGACAACCTGGTTCTAGAAACTCTTGCTATTGGTGCGATTTATTGGCGGAAAAAAAAAAATCTCTCGATGACTCTAAAGTTTTTTCTGACCAATCGCCACAACCCGAGATATGTTCTTATCGTCGTTGCCTTCATTGCCAAAGCAATATGGAAGAGAAACAATTTCGGTGTTTGAAATGTATATGTGATTGGTGCGGAAATAATTGTCGGAATGGATTTTGTAATGTATGCAATAATTTTATTAATCCAAATCCAGATCTCGCCCGTCTTTATGCACGGCTAGAACAAAAGAGTGCTCTTTATAACGACATAATTGGAGAACCCTCGATTCCTACTCCTTCTCCGATGAGGGAAATGGAATATGTTTCGAGCCGAAGTGACTCCCGAGCCTATCACGGATAATCCTTGAAATGAATTTATCAGCCGTGTGTATATGGTGCGCGGACCCAATATGGTGGGAATTGTCTTGCTTGTAGGGCGGCGGCAATGGAAAATCGAGGGAACCGAGTTTCACCACAATCCTGATTATGAGCCAACCAATTTTCCTAACCAACCTCTGTACCATGAGCCAAATTCATACTCTTGTGAGTATTGTGGTGGTCCTCACCAAGGTTTTCATTGTCAAGTTCAATTTAACAACTCAACCTTTGGTTATGAACCTTACCCGTATTCATCACAACAATCTTACTGTTGTGAGTATTGTGGAGGTCCGCACGTTAATTCCGATTGTCGATGCGAACCCGATTGCTTACGAGCAAGTTCCTTGTGATAATTACGACTATGCCTATAACCCACCTCCACAATACCAAGAAATTCAACCACAAATTCCGTCTGATAATCAAGGATTTCACCAAGGTTTTCTCAACATATTACAAGAGTTAAAAGAATTAAAGGAATTGCTTCAGGAACCTGTTCAAGAAAGAGATCCTAGTCAGAAAACTTATCGTGATTATTAGTCGAAGAGGCCGCATGAAAGTGATTCCACATCGCCTACTACTTATTATTACGATTGATTGATGGCGATGAATAATCCCGAGTGGCAATCCCACTCCCGTTTCGAGCCTTGCATTTCCGACCCTTCCCTTCACTCACCGGTTGAGAGAAGTGACGTTCCTTTGGAAGAGGTCGATGATTCTATTTCTTCAGACATTATTACACCCGTTGATTCTTTCATAATGGGGGATGAGCATCTTAGTACTATTCGAAATAGAAGAGACTAATCGAGATCCTTATCCCAATCCCAAGAGAGTCTGGGGTTGTTGATATTTGTGATGAGCCTTCTCTTGATATATCGAATGATCATGATAAGATGTTCTCCAATTCCGAGGATTTATCTGATAGTGATTGTGATTCGCTTTTATGTGATTCTCTTGACATCTCCGAGGTTACTTCCGGGATTTTCTCAAATCCACTCTTTGAATTCGATTGGCGACTACACCTTTTGCGAAGTTAATCCTCTTTTTGACAAAGATTTTGAGTCCGATTCAGAGACCACAACGGAAGTGGTGAATATTGCTAGCTCTCAGAGCACACCACTTGTCCCACCTCTGTGTTCCGACCTTTCTCTTCCGTCATGTGATGTTGAAGAAAGTATTGAATCCGACACTGAGGTTATTATGGAGATTGATTTTGAAATGGTTGAAGACGATATTCTTGATAAACCGCCACGTGATTCTGATATGGAAGAAATAGACTTACCTATTGATGACCCAATACCACCGGGTATTGAGGATGTTATGGTTGTTCTTGATGGTTCTTTTGACTCTCCTTCTTCTGATGAGTCCACCATCACGTATCCCGTTGAGCCCGCATGTGAAGACAAAATCTTTAAACCCGGGATATACATTGATGAGCCTTTTGTTAAAATCATTTCTGGATATAAGGATCCTTTCTTGGATGCCTTCATTTGTGAGCCTACACCTCTTATCTTTTACCATGAGCTCCCGTCTTTCTTGGAGTTTTCTCATGTTGATCCGTCATCCCTTCGTCCCCCTGCAAAACCGCCAGATGATGGATCGATCTTTCATATGCCTTATGTGAGTTTGGGAGGAGTCATTCCATTTGTGCTTGAGCCCGACATTTTCTTCTCCACCCAACCCACCCAGTCTCATTCTTTCGGGAATGAGGACACCGTTTTTGACCCTGGTATCTCTACCACTTTCTTCCCCAAGGACAAATGAATTCGGGGACGAGTCGGGCTAGCGACTCGTTTAAGAAAACATGAGCGCTTCGTGGGAGGCACCCCATGCTTATCTCTATCTTCTTTCTATTTTCTAATAAGTGACGCGAAGGGGTCTGCCTCTTCGATTTCTCGTGTTTGGTTGTTTGTGATGTTGTGTAGGATTTTCCCGATATGAAGACTCTCGTGCTCGAAGTTTGTCATTTATCCACTCGAGTTTCATGATCGATGCTGATGGAAATCCGATATCCTAATCTTATCGACTAACGTTTATCTTTGAGCATACTTATAAACGGCTTTTAGATTTTCGTTGATACCCTTGCTTTTAAACATTGAGGACAATGTTTCGTTCTAGTCTGGGGTAGGGTAATCTTCGATTTGATTTGACCGCACTTGCTTATTTCTGTTGTGTTTCTCTCGTAACCCCGTTTTTCCTTAGAAAATGAAAAAATTGTGCAAAAATGAGCAAAATTTAAAAAATTTTCAAGCTTTTGTTAAGTCTTTTTGATTGAAAAGTTGGCTAGTCTCTTAGATTAGAAGCTATAAAATGCGAATTCTAGCTCACAAGGCCAAGATTTTGCAAGTTTCCCTGAGTGACTTTAAATATGCATAACTTGATTTCATTAGACGAAGCATTTGCTAAGTTAATATATGTTTTGACACCTTGATTGACTTTCCGCTGGTGAGAGTAGGAATAGAATTCTGACTTGACCGGCGTGTTGAGCCCTAGCTTGTTCCCTTAACCATAGATAATCTAAAATTATCGGCTAAGCATCTGCGGATCTCATTATTTGGGATTTTAAATTTGCAGAGATCGAGAAATGATAGAGTTACTTATGAGTTTAGATGCTAAGCGTGGAGTAGTTGGTTCTCTTTAGAGCCCATCGAAGGTACTTATGGCTTTTTGTTCCCACAAAATTGTTTCACCCCATATCTGTCTAAATAATTAGAGATGTCGAGTTTTTGGCGATAGTTAGTTCTTTATCTTCTCAAAAGAATCTTTGTTTTAAAAATTGGGTACACATCAAGGATCCATAAATAAATGAGAAATAAATGTTAAGTGATAAAGTAATAAGTAAAGTTGTGAGCTGCGGTGTCGAGATCGGACCCTTGGATCTTTAGCCGGGATTGAATGAGGTCTTAGCCTAGCCAGCCGGGATCCTCATTTCATGAAGCCTATAGTCTTGGAATTACCCCGTGAAGCTCCGTAGTTCATAGCTCATACACATAAAAGTCTAAGTGAATGAAAATGAATGTTGAAAAAAAAAAAAAAAAAAAAAAATGTTGAAAAATGAAAATGAAAAATCAAGTATAAGTGAATAAAAATTCCTTGATGTGGACCTCATTTTTACGACAATGGTTCTTGAGAGAAGGCGGATAACTAATTATCGACTTAGCTTTGTATCTTTATCGGAATAAAAGTTATCGAAACGAGAATTTGAAGAAATTCATTTCTCACAAAAATAAAAAAATCTAGAGGAAATAGGAAAATGGGAACGAAAAGTAAGTACACAAGTAACTTCCATGGGTAGTGTTAGCATCTAGAATCATTTGTAACAATGATTTCGGTTTTACGCTTAGTTTGGGAGCTTGTGAAAAATCAGGGACGATGTATTCTATCCGTATGGTCACTTCACGCTGTGTTGTGTTTTCTACTCCGTGATCCTAACGTGTCGTTTGAAAAATGTTGGAGTTATTGATCGACATGAAAGTTCAACAAACCGTCATTCATAACCGGAATGTGCTTAACCGTAATATCTATATATGTGAATTAAAAAGGTAAACGGGGCGTTTTTAGAATTAAGGCTTTCTTAATCTCTTTTGAGGAATCTTTGCTACTTCTTCATAGGTTTAGTAGAAAGAGATTGAAATCCTTGGTTTTAGAAGCGTGAGTTGATTGCATTGCGTGAGGACACGGCAATAGTTTCGTCTGGGTATTTTGGTATGTGCTAAAACACATACCTTTTCTTTATCAAAATAGACCCAAAATAACCAAGAAAGAGCCGTTTATTGCTAATATTTGTGGTTTTTTTGAGTTTGTGCTTGTCACGGATATGCAAAAACACGCAAAAGGATCCAAATCAGGGCGTAAATCAGCACGAGAGATTAGAGAGCTTAAGCTGAGCCGGAAGGTCAAAATTGAGCATTTATGAAGATTTCTAATCTCTGAGGATGATTTGTGAAGATTTGATCAAAGTTTGATGAAATGTCGAAATGGCCCTCAAGTTTCTGCATTTGTCGAAATGGCCCTTGAAGATTGAGAAGTTGCAAAATCATCCCTGGATTATTTATGGTTGACAAGAATGGTCCTTAAAGATTCAGAAATTTGCAAAAAAGCCCTTGGTCTATTGAAGAATGGCTAATTCAGTCCTTGGAGGAGATTTTCAGAATTCACATGTTTGGTCCCTCAACTTTCAACCTTTACATGTTTAGTCCTTATGGTTACTAAGTGGTTTAATCCAAGTCCAAATTACTACACATTATACAAATCCACTAAACCTATCCCACGGCCCAATCCTTAAAACAGTTGCCTGGCCCAAATATCCTATCCAATCCACAAACTAACCAACCCGTCCCTTTGATACTATCATACCCGAATCCACCCAAGACCCGTATTTTTACCCGGTCAATAACCCACCCACAAGTCAAATTAACATATAATATTCCCCAATAAACCCAAGCAGCCCTTAAACACCTTTCCCTTCCCTGTCTCTCCCAAACAACCCAGTTACCCAAACACCACCAATTTACTCACCCACCCACCTTGTAACCTCGTACTTAGAATCTTATCAAGCTTCTAGATAACCTCGACCTGTCCGAGGAGCAAAGCGACACGTGGACAAATGGCTCAACATGATTGGCCGTGACACTTCATCAAGGATAATGGAGCTTTGTGATTGGTTAAAGTGACTCATTGGGATTTGTGTGGCTCACAATAGCCTTCTGGCATCTTCTGAAAGGAATCCAAGCAAAGACCTCTCCTCAGCTATAAAAACGAAACTTGGCTCACATTTCTTCTTGTCCAATCTCTTAGGTTTTAGAGAGATTTTGACCTTTACATTTCCTGTCATTTTAATTGTTTTCAGTAGTGTAATTGTTACTTTAAAATGTAATTTCATCTTAATTAATGCAAATTTACTTTTCAACTCTTCCATGAATTTCTGCTAATTCTCATTTGATCGATAAACTTGTGTTGAAGCTTGTTATTTCCAGTCATTTAAACTCACGAAGCACTGTATAAGCTTCTGTGAGTTATAGTTGTTTCAGTTTTCTCTCAAAATCCCATTTCACAAAAAAAAGTCAAACAAAAGTCAAAGATCTAAAGTCAATCAATTTCATGTTAATTACTGGTTTTAGTTTGTTGAAATGATGAGTTTTATGTTTATATAAGTTTTTAAATCAGTCTTGGTAAGAATCTCATCAAGTTTAGTAGTTTTAATGCATTTTTGATTCATAAAGGAGTGTTTGGTTGAGTGATTTTAACTGTTTCAGAGGACTAAAAAAATGGGTTAGATCAATTGCTTTAGTCTTGTTATAGTCTATTATTATCATTTCTGTCCTTGGTTTTTTGTCATTTAAGTTTTAAGTCAATATCACAACACCACTGTCCTTGATCTCACAACTGTTGAATTCAGTTGCAGTAGGCTATTCACATAGGTTCAAAATCAGTAGAAGTAGCTTGCTAAAGTTCATTCACATCTTATTTCATCCTTAATCAGTTCTACATTTGATTTTAAAACTCATTATGGTCAAACTTTAATCTGTTCTTAAAAAGTCAAATCTTTGTCAACACGGTTTTTCTCCAAACTTGCAGCCTCTGTATTGGGTTCATTACAGTTAGTTAAGATCTAATTTTTGGTCATATTGTAGTTTGCTAGGTTGTCTTCAATACCCTATATCTGTTTTTGGCTTAAGCACATCTGATAAGCTTATAGATAAGCTCAAACATGGTACCTGGTTTCTGTTTTACTGATTCAGCAGCCACTGTCCTTTTGGCCTGTTTTAGTGTGATCAATAACTTCTTCATATTAAGTCCTAATTAGCTGTAACTTTGGATAATTACTCTCTGCTAGGTGGTCTAGTGAACTGCAGTTTTGATTTTCATTGTAGCTTATTATATAAGCAGCTAGAACAGCTTAAAGTGTAGGGTCAGTTAGCTTATTTGCTTTAAGATCAGTTAGCTCATAACTTGGTTAGATGCTTATTTAGGTGTTAGGGGTAGTTGCTTATAGTTTCTGTAGAGTAGTTTTAGCATCTCCTACCTACTGTAGAAGTTTGGTTCATTCTAGTGCTTATTAGCTTATGTCTAAGTGCTTATTTCATTGTAGTTTACATTGCAGTCTTCATATCTTCCATATAGGGCCTAGTTTTTATATTTTTCCCTGCTTTAGAATAATGTTTTAGAATTTCCCTGCCATTTTCATAATTTTTGGACACTGTTTGGTATTTTTCTAGATTAAAATCAGTTTTTTATTCATTTTTAATTAGCTTAAATTGCAATTAATTGAGAAAAAGTTCCAAAAAATAATTTTTCAATTTTATTAGTTTAAGATAAATATAAAAATCATAAAAAAGATTTTTCCATATTTTTCTCCTTTTATTTGGTATTTTTCACATTTTAAATTAGATTTAAATAGTATTAAATTCATAGAAAATAGAAAATTAATCTGAAAAAATATAAAAATAGTTTTGAAAAGTCTTTTATGATATTTTAGATTTTTAAAAAGTAATTCCATATTTTTCCCTCTCTTTTTCATAATTTTTAGATATTTAGTTTTATTTTTTAAAGTTAATAATTAGTTTTTAATTAGAATAAAATCAAGAAAATTCCTAAAAAATAATTTTAATTCATATTTAGTTTTCTCATATCATTTTTAGTATAAAAGTAGTTTTGGATTATTTTTAGGAGTTAGATTAGACGTATTTGCTTTTTATTCGCGTTTCGTTTAATTCCCGTTTTTGCGTTTTAGCGTAGAATTGCGTAGTTTGCCATATTTCTTAGGATTTCCCGTAGATTATATGTCCCATTTGCTTTCCTTATCCCGTAGTTTAGAAGATATCCTCTTATGCCCCTTATATCATTCGAATCCCGATTATTGAGACGTGAGTTGGAAATTCCATTCAACCCTCGTTCGGAACGATCTCGGTGCTCAAACCTAACACGTTTGAGTTACCCACATACTACACAACTTCTTATTATTGATTTTTATCAAATCAATTTTTGGCGCCGCTGCCGGGGATTGTTTTGGACACTGTAATCAATTTTTGGCGCCGCTGCCGGGGATTGTTTTGGACACTGAATCAGTCATACTCTAGTTGATTGTCCCATCTCCTACTCAGCCTATATAGAGTGTTAATGATGGCTTTCAAATGGTCAATAACAAAGATAAGGGTAAGAATGGTGGCCATAGTGTTTCGGGAAAAGGAAACCAGTTTTGGGTTAGAACTTTCATTATCAACCTAGAGCACCTCATCCTGAACCCAAGAAGGTGGATGTTACTAAGAAGAGGGCCGCTGATGTTTCTAGTACGAGTGGAAAGAAGGTTGTTACATCGAATCCATTTGATGTCCTAAATACTATTGATACTGATGATTGTGGCATTCCTACTGATGTTATGGCTAAGGATGGGCTGAATTGGATTCTAGTAGTACAGTGGAAGCTAAGGAGGTTGGGTCCCAAGAGACTGCTAATGTATCACAAGATCCACTTGTGAGTGTTGTGAAAGAGAGGGTGCAGGTCGCGGTGTGTAAGCCTAGTGCTTCTATTTCTCCTTCTATTTCTTCTACTAAGAGGGTTAGCCCATTCTCTAAGGTGGGAGAGATTGTTGATTCTGATAGTGATCAGGAGGAGGTTGTTAACACTTTTGACGAGTCAGTGAACTTATTTGGTGGTGGTCATGAGCTTGAAGATGACTATGATGACTATGCGGATCAGATCAAAAATCTTCCAGGGAATTTGGATGCTTTTAATGACATGTATGATATCAAGCTCCAAGGTCTTGGTAGGAAATAACTTTGTCTTTGTAGGAGTCTCTTGTTATGTTATGAGTAGTGGTTTATTTTCTTGTTTATAAAATAGGAAGTATCTTGTTATATAAGCTTTTTCGCCTATGTAACGGGCTGAGATATGAGATTCACCCATATCCTTTGTACTTAAACGTTTTTTGGAGTAATATATTTACCGGGTCTTTTGACCTTTTACCCAAAATATACATTACAAAATCATAGTTCAAAACAAGTCATAAATTCAAGTATCAAGAGTTCAAAATAATACATAATTTCAAACAAACATACTTAATCATGCTTTCCACCCTCAAAACGTAGCAAAACCATAAAAAACGAGGACGTGAAAACTCACATTAAAGGCAAGTAAATCAACGCGAGAACGGCTCAATATGAATGACCTAGGAACTCGACGATCACAAATCTTCAACAAACGACCTAAGACAAGTATAATATTACTTATTAGACTCTACAATATATGCCCGAACAATATTATACATCTGTTATTTAAGTTGTTTATTAACCTTGTCTAAAATGTCACCTTTTCTATTATACATAAAATCACAAATCTGGCCCAGTTTTTAGAGTCAATTTGCGTGACCGTCTGACCAAGTAAAAATCTTTTTATCGACCATCCCTTTACACACATGAGCATACTATGTCTTAGGAGTGTTCATTAATTTTTATGGATTTTATTAAGTGGTTTAACTTGCTCATTTAGACATGATATGATTTGAATTCAATTTTGGACTTATCAATTTGTTTCGACTAGCATGTGGTCTAAACCAAGGTTTTATATTTCGAGCCAGTGGGAGACTCATAATAACACCTAAAACTAACTCCCATATTACTCAAAAGTCAGCAATGCAAAGTATGTATGAGTTTTAGTCTATGGAAGTTGGATGTACAAATATGGAAATGAAATTGTTTTGACATTTCGACTTAAAATGGTCATGGAGAGTTCAATATTTGGTTTCCTTACACAAGGCTAGATTTTAAAGTTAATTTAACTGTGGGCTTTGGATTGAGTGAAAAATATTGAAAAATGAAAGAGTTATGCATGAATGAAGTTGGACTTATGAATTTGCCATTTTGGACAATTTTGACAAATCAGTTTGCTTGATCAATTTGAATGACCAAATTAAATGCTCTTTTCATGAACTTACTGTGGTTGCAAATGTATTTCAAATTAATTAATCTTAGGCTCAAGAATCATGTAAAAAAATAGATTTTTCCATAAGTTATGACCAAAGGAAGTTAACACTTTATTACAATAAGCCCTTAATTAGGGTTTTTACAAGACTTTTGCATGCAAGATCCATATCCAAACATCCCCAAACGACCTAACCAATGCCTACACTAAATTTAGCTATATCCTAACATGATTTTTATCCATTAATCTTAGTCGAAACATGAACAGAAACCCCACTTTTCTGTATAAACTTTTAAGTGCTCAAAAAGACCCGAAATCATGTTTTTAAGCTATTTAAAGTGTCATCTCTTTAAACTAACCACTAACCCTTTATCAATACAAGTTTTATAACACTTATGTGACTATTTTTTTTATTCATGTCAAACGATCCATAATCTCAGTAGGAACAAGTGCTAAAAAGATCTATGAACATGAATATGAAAACAAGGTTCAAAACCCGTTTTTGTGAGAACTTTCGTGCACGGTAGACACATGTCGCCTTGCACCTTGTTATTTACCTTCAAGAAATCCAAGAATTATATATGTTGAAGAGTGGGCTGAGGTATTTCAAAATAACATGGATGGTTTTTGGGTGAGCTTATGGCCAAACACTTGTTATAGAATGAACAAAGCTAGTCTTTTAAGCTTGGATCTAGTAAAATAACAAGATTTTGATTGTAACACCCCGATTTTTCAGAGCGTTAAACCCTTTTATTTACCTTATATCAATGAAAGCGTCTACTCTTACTCAGTCTCAAATAATATCTTGATTCCTAAGCAGCTCATCTGGGTTGCAAAATTTTTAAAAGAGTTTTGGGTCAGCCAAAGGCCTAGTGAGAATTCATGGTTTTCATGTACACAACAAATTATATAATCCAAACAATTTTCAATAATCACAAACTTGTAAAACGATCATGCAATTTATTCAAATATTATACAAGTGCTATACAATTACTACAAATTCTTAATCGATTCAATTATCAACAATTTAAAAATGAACCAACGATTCAACTTATACCATGATACAACATATACCAACTATTCATATTTCCGTTCGATTCAACGGTTCCAATAATTTATATTTTTAACCATTCGGTTCAACGATTCCAACAATTTGTATTTTCACCCGTTCGGTTCAACGGTTCTAACAATTCATATTTTTACCCGTTCGGTTCAACGCTACCAAATTCTCATATTTTTACCTGTTCGGTTCAACGTTCCAACATTTCATATTTTGACCCCTTCGGTTCAATGGTTCCAGCAATTCATATTTCACGATTCACAATTCGCAATTCAACATTTATATATCTCAACATGTATATATAACAATTTACTCAACTTTTACATAATATCGTATAATCAAAACACGTAGCAAATAACAATCATTTAAACAAGTTGCATGATAGTACTTCGAATAAAACTGCAATACTAAATTAACATAACGTACCTAGTCGAATTATTAAGCTGGTTTACTCATTGTGAATTTCTCATAAGACACACTTATCATGATTGTTACTCAAACAAACTCAAGATTCTAATAACACTCGAAATTCATATTTCTTTAGAGATAATCATATAATAAATCATCTCCACTTGACTCATTTATCTGTTACTAACAATACCGTGGCTAACACATGTATCTAACTCACTTATTGATTTCGTGGACACTTCAAAAGCACAAAAATATAGATGTATAAATTAAGTAGCACATTTAAAGACTTCTTATAATGTAACCTTATTCACATGACACACCATTTATAAAAATAATAAAATCAACACTATTAAACCCATTAGTAGCCTACGATTGGTTTCAAGAGATATATATGACTAGTTTTAAAAAATATTTTTGATCAAAATTTTAGTTTATAGTTTGACACACAAATTGGTTTAAATACAATATCACATTCTTTTAAGAAAAAAACCATGCATTCATCAACAATAAATTTTAGTTAGATACTCGTGCTCTCTTCTAAACTTAGACTTTGACTAGAATTTGCGTCAAAACAAAAACTTGTTCCATAACATATCAAACACTTTATTTAACTTGTGATATATAAAAAAACTAATTTGGGCCAAAATCTCATAAGAATCCCTACTCATTCGGGAGTCCGTAACCACATTTTAGTGACTCATCTTCACACGTTCCTATCCCACTTTTTTTCCCCGAAACTTGCCATACTCAAGACATATCTACTCACTTTTGTTAATGAAAATACAACCCTTAAACAATATTTAGTTTATATCTGTAACACCCCCAAAATTTGCACAGCGAAAGCGTTCGGGTCATGGAGTGCTACTAAATCAATATTCACAACACAAGGTAATAAAGAATGGAAAATCTATTCCATTATCGAAAGATAGATTAATTTAAGAAATAGTTTACAACATTGTTTCAAAGTGCGGAAGTAAAGCCTGTTAGGATTTGGAAAATCCAGTAGTTAAAGTGTCGGTCACCTCAAGTATATGTAATCGTTAGAAAGCTCGTAGTCGTTGTTATTTAATGTTAAGTAGTATTTAGTTAAGTAACACCGTGGAGGACGGACGGGTCTTTACCCACTGTATGCCTGATCTACAGCCCGTCAGGTGGCGTTTTATGTAATGACTATAAATACTCTCTACCTCCCAAGGTAGAGAGTTGGAGCTCATAATAAGATTTTTCTTTCTCTCACTAAAGTTCCCAAACCTCTAACTTTCTCTCTCTAAAACTTTTGTGTACGCCTACTTTGCTTATGGTTTAATGTGTATGTGAAATCCAATATGTTACAAATGGTATCAAGAGCCATGGTTAGATCATCTCTTACATATCTTTGGATTTCTATTGGTTTTTAGGTGGTTTTTGAGTTTGAGAAAGTTTAGTGGTTTTTGCATCATTTGGTTGATTTCTAGTGTTAAAGTTTGGATTTTGATTGTACTTTTGTGTTTAGGATCATTATAAGTGTTTAGGTTTTGATTTGGAAGGCTTAAATCATCGTGGTTGGGTTGTTTTTGGATTGAAAAGTGGTGTTTTTGAATTTTTCATGCTAGCGACTTGAGTCACGGTGTTATTTTCTTGGTAGCGACTTGCTTTGTAAGTCTGTAGCGAGTTGTAGTGTATTGTGGTAGCGACTTGGTGCCTAGCGACTTGCCTTTAGAGACAAGCCGACAAAAAGTACTGTTTATGGATTCTCCACTACGGGTAGCGACTTGGTAAGGTAGCGACTTGCTTTCAATTTTGATAGCGACTTGTTCTTAAGTTTCGTAGCGACTTGGTGTTAGCGATTTGGACCAGTAGCGAGTTGCTATTTAGCGACTTGATCTCTTAGCGACTTGGTGCATAGCGACTTGCTATCAAAATTCATAGCGATTTGGAACTTAGCGACTTGTCTTAGCAACTTGGTTTTAGCGACTTGATTCAAGGATTTTTAGCGACTTGGTTAACTTTGTTTGTAATACGGTTTTCTCTTGATTTAGTAAAATCCCGTGAAAGAATCTATTTCCGGTTTAATCATAGAGTTATAAAATCCCGTGTAATCTTTAAACATGTCTACCAACATACCTACAATCATCTCCACTGTTGCCGAGAATGTTCAAGCAGCTGGTTCAGACACCCGTCCACCCATGCTTGACAGAACTGACTACGACTCTTGGCTCAAAGAATCGACTGCACTGTCTTGGAAAGGAAAATGGGGTTAACATTCTCAAATCGATTGATGAAGGACCTTATCAAATTGAGACTACAAGAGACTTAATTGATACAGCTGCAGATGGAACAACGATCTATGGAATAGACATACCAAAGACATATGATGAGCTCAATGATAAGGAGAAAAAGAGATTCGATGCCGATATCAGGGCTTCTAACATCGTACTTCAAGGTCTTCCAAAAGATATCTACAAGCTTATCAATCACAACACCGAAGCCAAGGCAGTGTGGAATAATGTCAAGATGCTTCTTTCGGTTCTGAATTAACTATGGAAGACAGAGAATCACAACTCTATGATGAATTTGAGCACTTCAAGATGAAACCAGATGAGAGTGTCTATGAGTATTACATGAGATTCCACAAGCTTGTTAATGACATGAGGAACATCATAATGACTATGCCAAACATTCAATTGAACTCAAAGTTTGTGAACAACATGAATCCCGAATGGCATAAGTTTGTCACTCCTGTGAAGCTAACCAAAGGATTAAAGAATACAAACTATGAGCAACTCTATGCCTTCCTTCTTCAGAATGAGAGACATGCTATGTTTGAAAAAAGGATTCTTGATCAGTTCAAAACTAACCAGGGAGAGACAAGCTCATCAAATGATTCAACTGCTTTCTACTCAAATAATGGAATTACCACCAAAGCATCTCAAGTTATACCCATGGGTAATGGTAATCACAAACTCATTCCCGGTCATATGTTCAAACAAGCTGATGCTGATGCACATATAGGAAACTTCATTAATCAACTGGCTCTCCTGATTAGTCAAAACATGAACTCTCTTCCACACACCAACAACAATCTCAGAACTGCATCCAATCCACACAATCAAGCCACTGTCAGTGATGGGAAGGTTATGGTGCAGCCAGTTCAAGAAAGGCAATACGAACAAGGAAGAGGTGGAGCTGGTAGAGGTTATGCTGCAAATCAGAATAGGGGAAGGAATGGAAACCAGGGTCAAGCAAAGCCAATCAAATGTTACAACTGTGGAGGTGAGGGACACATTGCAAGGAACTGCACATCGCCAAAACGCCCTCAGAATGCAGAGTACTTCAGGGATAAGATGTTGCTTGTTCAAGCTCAGGATAATGGTGCAACTTTGGATGAAGAGGAGTTGTTGTTTTACGCGAGAAATGCTAAGACATATGATGGAGATGTGGATGAGCAACCAATTCAGGAGATAGGCCATAATCATCAGAATGCCTTTCAAGTAGCTGATTGTGATGCATACGACTCTTACGTTGATGATGAACCTACTTCACAAACCATTTTCATGGCTAGCATTTCTCCAATGGTCTCTCCTAAAGTCTCTTCATCACCACAAGCTGGTCCATCCAAAGACAAAATCATTTCTGAGGTACTAAAACTATACGATGATGCTGATGTGCAACAGATGCATGACAAAGTACAATCAACTGAAACTATTGAGTCAAATATTGAAAATATGGGTAATATCAATGTTGTCCCATATGATCAATATGTGAAAAAAAATTAAAGTGAGGTTGTACCAAGTGATGCATCTTCTGCAGTCAATGATGACTATGTTTTTTATGAATACACTACATGTACCCCTGATGATTCTGTTATCTCTGAACTTAATGCCTATAAAGAACGAGTTGCCATTTAAGAACAACGTGCTAAGTTTGAGTTAACTACTCGTGAGCAGGAGTTGGATAACCAAATGCTAAAGTAATTTTAGAGAAGAAGTGTTAAAACAAGAGTTAAACTCCTTACAAGAAAAGCTTTCAAAAACTGCTAAGCAAAAACAAGAACTTCAAGAAAATGTTAAAGTGCTTAAGCAGGAATTTCATGCTAAGGAATCAAAACTTTTGAATGATTTTTCTAATCTAAAAACTTTGAAGAACAAGCTTGAAAATAAGTTGTACGTACAAGGGAATACCATTCAGATTGCTCACATGGTCACTAAGCATAGAGTTCTAAGCGATAAGCATAGTGTTCCCATTATAGATATACCCAACCCTGAGTACGGGAAGATAGCAAAAGCAGCTCAAAATGTAATCTATGATGGCAATGAGATTCTTAAACCTAGACAGAAACCTAGTTGCGTTGAGTGCACTGAGGAAGATAGAAAATTAGATGATGCATCTAGGGAGAAAATGAATAAGAAGCTAGAAGATCCTGAATGTAAAAAGAATAACATAACGATCAAACCCCATGATTACAAGAAGGAAAACTGGATCTCCTTAAACAAATTTAAGCCTCAAACGTTGTTAACACCTGAACAAGTTTTATGGAAAAGGGACTTAGATAAGCAAAAAGCTGAGAATTTTGTTGAAACAAACCCTCCCCTTAGGAAAATCCCTGCGACCTGTGTATCCTCCAAATACACCAATGCATTTAGTTCCTAGAACTATTTCCACTAAAAGCAAGACCTTAATCAGCCAATATGTTATTCTTCAACTATTTGTCGATTTTGAGAAAACTAGTAAGAAAAGGATCACACCCACTGGGATAATCAAGGGGAAAGGGGTTTTGAACAAACAAAAGAATGTTATCTAACTGAGGTCATGCCTTTCTTCAAACAACTAAAAGATCAATTTGAGAGTCTTAAAAAAGGGATAGATTCGATATTAAAGGAATGGAAAAGAAATTTGATGCAATGATAGTTGAGGTTAGTGACTATGAAAGAGCTTTAAAATATAATGAGATTGAGAGGAAAAACTTGCATACACTGAATGAGTCTCTTATTTCTGAATGTATTGCTCAAGATGTGTTTTACACTGCTACAGATTGTTCCATTAATGCTTCTCAATTTCATGAATTATCTGTTGCTCTGAAACTCTCCCATGATCGTGTCATTGAGCTTGAAAAGATTAATTTGAAACTTAATGAGAAAATTGATCAGGATGATCACGATAATTTGGTAAAACATCTTTCTAAACTAGATGTTGAACATTTTGATTTACAACTAAAATATCAACATCTTAAAGAAAATGTCAAAACTTCAAATTATCAAGACATCCTCGAGATGTTCCGAGTTTGATCAGTGTTTGAGATAAACAACGTGACGAATGATTCGAGCTCATTGTAACACGTCGAGAAAGTTGAAAGCCCAAATCTCTCAATTAAAGGGTGAAATGAACAATGTGACTGGATCCCAAATGCCTCCTCCTTTAGATTCTCAGTACTCTCAAACTTTTCATCTTCAAAACTTAGTCAATGTGTAAAACCCTAAAAACCGTGGACGCGTTAAAAGACTATTATACCCTCGAGTTATAATCCGTAAAATAAAGCCATGCTCGATAAAGTTCACTAAGTACTTATGATAAGTATTTTACATGGAAAATTGGAAGAAATAAAACTTGCTTATATATAATACAAGGAAATATAACACATTGAATGTTACATGCAATATTGCTAGACAAATAAATAACATGTACAAAGTAATTATAGTAGGTAAATAAATATTTGATTTTGGTCTTGCTTGTGCTCCCTTTTGCTCGGCTCTTTCCAACGCCCCATCCCTAAATTTGTGGCCTCATTAACTCCTTATTATCACTTTTATATTCTCCTTAATTATCCCTCATTTGCCATTCAAAATAAAACGCCATAAACCCTAAAAGAAAGTGACGGCTACACCATTTTTCCCACCATTCTTTCTGTCGACAACAACTGGTTTCAAGAGGGTCTAACTGCTTTGAAATCACGAGTATAGTCTTGAAGGGTTGGACTGACTTTGATTGTGGATTTCGTATTGCTGCTATCGTGGGTATTAAAAGCACAAAAGGATGTGCTTGTTTCACTGGTTTGTCTATTGTTTCATCCTCTTTGTGTCACGCTACGAAGGTACTTGTTACCTCGTCTTTCTTTTCTGTTTTTTTTCCTAAATCTAGTCGTGGGTTAAGATCACCCTACGCACACCTTTTAAATGTTAAACCATGCTCTATTTAAATGTTAAGAAAACCAAGATATAAGAACCTAGTGTCATGCTTCATGAAAATCATAATATATATATTAGATGTAAGTCATATTTGATGTACTACAAGTACTAGTTTAATCTGATTTATGAACCATATTCCTTGACCACCTATAGCCTTTAACGTGATGCTTCTGTTGGACCCCTCTTGCATGTAATCTCACTCTCATGATTCTCGTATAGCTCTAATATCTTGTCACATGGAACCATGAATTGTAGCACCTATATAACGAAGGGAGTATACATGATTGACCCATTGTTATGCATGTCATACTCACATTTATTCGACTTGCATGAAACCCCATTTAACCTGTTCAAATGGATTAAACTTGTAAAATGGGTAAATATGATATATTTATACTAAGGACCTTACACTTTGTAATATTTACACTTTAGACCTTAAACTGGTGTAATTTGGCATAAAAGGTCCTTAAAGTATATAAATACTTACTTAATTTAATATGTCTTTAAAATGCATCCTAAATGACTAAACTTGCTAAATACAAAAACCTGCTAATTATGGAAACTTACTAAAAGTGAAGACACGCTAAAATGGAAAGCCGTCTAAAATGAGTAATCCGACTTTAATAAGCGTTGTCAAATTCATATAGGTTCCGGACGGCGGGATTGATCCATCGTGGGATCGTACTTTCCTATTTTGCTTGCTTCGAAACGAGGTACAGATATTCTATCCCTTTTCAGTAGGGGTTTCTCATGACTTTCTGATTCCTCGAATTTGTTCGCTTATGATATTTCATTGCTATGATTCCTTTGCTATTGACCCTCTGATATTGAACCTAGATATGGACCCTCCGATATTGAATCTTTGCAATTGACCCTTTGATATTGATCTTTGCTATTGACCCTCATTCTTGAACGTGTTGATATTGAACCTCTGTTATTGAACCAACGAACTAATTGTTATTGAACCTCATTCTTGAACCTTTAATATTGGACTTGGATATTGGACATTTGCTACTTGAACTTTGATATTGAACCATTGTTATGAACCTCTGAATTGTGAACCATTAATATTGGACCTTTGATCGTGAAGACTTATATATTGCTACACTTTGGACCTTTGTTTGACCCTTCAGATTGATACCCGAGCCAAATATTGTTATCCTAGCCATGAAGGTAACATGGCCGTGTCATTGATGTACCAATGGCATGACTCCAGGTTATGCAGTGATGTTACACACCGTCCCTATATTGTATTGATTATGCGCGGCATTCATTGTTATTGTTATGGCACTATTGTTCTCGTTAGGGCGTATGGATGCATCCTAGATTTGTATTGTATTGTATTGATATTGATTGTATTGGTGATGCGGTGCATGTGTGCAATACACCCCCTCACAGTCTGGGAGCTAGCTACTCCATATTGGTTACTGAGGTCTCCCCTCTTATTGGATTGGTATTCCGAGGTCACCCCTCCGAATACAATGGCTACTATTCGATATTGGGCTGCTGATGCCACTATTGATTGTATTGTATTGTATTGTTAGCTCGGGATGGATTTCTGACAAACCTTACACTATTGATATACCTACATTGTACCTTCTGTATTTCCCAACGCACCATATTCTGTATAAATTATCCACTACTCCACACCCTTATGAGACTCACTCTACTACTGAGATATATATTCCATTGCATTGATCTGTCATACTCTTGTTCCGTTACTTCATACTATCGTTCCATTCACGTACCGGGTTATTATGTGATTATTGAATTTGATTATGCTTTTACATGTTTACGTGACTTCGTTTGCCCTGCTACTATATGATTAATATTTGATTGTTTGGTCCCCCTTTTGTCATGCTAATAACTGACCAACCGTTTATCGTACTGTTATGTGACTCTTTGAATTGTCTAGTGACCATGCTTGTGTGAAAGCGGTTAAGTTAATTGTTATCATGTATATCTTCGTTCAGTTATGTTCATGGGCTATGATTATCCGTTAGTATTCTTGTCTGCTGATTGTTGACCTGCTATATTACATTGTTGCTTATACGTCTATCTGATTTGGTAAATGGTTCATCGTATGTGGTATGGCTTGTTAAATTGTTCAGTTGCTGTACGAGGACCTTGTTTAGATAATTCATTCAGTATTAATGTTGCTTCGTATTCCTACTTGATGCATGTGGCTTTGATTCCGACTCTGTTAGTACTTCCTACCAGTGATGATCCTTTGGTTATGTCATTAACTATGAATTATTTGACTTATGTGATTGCCGTGCTCACTTTCTCGTAAATTGTTTCCGCTAGCTTTTGGACTTCCGTTTGGCTTATTTGTACTCTGACTTCCTGATTTATCGTATGCCTGGTCATTTAGATGTGCTTACGTATATGTCATCAATGTGCTATGTGCTTGTCCTCCTCTGTTATCTGTTCCTTTTGGATATTTGTGTATTTGTGTTTCTGCAGGACCCTCATTGACTCATTGTTCTCTTTCATTGCCACCTTGTTATCAGTTTCCTTTTTCATTTGTATCTCTGATTTCGTTTAGCTTCGTTTTGTTATATCGTTCACTGGCTTTTAAGCTCACCATTTCTTTTCCTGCGGCAGGTGTTAGGTTGGAAGATGGGCTTTGATGGGCTGAGAGTTGGATTATCTGAGTGGACCATCCCTAGTTACCTTATTGTTTTGGACTTATTTTGACGGGCTATTGTTTGAAACTTCATTTTATTTTAGACATATTGGATTTTATTCTCTTTGTAAGTCATCCGTTTATATGACTTGGTAATTTATTCTATGAGGTTTTCCTTTGTAATATTTTAATTATATGTTCTGATATGACACCAGAATGTGACACTTCTACCCTTGTCGGGTTGGGGTGTTACAATTATGGTATCAGAGCAAAGGTTTCGTCTTGTTGACCTTAGGATTGACCTGTGAGGACTTGGGTAGACATTAGGCTTCCGTCTGTTTTGATATCTGCCGATTCCTTTTGATTTTCGTTCCGATTGACTTCGATATTCTTTCATCTTTGCTGAATTGGCCTTCTTCCTTTCGCATTTGATTTTGTTTGATTTGTCTTCGCACATCTGTTTGTCGATCATTAGATGGAAATTACTCATAGAGCCGAAGATGATGGTGCCGACCCTGCATTGCTGCAACAATTTCGAGAGGTTCGTGGAGACGAAGCCCGCCCCGATCGTGATGTGTTGGAGACGTGATGCCTTGCCAAGAAGTCGGATCAACCAAAGGCGCAAAGACAGAGACAAGATTTAACTGATGGCTGAGAAGGTTCATCTACTTCCTATGATTGGGCGCGACTTGTGTTACTCCGAATTGGTTGTCACGCGTTTTGAGGCGGTTTGATATTCTGCTAAGTGATTTTGATCGATATTGCTTTTCTTTGATCCGTTCAGAACTCGGTTTGAATCGTGAAGTTTTATCGTTTATCATTTTGGTGATATCTCAGCTTTCTCTTTGAATCGTCAGTAATGAGTCATGAGGAACCGTTTCGAGCTAGTTGGTGGCCTTCCTTCTTTTGGGTTATGGTAAGTTGGTTGGATGTGTTTATGCTGCTTGTATGAGGATCTGGTCTGTTTTGGTATGCTACTCGCTATCTGTATGTTATCTGTTTTGATGTGATATTGGTTGTGTGGTTCGTCATGACCTAAGACAGAATATGATGACAATAAGTACCTGTTATGTGATGCAAGTATTATAACGCCTGATCAACGTGATAATACCGAGATCATATAATTTGAACTTATTGAAATCATACGACATCATGGGAAATGCCTGGGGTTGGTACGTGAATGGACTATGACTTATATCCATTATTTGTCACTCCTCATATTCTTTTGGAATTATGTACCTCTGTACGAGATTCTCACCGACATCTGTTATGTATAAGTTTTGTACGCTTCAGACCGAAATTGTTGCTATTATGCGAACCTGTAGATTGCCACGCCTGCCTTGAACTTGTACGACTCTGTATACCTTTGCGACTTCAATTTTCGAGGACGAAAAATTTTTTTTTAGAGGGGAAGAGTTGTAAAACCCCAAAAACCGTGGACGCGTTAAAAGACTATTATACCCTTGAGTTATAATCCGTAAAATAAAGCCATGCTCGATAAAGTTCACTAAGTACCTATGATAAGTATTTTACATGGAAAATTGGAAGAAATAAAACTTGCTTATATATAATAAAAGGAAATATAACACATTGAATGTTACATGCAATATTGCTAGACAAATAAATAAGATGTACAAAGTAATTATAGTAGGTAAATAAATATTTGATTTTGGTCTTGCTTGTGCTCCCTTTTGCTCGGCTCTTTCCAACGCCCCATCCCTAAATTTGTGGCCTCATTAACTCCTTATTATCTGTAACATATTGGATTTCATAAACACATCACATAACAATATATGGTTCGAATTATGTAGAGTTTAGAGAGAGAAAGTGGGAACCTTTCTAGAGAGAGAAAGTGAAAGAAAACTTAGAAGGTTAGATTAAGATGAATGAAAGGTCCAACCCTCTACCTTGGGAGGTAGAGGGTATTTATAGTTACAAACTAATACGTCCTCCTTCGGACGTGGATCGGCATACAGTGGGTAAAGACCCGTCCTTCCTCCACGTTGTTACTCTAAACTAAATAACTAACTAATAAAACAGAAAATAACGATATGTCTACGAGCTAACTTATGCTAGATTATATTTGGGGTGACCGCTACTTCACTATGGAATTTTCTAATTCCTAACAATCTCCCCCTAAAGGAGGTCATGTTTTACATTTTGAATCCTAGCATTCTATTTAATCTTCATCTTGAGCTCGTGAGCTTGAATTCTTCAACTCGCATCTTTGTGCTTTAGCAGTGACTCTTCATAGTCCGAGTGGTTTGTACTTTTAGTGGAGGCCTTTAACCGATCCACATCTTTGATGATCTTTGAGCTTTCATTGAGATCATCAGCCACAATAAATCTCTGGATCACCCTTTATTGTGTTGCCATCATGTGAAGTTGTGACTTTCGGACCGACATGCTCACACTTTTGAATCATGACATCATTCCATCATAGTAGCGAAGCCTATCGGTTCATGATATTTGCGGCAGTGAAGCAAAGCATAGTATGGAATATCGAACCGGGTTATGTAGATATGCACCAGTCATGATTTCTTCAAATTAAGTGTGGATGCTGTGAGCATGCGCTTGCTTTGAATGACTCCTCAATTCACGATCACCGCGAACCGCCAAATGTACCGCAAACAACGGTTAGCAATAAACACACGAAAGTGTCTTTGATCACTTCGCTGAATTGAGGTACACGCCCGGTTCCCGTTGATCGGTACAAGTACGATGTGATCGGAGGTAGGATTCGAGGAATCTCCTTGACAGGTTTCGCAGATTTGTTCTAGCGTTCTCAACCGGGCGAACGTCTCAAAGAAGACAAAACGGAGTGAGTGAACCAGCGAATTGAGATACACTGATTGATGAAAAATGATTTGAAAACAATCGCGTATTGCTTGAAGAAAGAGTTTTGCAATAATACGAAGGTTTTATGAGAAAGATCAATTTTCAATCAAAATACTTTTGTATTAGAGAATGAGTACACATTCGACGTGATAGCGAAAAGAAGAGATTCGCACATCGAACGGTTTTTCTAAAAGTATTTTTCAATCTGAGATACTTTTTGTGTTTGAAAATGAATACACATTCGACGTGCTAGAGAAAAGAAGATTTGCACATCGAATGGTTTTTTCAAAAGTATTCGTCAATTCCATTTCTGGACCAAGGTTGATTCAAGAATGAATCGCCCCATTGTTTCTATCCAGTTGTCACAAGCTTGATCTTTTCCAAGATTTCACATGTCACCCACCAAGAGCTTGTTTGATTTTGGCTCTAGAAGGATTTCCATCTTCATCGTGAATATTTTACATATCACTCGGATGTTCGGCAATACCACAAGGATAATGCGTAGGACTCTTAATATATACTTACTTTCCACATTGTGTGAAACAGCAAGTCTTCATTAATTTTGTATCCTAATGAGATATTGTGGATGATCTCTTGGCTCTAGACTCAATAGTGCACATTTGGCTCCTATTCCGGAGACTAGGGAGAGGGTCTCCTTCTTCAATATCAATAATCTCTAAGAGAAAGTCGATAGATTATGTAGGTTCCCCATGAGAATGAAACAAGTCCTTTTAAGAGGAACTTGAGTAGTTTGGGAAGTTGTAGTGCAGTGCATCACTGGGTCCATGATGTCTTGTCTTCAATACCAGTGTTACCTTAGTAAACACCAGTAGCATATGTATTGAACCCGGTTCTGCCCTAAGGTTGAATTATTGGAGGGCTATTTCTTTTCACCCTTTTCACATTCAATTCTTTTCATTCTTCAACCCCTTCAGTGCTTACTGAGACTTCATTACTAGAACCATGTTGGGTTTATTCCAATTACTAGCTCGTCTCAGTCCGCACTCTTCCCATATTCTCATTTTTCTCCTTTTTCAATATACCTAAGGACTCTACACTATCTAGTGGATTGTCCCCTGGGTAGATCCCTCCGATTCTGGCGGATCGTGGGAACAAATACCTAACCTAACCATCCTTATAACTCCATGCATAAAGTAAAATGGTCGGTCTTTTGGTACAGTTCATTCTTCCATAAAACCAATTGAAAAATCATTTGGAAAATCAATCAAGGTACTTGTGATATAAAATCAAAGCATTTTGTACCTTAATTGTTTTGATCATTTAGAAAATGCTCCCCCTCAACATGTGCATATGATTTGTAAATTGTTTAGCACATGGAGGCAAGAGTTCTTTGAAATAATTTCTTGATCACAATTTCTGTAGAAAAAGCCATTTGAATTTCTTTTGGTAAATTCTCCCCCTCAATATGTGCATAGGATTTTTGAAATCATTTTTATCACATAGAGGCAAGAGTTAATTGAAGCACATCCACAATCACAAGCCATTAAGAAACCATTTTAAAACACAATCAAGGTACTTTATAAATTACTTTAAAAGCTTTTATTACCTCGATAGTTTGTTTGCTCCCCTCAATATGTGCCGAGATTCGGCGTTTAGCATATGAGAGAGCGACCTGCACAATTAAATCAAAACGATCAACTTTTATCAAATTTCATTATTAAATCACAAATTCTCCCCCGATCAAAATATCAAACCCTTTGAGATTTTGGATCCCAAGTGATTTAATACGGTTTAGAAAAACATGGGAGAATATGTGGCCTGGTTTAAATACTCATCATGGTTTTGGATAAATCCTCCTCCTCAACATGTGCATTGTGTATGAAATCGTTTGGCACATGGAGGCAGGAGTGCCTTTAAAGGACTAAAACCAATTCCATAAAAACAGATTTGAGATTTAAATCACGATCTCTCCCCTGATCAAAAATATCAAACCATTTGAGATTTGTGATCCCATCTGATTAAAATTATTTAAAAGATTTTGGGGAAAGAGGTGGCTTGATTTAACTTTGAAAAATGACAGATAAGGACCATTTTAAGACATTAAAGATTGTTAGTATCCGGTATGATTGTTTTATGAGATCTTTAAGTAAAATAAAACAATTTCACAATCAAACAAGAATAGAAAAAATTTCATTTTGAAATACCTTGATTGAAAAATCATACCATGACATAACATTAAATCTTTAGATCACCACTTATTATTTTACAAAACGGAACTTTTGTGAAGAAATATCGTTTGAAAATATTTTAATTTAAATCACTCTCCCCCCGAACCATGACCAGTCAATAGTTGAGTGACTTAGGTTTTGAAAACATGAAGTCCGGTGATTTTCAAAGATTAGCTCAATAAATTTTCAAAAAAAATATTTCCATTTTCAAAAACAATATTATTCAAAGTTTTAGAAAAATGGTATCATCACTATAAACCACACAAGATACGTTAGATGGTTGAGAAGCTTATGTTGTTCTTTGTAGGCTTGGAAAGAAAAACCGTCTGCAGATCGATGAGACTTCTTCTACGTTGCATTTTGAATGCCGCGAGGTCAAATTAAGCTCGCTTTCTTCAATCACTTAGAAGAAACCATCTCACGTCTGATAGGACCTCTTCGTTGCATTTATGCCAACTCTCCATAGAAGTCCAATTAAGCTCCGTTTCTTCATTTGTCAACCCAAGATATAGTTACCCTTTCCTTTAAGCATCCAATCATCTTCAATTGTGGGATCGGATGGAACATTCTTTTATACCAATATACATCGTTAGGTGAACACACATACAAATATATGGTGGTCGACATCACCCAAACAACAATCGACTAATAAAAGTCAATGCAACATATCAAACAGATCATATAAATGTATATGGGAATAATGTGTTTATCAAACACTAATCATCTAATCCTAGCAATCATATCCTAGGCACCTAGTCCTTCAACATAGGTTAACATCATTTTTAATTAAGCATATTAGGATAATTAAGAAAGCCCGTTAGATGATGTAGATTTGAAAACATTATCCCCCTCAATCCATGACTCATTTTATGAAAAGTTTAAAAGCTCACGAAGTCATTGATTGAGTTTTCAATTTTACAAGACTGAATCGATTGTTTTTAAAGCAACTCATTTACCACCATTTTGAAAACACCAAATATTTTTCTGAAGAATTTTAGACGGAAAAACATTTGTGTAGGAACAACAGTCCTTCGACATACTTTCCTTGTTTTGTTTTTAGGATAAGTGCACGAAATATTTTGAAAATAGGTTTAGCGCAACACTTTCCTTCCTTTAAAGAACGGGTTGCTATCTGAAATAATAGCAAGCCAAAGTTATAAGCACGGGTTACAGATCACGAAGTAGCGCAAGCCATCGTTTGAAGCACGGGTTACATCACAAATAACCGTAAGCCATTATTTAAAGCAGGTTACAGTCAAATAACATAAGCCATAGTTTTTGGACATGTTTAGAAAAGAATATTTACACCTCCTTTCGAACTTCATCTATGGTCCGTGCCATTATTGAATGATATTTCTAAGACCGCAGATGTTATCGATACCGAGAAGACATGTGTGAAAACAATATTTTGGTATTTTTCAATTTTCGATTTTATGGGCTTTTGAAGATTTTATATTTTTCTATTTTCTTTTTGTTGGTTTTATCTTTTTGTATTTGGTTTTTGATAAATATATACAAATATAGAGAAATAGTTTAAGGATGATGCAGTACCAAAAAAAGAAATCGCTCACTTTGTAGAAGATAGAAGTCATCATCTCTTAAACTTCCACCACCAAAGCATTCGAGGCTCTTGAATCGTCGAAAGAACTTGAGCCTTCAACAAGTGATTCTTTGGTAGCTTCCCTCAAAGACAAAGGCGAGTATAAAGACCATTTTCCAAGAGTAGAAATGAATGAAAACAGTCTCATTGAATGAAGCTCACACCCCAAGAACACGAGAACACCAAAGTAACAAGTTGAAACATAGATCGTATCGATGGTTATCAAATCGAATAATACTGATGAACTACGATCACATGAACTTTGTTGTCATCTCCGATGTACACATTACTCTTCGAGATTGACCAGTTGTTCAATTGGGGAACTAAACATCAACATCTTCATATTTCCAAATGCATTCCAATTATCTTACATATAACCAATTAGCCTATGAGGTACACATGTACCCAACAAAGAGTAGAGCGATGACATTCAAGTAACATGTTGAGTCACTGATCATCTCTCGATGTCAACTCGAATAGCGATTAAACCCGATCAGGTGAACATGTTGTGAGTTCTAGATGTACCAATATCTCTCCCCACATGATGGTTGTGATCTTATCGGAATCAACATAATAATGTGTACATGAAGGAATAATCGGAAGCACTTTACCATTATTCATATCGAAGATGTCGATAAGCAATATCATCTCGCGAACCAAATATTCTTCTCATATTTCCTTCTATGAGGTGAGTTAACACATACCAAAGTATCGAGAGACCACTTCCTCCCCGAATGGTTGGAATAATACATCAAAGGTTATGAGTAAACACTGGGTTTCTCTATGGTTATGACAATTGTCTTTCAGGGATTACTTCATGAGAAAAGTATTAGGTTGTCCGTTACTCGTTGTGTGTTTAGATGTATGTCTCCTTCCCCTTTTATACCTCGAATCGAGCAACACATTATACATACCAAATATTCTTGAAATAGAGAAGAACAAAAATTAGCTCAAATGAATCTTGTGAGAATCAACTGCTATAGAAACTCTCTCTGACTATCTTTATCAACCCATTCGTAGACAATATGAAGTGACCACTGATAGAAAACCAAATGTACCAAACTTGGCGAAGTAGAATTCCCGCATTTGCATCTTAAGCTTGCACTAATGTTGGAAGAAGCGATTATAGAATTTATGCTCAAGCAAATCTCCAAGTACTCAATACTTCGAAAAGTATGAGACATTAACACCTCTTGCGATTATCACAATGACATAAAAGCGTGTGTCATTTGAGTAAAACAACGTAACTCGCGAAGTGATAGTTAACGGTCTTCAACCATCCGGCCCATTGCTGGTAACTAGATAAACCAAGTCTTCAACCTAAATTCAATCACGAGCAAGTTATCATTGAAAGTCATGCATCCAACCATCGAGACTTCAAGATAAATAAGAATGCTTTGTGAAGGTCAACTTCAATCTCAAATAAGTGATAAACGATTAACTCCAAAGTAATCAAATTATGCCAAATACCCGAACCATTGAATAAACATACAATCGGATGTACATTCACCCATTTGAATGGCGAAACAAATGATGCCTCAACATCAATGCATTCTTCCTAAAAGTATACATGTAGTGGCCGATCTGGAAGATCGCCAATAATGTGCCCGAGGCGGATGAGGTAGTCATTTTCCTTAATGTTCATGGTTGATTAGCGTGCAAATGAGAGGAACAATAACCGTGAAGATTTGGCGAAGGAATACCAAAAGCGGATCATTATCCATGAACAATCCGTGAAGATTTGGCAAAGGAATACCAAAGAAGCGATCATTATTCATGAGTGCAGCGCAATATTATGAATAATCATTATCAGCATTGAGGAATAGCGGAGATAGGGGCTTTTTGAGTGAGTGCGAGTTGTACTTATTTTGATGATGAACCCGTTGAGTCAATAGAAGCGGGCATGAGCTTCGAGTGGCGGATGATCAACATTACGTCGAAGGTTGAAGGTACTAATAAACATATCTTTGAAAAACAATGAATCCGAAACATTGATTCCCAATTATCCTTAGTAAGTGAAGCATTAGGCGTTGGAGGAGAGTCATCAAAATTCAAAACAATGAATCCCAGTTATCCTTAGTATACTCACTCATAATCAAAAGAATATACACTCATCATCATCAAAAATTAAGTCGTATAACCATTATTCAAACATCCATCATCATGCAGTATATTCACTCTTTCTCCTCCACCGATGATTAACAATAGATCCAGATCCACTTGATGATTGAATGAGCGTGGAAAAACATGAAGCTTGTTGATGAATAATGTAGATGAGTATGGCCATTCATGAGAGAATTTCTCTTTAGCTGAAGATAAAGCGCACTTGAAGAAGCGTACACTTTTCTTTCTTTGAAGAACGGGCACGGGTGATATCTGCAGACCTGTAATGATGAAGAACGGCTTTATCGATGTGAAAGCGACGTCATAATGATGAGCGAGGCTGGGCTGATGTGTCGAGCGTCATAATGTTGAAGTACGAGGCCCTGAGCGTGTGAACGAGCGTCATAATGATGAAGTGAGGCACGGGTGATGTGTTCATCACGTCATATCGAAAGAATATCAAGATTGAGTTACTTGAACCCGTGAGTTATGAGATATCAATCCTTGTGTTATCCATACTTTAAACCAGTCCATGTATTGAAGGATAGAAGTATCTGCAACTGAGTAAGGTCTACCTGCACTAACATTACAAGCTTGATTGCATATATATTGGTTAGTGACATTAGTATCCAAACCCTTTGAGGTTTCACGGTCCACCTTGATTTTGTCATCGAGAACGAGCTTCTTTCGGTAGGAATCCACCTAAGTCCAGCATCCTTAAACATTCTACCAGACGGTATCCACTTATTGCATGGTCTAGGATTGTTGCTTTTATACGTGGAAGACTTATCCTTATTCCTAGTTTCCAAAGATTTAGCAGTTGGTATCCATCTAGGAGAAGGTTTTGGTTTGTTTTGCTTCACAACATGTTGGACCTTAGTCGCATAAGTAGTCTTAGGGGATTGTACCTTAGCATGTGAATTAGGAAAATGTTTCTTTTGTGGAAAAGACTCAGAATTTCTAGTTTTGTTTTCTACATGCTTAGCATTCTTATGCACGTAACTACTCTTAGATGTACGCCAATCTCTAGTCTTTTGAGTGTTTCTAGGTAGTGGTTTACAACTACTAGCAGTGCTTTGAAATCTCGTAGAATTCATCACCCTAGATTTTGCACCTAAAATTCGTCTTTTTCGAATCTGTGCCTTTTCCTAGCTTTTTCTAGATAATAGTTCTTCCACAAGTCATTCATATCATATGAATTCTGGGTTTGAATGCATGGTTTTGACATCTGTTTTCGACACTAATCCTAGAGGTGCTGGGAGTAGAAGTGGCTACGTGTTGAGGGTTAACGGAGCTAGAAGCCTTATTCTTAGGAAACTCAGGTGAAGTGACTGATTTTGACAAAACTTGTTTCTCATCAACTTGGGAGGCAACCGTGGTTTTTGAAAATTTTGGTCTTTCGGATATAAACGCAGTAGGCTGCCTAACAATGGACCTGTTTCTAATGGGATGAAACTGGTACTTTCCCCAAGGTTGATGGTTTTGTAAACTTAGTATTCACACTTTTCCCTATAGTTTTCCTAAGCTCATTTTTTAAGGCAACAATAGCGAAACTCTTTTCTTGAAGTTGAGCTTTGAAATCATCAGTTTTTGCTATCAAAGAGTTTGTTTGTTCTACTGATTTAGTTCTAGCATCATTGACAGAGTCACTTAGTTCTATATGATGCTTTCTCAAAGACTCATTTTCCTTTAGTAATTTAGCCACATAAATTGACAGTTCATTATTTCTTGTTATAATAGCATCAATGTCTTGTGTATTCATGACTAAATTACTTTTCTCATTCAAGACAGAAATATGTTTCTTCATATTGTAAATGGTTGACTCTTTGTCTTGAAGCTGAGCTTTCAAAGTGTTAATTTCAAAAGTTCACGGAATTCAGGAAGTTCCGGTTGTTTACATGGTTTGTTAAGTTGAAAACTTTCTTCTTTACTCTAAATCGCGATTTCAAGAGAAATGCAATGCTTTTCAAGATTTGAGAATTTGTTTGAAAGTTCATCAAAAGCCTTCTTATCAACTATATCTTTTGTTTTGAAACACTTAATCTCAGACTCGCCTCAGTAACATGTAACATTTATGAAAGTTATGTTCAGCATCATGATCAGTTTGTTTAAGTACTTTAGCAGATGCACTATGTTGAACAGTAAAGGGTACCTCATTACTTGACTCCTGTTCAATTTCCTGGTCCTGATATCTGCATCCACATCATGTGTAACAAGAGTCACTGAACCGCGGTTGCTATTTCAAGCTTATCTGTCTCTGAGCCTCTGTATTCAGTGTCAACTGATCCAACATCTGGTGCCATACCGGTCTCAACACAACAATTTATTGATTGTACCCGAGATACATTCTCCTTTCTGATTACAACATCCACTTCTTGTGAGACAGGAGTCACTGAGAAGCTGGTTACATCATTCTTTGTTGTTTCTGATATTCTCGCATTCGCAACACTCGACCTTTCCTGATATTTCCCAACTTATCACAAATAACTCTGAACTGTACCCGACTCTCATCTACTTTTGCATCTTTCTGAGTATATTCCTCAATATACTTCTCCACATTATCCATGAGATGGATAAGTGTCTCCGTGAACACGCTAATGTCCATTCCAGTGTGTCTCTTGAAGGACATTTCAGTCATGTCTTGATCATAATCAGATGTGAATTCCCTTCTAATGAATGACTGAAAGTGTTTGTAGATCAGTTGAAGTGCAGCGCTACTGGAACTATCCTTATGAACCTTCTCTTTGTCAAGTTGTAGCTCCAATTGCTCTAGGTTTAATAGCAGAGTTCCTGTTAATGTGGAAAAATCCTGACGAAAGAGGGCAATGCTGTTCGTTCCATTGATGTGGGTAGAAGTAACATGAGGTGAGAGTGAAGTTGTTGATAAGGTTCAATGCTGCTTTCCTTTTGCATGGCATTCTGTAGCATTGACTGGTGCATTTCTGTTTTTTCAGAGTCTGAACCCGGAGATATCATATCCTCATTGATTGATTCAATCATCTTTAATCGTTCAGTGTAGCATATAGTATCATTGTTGTCCACATCATCATACAATTTAAGCACTTCTGAAATCACTTGGTCAGTAGAATAAGACATGATGTGGTAGTATGCACGGGATTTTACAAGTCTATGATTTAAACCGAGAAATATTTCGCGGGATTTTACTAAAATCAAGACCAAACCGTTAAGCAATGACCAATGGAACGTGTTAAGATGACTGATGGATTGTCAAAATGATAGACAATTGTGTGTTAGGACATATAAATGTTTGTAGGGTTAGCAGAGATGTTGTTTGGTTGAGATTTGGATTAGTTTATGCACGATTTTCCCGAGAAATTTAGGTCTAAAAACATAAAAACCTCAATAACTTCTGTTCAGAGCGTATTTAGGCCTCGAAGGTTACCCAAGAACTTTCATTCGGCGTGACATTCTCCTCGTTCTCACGGTCGTTTTGATGGGTAGAACGCTGGAAACGGAGTTACGGATCAAAAGTTATAGTTGTTTGAAGTTTTGTCGGGAAAAGTCAACAAGTCGCTAAGAATTCTTGAACCAAGTCGCTAGGACCCAAGTCGCTAAGATAATGCACCAAGTCGCTAGAAATTAATGCACTAAGTCGCTAACCCTTAATTCGCTACACCCCTAAGTCGCTAGAGTCCCAAGTCGCTAACAGAAAAGCAAGTCGTTAAGTAGTAACTCGCTCACAACCAGTCGCTACAAATTTTTGGCAGCAATTCGCTACTCAAGTCGCTAGGAATACAAGTCGCTAAAGAGCAACTCGCTACTGACCAAGTCGCTACCACAAGTCGCTACCCGTAGTGGAGAATCCACTACTTGTACTTTAACTCGCTAGATCTAACTCGCTAGCTCCAACACTGTAAGTCGCTACAAAAATGTGAAGCAAGTCGCTACCAAGAAAATATTCCGTGAACTAAGTCGCTAGCTTGAAAAACCATATAAACATCACTTTTCAATCCACAAACAACCCAACCACGATGATTCAAGCCTTCCAAATCACAACCTAAACACTTATGATGATCCTAAACACAAAAGTACAATCAAAATCCAAACTTTAACACAAGAAATCAACCAAATGCTGCAAAAACCACTAAACTTTCTCAAACTCAAAAACCACCTAAAAACCACTAGAAATCCATAGATATGTAAGAGATGATCTAACCATGGCTCTGATACCAATTGTAACATATTGGATTTCACAAACACATCACATAACAATATATGGTTCGAATTAAGTAGAGTTTAGAGAGAGAAAGTGGGAACCTTTCTAGAGAGAGAAAGTGAAAGAAAACTTAGAAGGTTAGATTAAGATGAATGAAAGGTCCAAACCTCTACCTTGGGAGGTAGAGGGTATTTATAGTTACAAACTAAACGTCCTCCTTCGGACTGTGGATCAGGCATACAGTGGGTAAAGACCCGTCCTTCCTCCACGGTGTTACTCTAAACTAAATAACTAACTAATAAAACAGTAAATAACGATATGTCTACGAGCTAACTTATGCTAGATTATATTTGGGGTGACCGCTACTTCACTATGGAATTTTCTAATTCCTAACAAGTTAACATCTTCATTTCACCAAAAACACAAGAACATCACCAAAAAGCATCCCAATTAACTTACATCTTGCAAATCCCCTTAATTAAGATCCTCCCAATCAAACAAGAACAGAAAGATGTTCATCAAGGAAATCAGCAATCAGCCCGCAGCGAACACACAAAATGGTAACACCAAGCAAACAATCACATCAAACAAGAACAGAAGGTTGTTTGGAATCATCATGTTAATGTGCACGTGAAGCATTAACCGGAAGCACTTTGTCAATAAACTCATATCAGCTTGTGAAGATGTCAACCAACGGCTCTTAGAATAGAAAAACTCCATGTGAAGATGACCCGATAAGAAGAAGCTCGGTTCTTACATGAGTTTAGAGCCGTATGACCATTTATATTCTCAAATATCAACAATGCAAAAAATTCACACTTCTTCTCCCCCTCAAGAATTGCATACAGAGTTGCCATTCTTGATTTAATAAGTGAAATCATCCGAATGCTCTATTCATTCTCTCCTCTCTCCCCGCAAAATCATCACATGATGTCGCCATCTCATTATAATCGAGCAAGTGGAATGAGAACATCAATTAGCCCGGTTCACTTTATGACTGAAGCACATGGAAAAAGCATGAAGCATTTTGATGAGAATGGTCATTAATTAGAAGATTTCTCTTCTTTGGAAGATAATGCGCACTGAGACGTACACATTTCTTTTCTTTGAGGTACGAGGCTTGAACTGAAGTATTCAAACGTCATAAGAAGATTTCTCTTCTTCAGAAGATAATGCGCACTGAAACGTACACATTTCTTTTCTTTGGAGTACGAGGCCTGAACTGATGTGAACAGACGTCATTATCTCTCTCTTTTCTGCTCTCTTAGCAAAACATGTAATCATCCCCATTATCATTTTGTAGGCTCTTTGTAGTGACAACTGATGGAGAAAACCCAATTTGATGAATTTGACCCTGAAGTAAACTAACCCGAACTCGTGACTTAACCGCTGGCTATTTCAAGCTTATCTGTCTCTGAGCCTCTGTATTCAGTGTCAACTGATCC